>JANPWX010013005.1:0-10701 GCA_024734555.1 Trochalopteron elliotii
TTATATTTTAACTTTTAGGAGTTGTTTTAAACTTCATTTTTCACAATTCCCCTCTCTCTATTTGATCGGGCCTTTGCCCGCATCAATTTCCGTTGCTTGGTTTATGGGAGCTCACTTTCTTTTTGACTCTGAAATTGGCAATATATTTGTTCTGCTGTCTCGAGTTTAGCTTCTTCTTGAGTATCTAATTTCATTATATGTGCAGGCTTGTTAGTATTTTGGAGACTGGCTTGGACTGTCGCTGTTACAATACGAATGAGACAAGGGATAACACAAGGGAGGAGGAGGATACTGGCCAGTGCAGTGCCTATTATAAAGACTACTTTCTTCCACCACGCTCCTTTTAAGGACCAAAAGCTATCCCACCAATCTATGGATGCAATAGGTTTCCATTCTTGATTACCTACATATGCTATTTTTCTGATTTCTTTCAAAATGTTTCGAATTACCTCACTTTTGTCATCGATTTCCAAGCAGCATTCTGAGGTGTTGAATTTTCCACAGATGCCTCCTTCATTTGCCAATAGATAATCTACAGCCAAACTAATTTGGTACACCACTGCTTTAGTTTGTGTTAATTGGTTGCTTATGTAATCTAATGCCAATGCTGTTTTATTAGAAATTATTTCTAATACTGCTTGGAGTCGAATTATATGATTTAACATGTAAATTGGTGTCTGGTACCCCCAGGACCCATTCTGTGTCCATGTTGCTGGTCCATAAGTCTCTATAATTTTCTCTGGAGTCCAGACTTCTCCTTTCCAGGTTTGCTCACTCCCCAGGTCAATTGTAGTTCTTTTCTTTCGATTGCTTTTTCTTAAGGTGTCATAAAGGGGGGTACCTAGTTGTTGTCCGGATTTGCGTGGAAGAAGGAAGAAAGCCGGCTTTATGATGCCAATAGTGCAACTACCTGACCAGTCTCCGGGGAGGTGTGTGTAAGCTCGGTTCCCACAAATCCAAAATAAGTATCTTGGTGCTTTCCAAAAAGAATCTTCTATATTAAATGGGTGTTCCCAATACTTTGAAATATCTTTCATTGCCCAGAAGGGGTTAATGTTATTAAATTCATCTTTGCATTCGTGTAATTGGTAGTCAGTATGGTAAACACACCAAATTCTTTTTTTAATAGCCCAATATGTCTCTGATTTTGTAGGGACCCATTCTTTGAGGAATTCTCTCACTGTCAGATATCTCTTACAAGGTATTTTCCCCACAAATGTCTGGTACCTTTTGCCTACTCTTCTTATACACTCCTCTCCTATTACAGTCGCCTTTAAATCCCACTGTTCTTTTGGTCTTTCTTTCCCTTTTGGAGGTGCTTCCCTTAGCTGCCTCCATCTAAGAATGTCAAGTGGTGTTAAACTACTACCTTCCCAAGGCCATACATCAGCCATTTGAGTGTTCCCACATACCCAGCAGTTTGTTAGGTTCAACTCATGGCTAATCTTTTCTATGAGATCAACGAACAGATTCTTTTCTAGGGGTTCACTTATTTCACTTTTGTTCCACATTACTGGCTTTTCTTTTATGAGGTCAGCAACTCTATTTAAATTGTTTAGTTCTTCAAAACAAACCCATTCTCTTACAGGGCATTCCCCAACTAGGCGCCGTCTAAAGTCGGTAGCACTTTTGGCAACCCAATATTTCTTTCCATTTTCTACACAGGTGGAAAGGGTGGCTATATCTAAACAGGTAGGATCAACATGGGTGTGAACCCTTATCAGCGACTGCAGGTTTTCCCCATCATATATGGGCTGATAGCATTTGGTGCATGCTCCTTCTGACAGCTGAACCATTAGCACGGCCACTATCAGCTTCTCCAAGAGTCTGATATGAACCTTTCTGGTCTCGCTCAGTCTTGCCTCTTGGATTCGATCTTTTAACAGCTGAACCATCAGCACAGTACTTATTAGCTTCTCCAAGAGTCTGATATGAACCTTTCTGGTCACGCTCAGTCTCGCCTCTTGGATTCGGTGGCCTTTATGGGGTACCTGTAAGGCTTCACTAGGTCCATTCATACCCACTCCTACTTCTCCAAATTTGGTTTCTGTTAAGTCATGCTCTGTGAGAGAACGGTAGTAATTTTGATTCTTATCCATTATTAACTTTTAACAATAACACTTTAAAACTACTATAAAACTTGAAACACAAAACATAATAGAACTTTTTACAATACACCAGCAACTTGTTCACTGTAAATGCTTCTTATCAGTCTTTAGTCTTGTTAACCAGTCCCAGCTTTCTTTGTCAAAGTAAATTTGAGTGGGTTTGAGCTCTTGGACACAGTCCACTCAGGTAGATTGGTGGCTGCAACAGTGGGCTCCGCGTCTGGGGTATTATTTGGAGGTGAGAGGGCTCCCTTGACTCAAGTGAAGTGGGTCCAGCCCTTCTCTTGGGTTTTCACAGCTGTATGTGTGGTCAGCAGGACCTGAAAAGGACCCTCAAATTTAGGGGTTAGTGGGGTATTGGTCCATGTTTTTATGAGCACCCAGTCTCCAGGTTTTATCTGATGGAGGTCAGTGTCCATAGGTGAGGCTTGAGGAAGATGCCCTCTTTTTCTAAGGTCTGCTAACGTGTTGCCGATTGTTCTTATATAATTTTGGGCTTCTGCTTCCCCGTCTAGGTAATCTCCAGCACTGTAGGGAATTAACAAGAATGGGAGTCCAAACATCATCTCATAAGGTGATACTCTTATATCAGACCTGGGACGTACTCTGATCCGCAGAAGGGCTAGAGGCAGGCACTTGAGCCAATTCATGCCTGTCTCGGCAATTAATTTGGTTAATACATTTTTGAGGGTCTTATTCGTCCTCTCAACTCTTCCTGAACTTTGGGGGTGCCATGGGGTATGAAGCCTCCACTTAATCCCTAAAGCTCGTATAGTTTCTTGTACCACTTGCGCTGTGAAATGAGGACCTCTGTCAGAATCTATGTTATTTACTATACCATATCTGGGGATAATGTTTTCTAGCAATATTTTTACTACCTCTTTTCCTTTTTTGTACGGAAGGCTTTTTTTTTTGTTTCCTTTTTTGTACGGAAGGCTTCGACCCAATGGGTTAAATGATCTGCAATCACCAATAGGTGTTTGTAACCTTGTACTGCTGGCATCTCAGTAAAATCAATTTGTATGTTCTGGAAAGGCCTAAGGGCTATTGGCCTTCCTCCCAATTTGGTTTTTCTCATAACTTTTTGATTTATCTTTTGGCAAAGGGGGCATCCTTCTGTGATCATCTTAGCCAAATTATACACTCTTACACACAGATGTTCTCGTAGAAAGTGGTCACAGAGCCCCTGCATACCCCAGTGCATCAATGCATGTATTTCTTTTAATACTTTTCAAGCTAGCGCTTTGTTCAAAAA
The DNA here is from genome assembly GCA_024734555.1 of Trochalopteron elliotii. Lineage (NCBI taxonomy): Eukaryota > Metazoa > Chordata > Aves > Passeriformes > Leiothrichidae > Trochalopteron > Trochalopteron elliotii. The sequence continues at coordinate 3,364 of JANPWX010013005.1, forward strand.
CTTTCTCCCATCTGGGGCTAACCATTCCCCTTGTTGCTCCTGTTGCAATTCTAGGTCTTTTATGGCTTTTAACTCTACTTGATCATAAATTGGTTTCCCTACTTTGTTGTCTGGAGTGCTGTGAAGGGCAAAGATCTTCACTGCATCCCCAGGACTCTGGGCCGCTAGCTTGGCAGCTTGATCAGAAATTTGATTACCTTTTCCCTCAAAGGTATTTCCCTTCTGGTGTCCTCTTACATGCACAACTGCAATCTCTTGAGGTTTCATCAAGGATTCTAACACCAATTTAATTAGCTCTTTATGGATCAAGTTTTTTCCTTTAGAATTGAGATACCCCCTTTTTTCCCAGATTTTGCCAAATGTGTGCACTATCCCAAAGGCATACCGGGAGTCTGTGTAGATAGTTCCTTGGTCTTGTTCTAATAGGTCCAATCCCCTCTTGAGGGCATAAATTTCACAACACTGGGCTGACCAGTTAGATGGTAATTTTCCTTTTTCTATAACTTTTAAATTGTTTTCGTTGGTACCTTCTACTACTGCATAACCTGAGAATCTTTTCCCTTTGTCTACTCTAGAGGATCCATCTGTGAATAACAACCTCCCATATGGCAACGGTATGTCTTCAAGATCCTCTCTTGTTTTTGTTTGTAAATCAACAACTTCTAAACAGTTATGTTCTAAGTCTGGTGTAGGTTCTCCTGAAAGAAATTGTGCTGGATTTAAAATTTTTGATGTGGTTAGTTCTACATCCCTAGCTGTGGTTAGAATTACTTCATACTTCAACATTCTAGAATCGGAGAGCCACTGAGCAGCTTTTTGACTTAACAGCGTCTTTAAATCATGAGGGGTGTGTATTACAATTTTCCCTTGCAGGGTCAACTTCTGGGCCTCCTCCAGGAGAATTGCTGTCGCAGCTATGACCTGAAGACATGTTGGCCACCCTGAAGACACGTTGGCCACCCCCTAGCAACAGGATCCAATAGCTTAGAAAGATAAATTATGGGTTTTCTTTGGCCCCCCATTCTTGGGTGAGTACTCTGTAGGCAATACCTTCTCCTGCATTAACAAACAAGTCAAATTTCTTCTTCAGATCTGGTAGGCCTAAGACAGGAGCTGTAGCTAATTTAGTTTTTAATTCTTCTAATTGTTTTTCATCAATTTGTGTCCAATTTATAGGTTCTGATTTTGCTAATTTCTCATATAAAAATTTGACACTTTGGGAATAGTTTTCAATCCACCACCGACAGTACCCAAATAGACCTAAAAGTTTTCTTACATCAGTTTTAGTAACTGGTGCAGGGATGGCTAGTATTCCTGAGATTCTATCTGGACTTAATTTTTTATTTCCTTTTTCAATTATATGACCTAAATATGTAACTTGAGACTCTACAAACTGTAATTTGTCTTTAGAGACTTTCAGGCCCTTTTCTCCCAAGAAATTTAAAAGATCGATACTGGTTTGTTTGACTTCAACCTGGTTTTCCCCCGATACTAATAAGTCATCTACATACTGTAAAATCTGGGTGTTATTCTCAGGGATAAACTGCTTTAACAATTCTTCTAGAGCTTGCCCAAAGAGGGTGGGACTGTCTGCAAATCCTTGTGTTAAACGAGTCCATCTTAGTTGTTGTTTTCTATGTGTTTCAGGGCACTCCCATTCAAAAGCAAACCAATTGCGGCTTTCTTGGGCTAAAGGACAAGACCAGAAAGTGTCCATTAAATCAATTACTGCGAACCAGGCATGTTCAGTATGGATTTTACTTAGCAAAGTGTACGGATTAGATACTACAGGGTAGTTGGTAATAGTCTTTTTATTTACTTCTCTTAGATCTTGCACCAGTCTGAATTTGCTCTTTCCTTTCTTGACAGCTAGGATGGGTGTGTTGTGAGGGGACCTGCAGGGCTCTAGGATTCCTGCTGCTAACAAGTTTGTTATAATTGTGGCTAATCCTTCCCTCCCCACTGCTGAGAGGGGATATTGTTTAACCCTTATTGGTGGCGTTCTCTCTGGTATGTTTACTTTTATAGGGGTGATGCTTAAGTAGCCATACTTTCATTCTTCTGCCCATACGTTTGTGTTAATCTCAGCTAGATCTTCAATGGCTAACCTCATCATTTGTACAACCATTTTTCCCTCTTTTGGAATAATCCCCACTCTCAGCTGCACTTGCAAGTCTCGTCCTAACAAACTCTTCTCAGTGTTTGGTAGGTATATCAGATCTGTGATATATCTCCTTGAATTTCCTCTGACTTCTACACACTCAACTATAGGAGCTTTAAAGGGCTTCCCTTCTGCACCTATAACATCACATAATCTTTTTCCTATTGTCAATCCAGCAGGGAGCTGTTTAAGACTAGATTTCTCTGCCCCTGTGTCAACAAGAAATTCAATTTCTTCGTAGTGGGGACCCACTTCTAGGTTTACAATGGGCTCTTCATGATATTTATTTGGGTCCCTCATCTTATAGAGCCCATGACACCCCTAATCTTCTTTATTTTCCCCTTTCAACCATTTCTCGAGGGTTTCCTGTTCTTTTACTATCCTTTTATCAAGGATGGCCTTTTTGCATTCTCTCCTGAGGTGCCCTTCTTCTTCACAGTAAAAACAGGTTCTTGTTTCTCCTGGTCTCGGGGCAGTATTCCAAGGTAACACCCCTCTTCCCCTTCCTCGTCCTAGTGGAGGTTTAGTGCTGTCTCCACTCTGAGGGTTTTTACTATCATCTTTATTGTTCACTAAGTCTTTTACACTTTTTCTTGCTACTGCTACCATACTCTTCGTTTTTGTTCTAGTTTTCTCTCCTTCTCTTCTCAAGTACACTTCCAATGCCTCTCTCACTAATTCATTTATCTCCCTTTCTTGCCAATCCTCAAGCCTCTCTAGCTTCCTCCAGATATCTGGCCAGGATTTTGTTGTTTGTTGGTGTAACAGGTAGGGTGAAATGAAAGGGGTTAGTTTGTGAAATGGGGGAGTTAGGTTGTGGGGGACATGGTAGAGACGGGGAGGGCAGTGGAGGGGCTGAGGAGGCAGGGGGTGGAGGTAGTATTTGTGGAACTTGTGGGTATACTGGGGGAGGAGGAGATAGATGGTCAAGAGGGTCCTACTGCTTATTTTCTTCTTTCCTCTTATCTTTCTCATCTACTTTCTCTTTCTCTTTCTCTCTTCAACTTACAACTTTTTGTCACCTCTTCTTTAGACGTGCTGTTCTGCCAACAAGTAGCATAGCATATTTGCTCACTACAGGTGTTCTCCTGAGCTTTCAAATATTGATTTAACTGATCACACATCCATAAATCTGTGGTTCCACACCATGGCCACTGGTTAGATAAATTTAAAGTTGGCCAAACTTCAACACAATAATGGATCATTTTGATCCTACTTAGATCTTTAGTTTTATCATTACTTTCCCACGATTCTATCATTTGCCCTAGTGGGCTTTCTGGTGGGATGTTCTTAATTTTATTACTTTCTTCTACTTCTCTCTTTTTTTCTTGTCTTGCTCTTGCATACACCCATTTTCACTCCACACTCACACTGGTACCCGTAGGTAGCCTGTAAGACTCGCCCTCAGAGTCTCGGCCACTACCCCCGCCAGTACCCACACTCAGGAGCCCCTGAAGCAGTCTGGAAGACCCACCCTTAGGGTCTCAGCCCCTGCCCCCGCAAGCCGCGTGGTACTCGGCCCACTTTTTAGGGCCCAGCCACCACCCCAGCCAATACCCTCTTGCGCCCGTGTACACCAGGCAGTCCCCGTTAGACAGCCGATATGCCCGGGCCCTGGGGGTCAGCACTGCCCACTGCCAGGACTGGGTGTACAGTGTGTAGCTCACTCACTCACCCTACTGCCAAGCTTCCTACACCAGCTGAAACTTGTTTCCCTACCTCTCATGTTCGGTCGATACACCTCTCTCTAGGTGCCTCCCAACCCGTCACGCTGCACCCCATGTAGGTCACCCCAGCCAGTATCCACGGGTTCTGAAAGATCAAGCACCCCTCCCGCCTTGAGTTACTCTGAACTCCCTGAACTTGCGCAGTGTGTGCCTATCCCCGACACCCGCAGACACCCCGGTCATGAGCAGCGCAGGCGAGCGCCTTCCCCCCAACATAATGATGGACACTGCATGCGCGAGGTGTCCACCCCTCCCCCTTGCACGGGTAGCCGTGGGCGAGCGTCGCGAGAACGCTCATCATCAGCATCCCTGCACAGTGAGCAAGCGTCGCAGGGCCACTCCCCGTCCCCCCAATGCCACAGTGGATGCTCAGGGCGGACGCCTCCCATGCCACGCCCCGCCAAGCGGGCAATCCCTGTTTTTGAAAATGGCAGTGGCCATGTGCAGCAGCTCTCAGCATTTCTTTGTCCCCTTCTTCTCCCCATCACCCCTCTTGCTCCTAAACCCAGTTCTCATCCTCCTCACGGAAGATTTCCCCTCTGCCCTCTCCCCAGACTCCTCCCTCTTGCTCTGCCCCAAGGTCTGCCCCCCGGATGATGTCACTGGAGTGCCAGGCCCCGCCCCCTGAGGCTGGGAGGCCCCTCCCTGCCTCCGGGTCCCACTGTCACCATGCACCCCCAGCCTAATTCCCACGCCTCCCCCACTCCCTCCCCCGCTTCGGATTATTGCAAAATGGGAGGGTGAATCAGAACCAGGGAATTCCAACCGCAGCCTGATTTCAATGCTGAACCCAATTATTCCCCAGAGTACAGTGAAAGAGTTATGTAAAGTACTCAAAGAATCCGATGTGAATCAAATTGCGGTAACTCTAGAACATGTATACGATAAAAGCCAGTGGGAATTAGGTCCTACCCAAGCCTCAGATATCCCTACCCCCATTCTCGAAAAGGTTAAAGAAGCAGCAGAACGAGCATTTCTCAATATGCAGACTCTAAGATTTTTCACAGTCCTGATGAATCTCATGTTCGATTTGTTAAAAATACTCGAGATGTGCTAACAGAAAGCTCCACAAATGAGCCCATCAGAAAATCACCAAGAGAAATAGACTGCTGCCAAAACTGCTGCTGCTGTGGACGCTGAGTCATCAAATACTCTGCCTGCTCCTCACACATCAGCCCAAAAGACAGAGGAGCCATGCCTGCTGTGTGGAGAGATGAGGAACAAGAGCCCACAGCGCCCTGTCAAAAAGGACTTTGATCAATTCAAAGAATGGGGAGGGGAGGATGGGAGAGAGGGGGAGGGTGGGAAAAAGAGGAGGGGGGGAAGGGGGAAAACCCCCAAAAGCCCCTCAAAAAAACTAAATGAAGAGCGTGGGCCCACCCAGCATGTGGACAAAAATTGGGTAGCTCAAGCCAAAGGGGGGAAAGGGGGAAAGGAGAAAGAGAAGGGAGAGAATAACATCATACCTCTTTCCTGCAAACTGGATTTAACACAGGTTCCTTCTGAGACCCCTGCACCAGACCTGAATTTTTCACAGAAAAAAGTGTCACAAGTCTCGGTTGCAGCCTGGCACAGGAAGAAGAAAAATAGAAATTCCTGGAAAGAGTTCTCTGTCATTTTACCCTTTCCTCACTGGCTCTCTAATAGTGTAATTGTTTCAAGTTTCTCTTTGACAGTACCAGACCTTATCCTGTCCAAAATGGAAGTCCCCATGGCTGTCAGATTCCTGCCATTGTTCCTGTTCGCCAGCCTCCAGACACTGACCGATGAGTGGGTCATACTGCAGCCAAAAGTGAACCTCTCACCTAAATCTGAAGACATCCATCAAAACATCTCAAGTGCGGTTAGCGAAATCAAGAAAGAGACAGAAGACTGGCTGAATGAACGGTTTGAGAACTGGGGAGTCCTGGGGTGGGCAGGGTTCCTGGTGAAAGCTGGACTGTTGATTTTGTTTATTATCATAGTAATTTCGATTGCCTTTTGTTTCAAGTGCATAGTACATAGATTGATATCTAAATTGATTCCCAACGCCACTACACCCCCCAAAGTCAACTGAGTCACCATGCCTGCAGATCCTGAAGATGAAGAAGACCTGGAGGAGGTCACCTCTCTGAAGGTGAATGAAGAAGACATCCTACCTCCTGAAAGATATTGTCCCTTTCCTATGGAGAAATGGTCCACCAATCATGAATGGGATGAGATCTCGTATTTCGAGTCCGGAAGTCCCTCTCCTCAAATGCAAGACGCTTTTCTTTAAGTAAAAGAAAAGGGGGAGTCGTTGTGGTGCATTTTGGGTTTTGCCAAGTTCTGCATGCTTTTGTTCCTTGCTTTAAAATGGTTTGTCCTATGCACCCCATGTTAAACCCTTTTGGTCTTTCCTGAGTTACATGTCCTGTCCATCACTCTGCAACCCCGCCCTGAAGCCTGGAAGATTCTAGCGGGAATGTTGTGTGATTCGGCAGGGTCTTGTTTCTTCCATCCCTTTTTTATGTATAGAATTGTATTGCTAATTATCCTTTTGTCCTGGGTAACTTCCCCTTTCTAGGATTGGTTCTAGATTGCCCCCTGCCCCTTTACACACCCCCTGTAACTGAGACCCAGAGGAAAAAACTCACTTCTACTTGGGCCACCCTCTGGGTAAAATAAAACCCAGTTAAAACCCACATGAAGTCCTCCTTTCTTCCTCACCATCACCACGCTTCTGCCTGAGGTTCAGACCCACAGGATCAGAAAGGTACCAAGCTGTACCCTTAAATGCGAGCTCAGTGCGGAAGCTAGTCGGAGAACAGCATCAAACCCCTGCAAGAAGGGGAAATAGTCTGTTATGACCCAAGAGCGATACCTAAGGATTGGCAGTTAGAGACATGGTTTATGAAAAGGGAAAAGAAAGCACTAACACATGCAGTGTACAAATGGGATGTTGGATGGGAGCCTACTATTCCCACCTGTAACAAATGTAATCATATGGTATGGATTGGAGGTAAAATGGAGCCAACATTTGTGGCGTATTTTCAAGTCAATACAGTAGGTTATGATTGCAGCCAATTAGAAATATGCACTATGAGTGGAAGAACCTATGGGATGGGCAAGATTTTAAAATATGACAAACGATTTTCCCTCAGTGGTGAGCCTGTAATGCTTAATTTTCTTAAGGATGATGATGATCAAATTTGCTTGCGATTTGACTAAACTTTTTCTTTCTCAAAAGATGAGGAAGGGGTAGATCCAGAGAGTAGAATGAAACAAATAGCTCAAGAACTAAAAAAACAGGAGTCAGAGGCAAAGAAAAAAAGAATGGAGCAAGAAAAATTAAAAACACTAAGTGAACAATATGAACAGTTAGAACAACATTATAGTGATTGTGGTTTACCCGCCTCAAATAAGAACTTTTTGTAGACCTAATTGTCTTGGGGTGACATGATGTTTGTATCCCAATGGTCTGATAAGTCT
>JANPWX010013016.1:2668-18177 GCA_024734555.1 Trochalopteron elliotii
GGCCATCCTAAAATCCGACCTCAACCCTGTCTTCATCTTCTCCTGCTCGTTTGCAGCATGAGATTTTTACAGCTTCCCAGGAATTCCTGGAGAATCCAGGCACAAAGACAATGGGAAGGGCCCAGCTTGTTGCAGGGCTGCTTTATCTGAGCCCCATTGTTCCCAAGCAGCAAATCCTGGAGCTCTCTGGGGGTCCTGGGAAAAGCAAAACAACTTTGTGATGGCACAGGAGCGGGTTTTGGGATTGTTTTATCCCCCAAGTTCCACCAAGGGATGCCAGCAAAGTGTCAGGCCTTTGCAGCAGAGGTTTTTAAAGTCTGTGGAGGAATTAAAAACATCATCTGAGAGATGTTTTTGTTGGTAATTTCAGTTAACCCCGAGGTGCCATCGTCATTCCGTGCCGATGGATTTAGTCTGGTGTGTTCCTGGAAATAGAATCCGAGAATCCCAGGATGGTTTGGGTTGGAAAGGAACTTAAAGATGATTTCTATGGAGGTGCAGGTCTAAATTGGGGTGTCTGGGAGTAAATTGGGCTGTCTGAGGCTAAACTGGGGGGTCTCTCGTGAGAGCTGATCCCAACCTCTCTGCAGATTTGGGAGGGTTTGAGAGCTTGAAATCTCTGTGGATGAGGGGAACAGAGTCCTGCAGGAACAGGATCATCCAAGTTTTCCCTGAGGCTTGGGAAATCAGGGCCTGTTCTGTGCCTTTTGTGAATATTATCCCATTTTGCGAATATTATCCCATTTAGCTTTTTGTTTAATCCCATTTTCCTGTTTCAAAAAGAAAAAAAAAAAAACAAGCAAAACAAGGAGAGAGATTTTCTGGCTTTGTTTATCTCTCAAAGCAGCAAACCCCCAAATCCAGATGTGTCCTTAAAGACATCTGAATCAGCAGCTTGGAGAAATCTTGCAGAAATTCCATCTGGAAAACCCTTTCTTCGTGCTTCCATCCCCCTTGTGCTGCTGATCCCACCCTTCACAGCCTTCTCATTCCTCAAAACAGCTCTGGATCCCTCCCAGCTTTTCAGCCCAAGCGCTGCTGGTGTCTTGCTAAAGGGGAATAAAAAAGGATGAAAGGAGAAAAAATCTGGATGCAGGGAACAGCCCCATGAAATTCAGGATAGGATTTGCCACCAGAAAACTCCTGCTCCATCTGGTTTTCCTTTTCCTTTTTGCACACGTGGCAGCAGTGGAAAGAGTGGAAGGAATCAAATTTATGGAATCATGGAATTCTGAGAGACCTTAAAGTCCAGGAGTTCCTACTCGGTGTCATGGGCAGGTTGCTCAAAGCCCTGAGCACTTTGGTTAAATGATAATTAAATCAAATCCTATAAATTATATTCTTTAAACCAGCATCTCATGGCAAGGCCAGGTTTGATTAAATGATAATTAAATCAAATTACATTGGTTTGGTTATCACACTCTGTAAACCAGGGTCTCACACCAAGGCCAGGCTTGATTAAATGATAATTAAATCAAATTACATTGGTTTGGTTATCATGCTCTGTAAACCAGGATCTCACAGCAAGGCCAGGTTTGATTAAATGACAATTAAATTAAATTACATGGGTTTGGTTATCACACTCGGGATCTCACAGCAAGGCTAGGTTTGGCCAGTGGATGAGCAGGGATGGTCAGTCTCTCCTCAGGGTGAACTTCCAGGAATTCAGGTGGGAATTTCCTGGAGTGGTGGAGCTCCAGGTGGTGTCCATGGCTTGGCCATCATGGCCTTTGTGGTTTTCTGGGAATTATTTAACTTCCCATCCATCTCAGTTCCTCAGACCATGAGGATCATGGTTTCAGCTGGCAGATAATTCAGTATTTTCCTACCTGGAGGATCTTTCCTGTTTGTTCATTGTGGTTTCCATGGAGCCTTGGAATTCCTTTAGAGATTTTGTTTCCCCCTCATGGGTAAATCCAGGAATTACCAGTCCTGAGCTTCAAGTGAGGGAGAAATAGGAGTGGAGAACCTCAATTTTTTTGCTCCAAGGATCCGAGTGCCCCATCCAAGAAATCACATTTCCCAACATCTTTCCAGAGTGACTCCAGGTGGGATTTGACTTGGAAATCCTTTGGAGATTATTTTTTCCCCTCATGGGTAAATCCAGGGGGAAAAAGCTCNCTCCTGGATTATGGAGAATTCCAACCTTGGAGTGAGATGATGATGATGATGATGATTATTTTATTATTATTATTATTATTTTTACTTTTTTAACCTTATTTTTATTTTTACTTTTACTTTTACTTTTATATTTTTTTACTTTTATTTTTACTTTTATTTTTATTTATTTTTATTCATTTTTACTTTTATTTTTACTTTTATTTTTATTCTTATTCTTATTCTTATTTTATTTTTTTACTATGGAGGCAAACATTTTCCAGCTCCAAGAGGATTCCAGCTTGGCAGCAGCAAAATCACGCCAGGATATTTCTTTTCCCCCTGAACCCTTTGAAAAATCTCCTCTCCTTGGCTTTTTTTTTTTTTTTTTTTTTTTGCCTGCACAGACACGGATCTATAAAAAAAACCTATAAAAATATCCCCATAAATACGCACAGACACACTCAGTAAATTAATATTGGCAAAGGGCTTCTCTCCTCCGGCGCAAAACCGCGGGGAAACATTCCCAAATCTGCGGATTCTGATGTAATAGGGCTGAGGTTTGGCATTCCGGGACGACATTCCAAAGCCTCAAATCCCGATCAGAGCTGTCATTCAGAGCCCGGCATTCCTGAGCCCCGAGGGCAGAGGAGGGAGAGGAGGGAATGGGCAGAAAAACGTTGAATTTGTTGGGGATTTTGGGGGGGATTTATTGCTAAAATCAGTCTGGGAAAGGTTGGGATGGGGGCAGGAATTTTAACCCTTTTCCAGGAATTCCCTGAGTTCTGGGAAAGGCTGGGATGGGGAGCAGGAATTTTAACCCTTTTCCAAGAATCCCTGCAAGTCCCAGCCAGGATCAAGGAAAATATCCTGATATTTAATGGAAACCTCTGGGGGATTTATTGCTAAAATCAGTCTGGGAAAGGTTGGGATGGGGGGCAGGAATTTTAACTATTTCCAGGAATTCCCTGAGTTCTGGGAAAGGCTGGGATGGGGAGCAGGAATTTTAACCCTTTTCCAGGAATTCCCTGACTTCAGCTGCAAGTCCCAGCAGGATCAAAGGAAAATATCCCGATATTTAATGGAAACCTCAGGGGGATTTATTGCTAAAATCAGTCTGGGAAAGGCTGGGATGGGGGGAAGGCATTTTAACCCTTTCCAGGAATTCCCTGAGTTCTGGGAAAGGCTGGGCTGGGGAGCAGGAATTCCCTGAGTTCAGCTGCAAGTCCCAGCAGGATCAAAGGAAATATCCAGATATTTAATGGAAACCTCAGGGTTTTGAGGCCAGTTTTAGAAAACAGCAAGCTAAAACTTCCTAAAGGATTAATTATTAGGAGTTTTTCCAACCTTTTCCAACGGGATTTTGGCAAGCTCGGGCTGTGTCTGGATTGGATAACCACAGGCAGAGGCTGCTCGGATTTTAAAAAAGGGGAAAAATAAACCCGGGTGATTTCTTTCCTCATATCCCATGGCCAAAGTATTTTCTTCCCGAGTTTTCTGGTGTGGGTTACAGTCCCCCAAGCAGTCATCCAGCAACAGCTAAATTGGGCAATTCCAGCAAAATTCCCAGCTCAGCAGGAATTTTGTCGAGGTAAAAATTCCCTGAATTGGAACAGGGGTTTGTAAAGCGCTTTAGGTTCCTTTAGGATGAAAATGCTGCAAAATTCCCAGGCATGGGATGAACCCCACTCCATCATTAATCCCTTGGGGAAACTCCCAGCTCAGCAGGAATTTTGTCCAGGTAAAAATTCCCAAGTGATCCCTGAATTTGGCCAGGAGTTTGTAAGGTGCTTTGGGTTCCTTTGGGATGAAAGTGTTGTGAAATTCCCAGGTATGGGATGAACCCCACTCCATCAATAATCCCTTGGGAAAACTCCCAGCTCAGCAGGAATTTTGTCCAGGTAAAAATTCCCTGAATTGGAACAGGGGTTTGTAAAGCGCTTTAGGTTCCTTTAGGATGAAAATGCTGCAAAATTCCCAGGCATGGGATGAACCCCACTCCATCATTAATCCCTTGGGAAAACTCCCAGCTCAGCAGGAATTTTGTCCAGGTAAAAATTCCCAAGTGATCCCTGAATTTGGCCAGGAGTTTGTAAGGTGCTTTGGGTTCCTTTGGGATGAAAATGTTGTGAAATTCCCAGGTATGGGATGAACCCCACTCCATCAATAATCCCTTGGGAAAACTCCCAGCTCAGCAGGAATTTTGTCCAGGTAAAAATTCCCTGAATTGGAACAGGGGTTTGTAAAGCGCTTTAGGTTCCTTTAGGATGAAAATGCTGCAAAATTCCCAGGTATGGGATGAACTCCACTCCATCATTAATCCCTTGCAAAATTCCCAGCTCAGCAGGAATTTTGTCTGGGTAAAAATTCCCGAGTGATCCCTGGACTGCTCCAGGAGTTTGTAAAGTGCTTTGGGTTCCTTTGGGATGAAAATGTTTCAAAATTCCCAGGCAAGGGATTAACCCCACTCCATCATTAATCCCTTGAAAAATTCCCAACTCTGCAGGCATTTTGTCCAGGTGAAAATTCCCAAGTGATCCCTGGACTGGACCACGAGTTTGTAAAGCACTTTGGGATGAATATTCCTTGAAATTCCCAGATATGAGATGACCCCCTCTCCATCACAAATCCCTCAGGAAAATCCCACCTCCCCACCTCAGGGAACACGACCCCCTCTTTCCCAAGATGCCAGAAAGACAGGATTCCCAAAGGCTCTGGGATTCCCCCAGGATATGAGATTCCCAAAGAACCTGGGATTCCCCAAGGCTCTGGGATTCCCAAAGGATCTGGGATTCCCAGAGGACCTGGGATTCCCAAAGGATCTGAGGCTCCCAAGGGAATCTGGGATTCCCAGAGGACCTGGGATTCCCCAAGGATCTGAGAGTCCCAAAGGAATCTGGGATTCCCAGAGGACCTGGGATTCCCAAAGGATCTGAGGCTCCCAAGGGAATCTGGGATTCCCAAAGGAATCTGGGACTCCCAAAGGACCTAGAATTCCCAAAGAACCTGGGATTCCCCAAGGCTCTGAGATTCCCTGAGATTCCCCAGGGATCTGGGATTCCCAAAAGACCTGGGATTCCCAAAGGATCTGAGATTCCCAAAGGCTCTGGGATTCCCAAAGGAATCTGGTATTCCCAAATGATCTGGGATTCCCCAAGAATCTGGGATTCCCAAAGGCTCTGGGATTCCCCCAGGATATGAGATTCCCAAAGAACCTGGGATTCCCCAAGGCTCTGGGATTCCAAAGGATCTGGGATTAACAGAGGACCTGGGATTCCCAAAGGATCTGAGACTCCCAAGGGAATCTGGGATTCCCAAAGGAATCTGGGACTCCCAAAGGACCTAGAATTCCCAAAGAACCTGGGATTCCCAAAGGACCTGTGACTCCCAGAGGATCAGAGATTCCCCCAGGGTCTGGGATTCCCAAAGGACCTGGGATTCCCAAAGGAATCTTGGATTCCCAAAGTAATCTGGTATTCCCAGAGGATTTGGGACTCCCAAAGGACCTGGTATTCCCAAAGTAATCTGGGATTCCCAAAGGAATCTGGAATTCTCAAAGGATCTGGGGCTCTGTGTGCTGTGCCAGGGTTTTGTGGTGACTCTGTTTTCTCCATCATTTTTGCTGCAGGAGGTCTTTGATCGCCTCTATTTGATTTATACTGTTGGATACTCCATCTCCCTGGGATCCCTCACAGTTGCTGTCCTTATCCTGGGATACTTCAGGTAGGCGGCTCTGTTTTTACCTAAAAAAAAAACAAAAAAAAGCCTTCCAGGGTTTTTGTTTTTTTTTCCTGGAAGGATAAAAAACAAAATCGGGGTGGTGCAGTTTCAGGGAGCCACCAGTGCTTGGTGGCAGCTGTGATTTGGGATGTGTTAGGGTATCCTAGGGCAAAAATTCCAGGGGGATGGTGGGTGGGATGATGGAATTCCTCCCAATTCCCTCAGGTGGAGTTTTCCATGCCCTCTTTGTAGGAAATGGGAAGAGGGAAGCATCTCCAGGAATCCCTTGGAAGAATATCCAGGATTTTCTGTCCCCGTTGTGTCCCTGCAGGTGACTGGCTTGGCTTCAGATGGCTCATTTGCAGATAAATAAGATTTCCCGAGGGAAATTCCACTCTAAATCCAAATGTCCATGAAGGATAAACCAGTTGAAAGGGATGGGAAACTCCCAGGCTGATTCCTCCAATCTCCCCAAGCTGTTGCTCTTCTTCCCAGGGAACCAAAAATGACCCTCCTGACTCCTCCATTGTGTCCCCTCCCTTCCCACCACCCCTGCCAAGATTTCGACCCCTAAACACCACTTTGAACCCTCATTATCCATTTCTCAATCTGTCTTCCATCCCTGGAAGTGTCCAAGGCCAGGTTGGACGGGGTTTGGAACCATCCAGGATAGCAGGAAGTGTCGTAGTTGGAATGGGGTGATATTTAAGGTCCCTCCTAGCTGCTCTTCCCAGGGATCCAAAAGTGACATCCCTTGTGTCCCCTCCCTTCCCACCACCTCTGCCAAGGGATTGGGATCCCTGAACACCACTTTGAGCCCTCATTATCCGTTTCCCAATCCCTCTTCCATCCCTGGAAATATCCAAGGCCAGGTTGGATAGGCCTTGGAGCAAGCTGGGATAGCGGGAGGTGTCAGGGTTGGAATGGGATCATAATTAAGGTCCCTTCCAGATGCTCTTCCCAGGGATCCAAAAATGGCCCTCCTGACTCCTCCATTGTGTCCCCTCCCTTCCCACCACCCCTGACAAGGGATTGAGACCCCTAAACACCACTTTGAACCCTCATTATCCATTTTTCAATCCATCTTCCCTCCCCGGAAGTGTCCAAGGCCAGGTGGGACAGGGCTTGGAGCAGCCTGGGGTAGTGGAAGGTGTCAGGGTTGGAATGGGATGAAATTTAAGGTTTCTTCCAACCCAAACCATTCTGGGATTCTGGGATTCTTGCATGGGATGGGAGGGATGAGAGGAACATCCATATCCCGGAATTTGTCCTTTGGGAATGTTCTGTCTGGTGAGTCAACAGAGCAGGGTGACCCCAAACCCTGAGCCCCGGATTTGCTTCCCTTCCACATCTGCTCCTGTCTTCTCCTAAAAAAATCACCCAGCAGGACCTGGACAGGAGCTGGTGGGGGCCAAAAGAGCCATGTGGAGTCTGCAGAGGGATTTGGGAAGTTTGAGCCAAGCCCTGGATGTGGAACATTTGGAATGACGTGCTGCTTTGGGCTCTGACAGTGCTCAGAGCTCTCAGCAGACACCAAAAGGTGTCAGGGAAGTTTGCTTGGACAGCAAATCCCAAATCCGTGACAAACCCCATCCAAAGGGGACTGCAGACCCCATCCCTCCACCCCACTCCTGTTCTCCCAACCTTTTCCCTCCACTTCATTTCCCACCAGACACTGGCAAGGTTGTTAAAATATTCCAAATCCACGTGTGCGGAAGCATTCCTGGTTTTTCTTTATCCATATCTTTATCCCACTTTATCAGAGCACTTCATTTCCAGCCCAGACCACCTGGGCAGCTGTGCTGGAGCATCTTTATCCCAAGGATCAGAGCAGCAGCAGCAGGGATCAAGCCAGGTTTTATCCTCAATAATCTAGAGAGTCACTGACTTCCTTTCAAATACGGGGAGCAAAGCCAATCCTCGTTTAAACCTCATCAGTTCCACTCGGTGTAATTTGGATTATAAAGTGCTCAGAGAGCAACTGGCATTGTTGTCATAACATCCTGCAAAAGGGATAAAAACACAGCCTTTAATTAGTGCAGATTTTTGGGACATAAATCCATTCATAAATCCATTCACAAATCCAGGCACGGCACCAGAGCTCCAGAGGGGACCCCAAGAGGTCAGTTCCTTCTCCCCCAAAATCCTGATTCCTGATCCTAAAATACACCTCTCCTTCCTGGTTCTGACCCATTCACCCCTCACCATCCCCCCCCAAAAAAAAGATTTTCCTCCAAAAAGGACCTTAAAGCGCTTTACAACCGGGATTTGTGGGATCACTGCTGGATTGGAGCCCCCCAAAAAAAACATTTACAGCAGGAAAACAGGGAGGAACATTTACAGCAGGGAAACAGGGACAACAGCCCAGCACACTGCTGGAGTTACTGCTGGAGTTGCTCCTAAATTGAGCTGGGCAAAAAAAAAAAAATATTGCTTTATAGGAAGCTCTGCGAGGTTTTCCAGTGGCTCCAAGTTTTGGGGTCTGGAATCCAAGAGCAGGTGTGGATAGGAGAGTGGGAATGGCTTCCCACTGCCAGAGGGGTTAGAGGGTTAGAGCAGATTTTAGGAAGGAATTCCTGGCTGGGAGGGTGGAGAAGGGCTGGGATGGAATTCCCAGAGAAGCTGTGGCTGCCCCTGGATCCCTGGCAGTGCCCAAGGCCAGATTGGAAACCGGGGCTTGGAGCAGCCTGGGATAATGAGAAGTGTCCCTGCCCATGGCAGGGGGTGGGATTGGAAGGGCTCAAAGTCCCATCCATCCCAAACCATTCCATGATTCCCTGAAGGCCCTGGAGAAGGTATCAACCCATTTCCCAACCCCATGGGAGGGCAGGGGAGGGGTGACCCTCACTCTGGGGCACATGGTGGGAGGACCTGGGACTCTCCAGAGCCTGAAAACTCCATCCAACAGCCAGACTAACCTTCCCAACCCTTTTTCCCTCCTTTTCCAGACGTTTGCACTGCACTAGGAACTACATCCACATGCACCTGTTCGTGTCCTTCATGCTGAGGGCCGTCAGCATCTTCGTGAAGGACGCTGTCCTCTACTCGGGGTCCGCCCTGGAGGAGATGGAGAGGATCTCCGAGGAGGACCTGAAATCCATCACTGAGGCACCTCCGGCGGATAAATCGCAGTTTGTGAGTATCCCCAGAGATGTGTTTTCCCCAGGATTCGTGTCTTTGTCCTCTCTCTTTGATCTTTCCCCTCATTTTGGGGGGAGTTTTCCACCCTACCTGTCATGAAACGAACGACACGCAAGCTGTCAGTCATCAGGGCAAAAAGAGGGAGATTTATTTTTCCACCTCAATTTATATAGATTTTGGACAATGACCAGGGTTTGGACAAACAAGGCTGACACTTCTCCAACTACATTGGTGAAACTAAAACTCTGTCACTGTTAGGGACACAAAAGAACGACGTTCACCATCAGGTTGAAGTGAGGAACAGAAGGGCAGTTTATTTTTCGACGTTGATTTATATAGATTTTGGACAAACAAGGTCGACACTTCTCCAACCACACTGGTCAAACTAGAAATCTGTCACTGTTAGGGACAGACAGTATCCCCAGAGATGTGTTCTCGCCAGGATACGTGTCTTTGTCCTCTCTGTTTGATCTTTCCCCTCTTTTTTGGGGGAGTTTTCCACCCTACTCATCTGCCACAGAACAAACGACACGCAAGCAGTCAGTCGTCAGGGCAAAAAGAGGGATATTTATTTTTTCGACCTTGATTATATAGATTTTGGACAGGGATTGGACAAACGAGGCTGACACTTCTCCAACCCCACTGGTCAAACTAGAAGTCTGTCACTGTTAGGGACATGAAAGAATGACTCTCACCATCAGGTTGAAGTGAGGAAAAGAGGGAAGTTTATTTTTCGACCTTGATTTGTATAAATTTTGGACAAGGACCAGGGATTGGACAAATGAGGTGGACACTTCTCCAACCCCACTGGTCAAACTAGAAGTCTGTCACTGTTAGGGACAGACAGTATCCCCAGAGATGTGTTTTCACAGGATTCATGTCTCTGTCCTCTCTGTTTGATTCTTCCCCTCTTTTCTGGGGGGAATTTTCCATCCTACTCATCTGTCACAAAACGAACGACACGCACGCAGTCAGTCATCAGGACAAAAAGAGGGAAGTTTAGTTTTTGACCTTGATTTATGCAGATTTTGGACAGGGGTTGGACAAATGAGGTTGACACTTCTCCAACTACAACTAGAACTCCGTCACTGTTAGGGACACAAAAGAGCAATGCTCACCCATCAGGGAGAAGTGAGGAAAAGAAGGGCAGTTTACTTTTCAACCTCGATTTATATAGATTTTGGACAAGGACCAGGGATTGGACAAACGAGGTTGACACTTCTCTGAACACACTGGTCAAACTAGAAGTCTGTCACTGTTAGGGACATGAAAGAATGACTCTCACCATCAGGGTGAAGTGAGGAAAAGAGGGAAGTTTATTTTTCGACCTTGATTTGTATAGATTTTGGACAAGGACCAGGGATTGGACAAATGAGGTGGACACTTCTCCAACCCCACTGGTCAAACTAGAAGTCTGTCACTGTTAGGGACAGACAGTATCCCCAGAGATGTGTTTTCACAGGATTCGTGTCTTTGTCCTCTCTGTTTGATTCTTCCCCTCTTTTTTGGGGGGAGTTTTCCACCCTACTCATCTGTCACGAAACAAATGACACACACGCAGTCAGTCATCAGGGCAAAAAGAGGGAAGTTTAGTTTTTGACCTTGATTTATGCAGAT
This sequence comes from Trochalopteron elliotii, assembly GCA_024734555.1. Lineage (NCBI taxonomy): Eukaryota > Metazoa > Chordata > Aves > Passeriformes > Leiothrichidae > Trochalopteron > Trochalopteron elliotii. Next base: position 13,244 of record JANPWX010013016.1, read on the forward strand.
TTTGGACAGGGATTGGACAAATGAGGTTGACACTTCTCCAACTACAACTAGAACTCTGTCACTGTTAGGGACACAAAAGAACAATGCTCACCCATCAGGGTGAAGTGAGGAAAAGAAGGGCAGTTTACTTTTCGACCTCGATTTATATAGATTTTGGACAAGGACCAGGGATTGGACAAACGAGGTTGACACTTCTCCAACCCCACTGGTCAAACTAGAAGTCTGTCACTGTTAGGGACATGAAAGAATGACTCTCACCATCAGGTTGAAGTGAGGAAAAGAAGGGCAGTTTATTATGATTTGCAGTTTAAATAGGATTTGGAATTTGATCAGGGATTGGGAGGTGAGAGGACTACCTCTCTGGCCCCAGTGGTCAACTTAGAAGTCTGTCACAGAGAGGGATGAGAAAACAATCTACTTGTTTATGTTACATGCGTTAGAATCTCCAGTAGAAATATGTAAACCATTATCAGAAGGCTAAAGAATCAAGGCGACAGAAGAATCAGGATTTGGGAATGTCCCACTGTGCATCCCAACTGGAACTTTGTCATTGTGTTCCTTTCCCATCCCGGAGAGCCGTGTCATTAATCCACAGAGTCTCACCCAGTACTCTCCAAAACTCTCATTTTATTTTATTTTTGGAAAGAACACAAAATATTTCACTGCATTGTTTAGTGTTTCTCCTCGTGCTGGGCTCATTATGAGGGATAATTAGGATAATCTATGGCATTCTTTGGATATTAGCATTTAATGGCATTTCCCACTCTTCGGAATTGCAAGGCAAAAAAGTGGTGAAGGCGACAATTAATTAATGGATTTATTTTGTTTCCAAATGAAGTGGGAACTTCGCAGTTACTGCCTCACATTCCCTGCATGGGACAATAAATATAAAAAATAAATATAAATAAATAAATATAAAAAATAAATATAAAAAATATAAATAAATAAATATTAAAAAAATATTATCAAACCTAGGTGGCGATTTTTAAATAAATATTGAAAATAATATTTATAAATATTAATATATTTTATAGATATTTTAAAATTAATTTTAAATTAATTTAGGGGTTTGTTAATTAATCTTTTTTAACTCCCTCTGTCTACAAAAGAAAATGAGTGTAATGTGTGCACATCTTATCAATATGCAAATAGATGTATAGATTTTTATACTATTGGACAAAAAATTAGTAAAAGAACCATGCCAGGATTTAAAAAAAAAAAAAAAATCTCTTTTTATTTCCAAGTTTGGAAATTTGAATTGGTATTTTCTGTCAGTCCTTTGTGCTCTTCTCAAAGGAAGGGGCAGCACAAAGATGTGGCAGCCATGGAATTCCTGGGAAATCCAACTTCGCAGGCTCCAAGGACTGACAAGAGCTGATTAATCCCAAAGTGGCACCAGTATTTTGGAGCTGAAAAACTGGGAAGGGGGGTGGCTTTGTCCCACTCTGTCCCCAGGGAATTTTGGGTCACAGTCAGGGGTTTGCTCCCACAAAAAGTAAAGGATTTCAGCTTTGGAGGAGCTCAGCTGAGGAGATGTCACCAGAGGACACAAAAAACCACATTCACACGTCAAGTTGTGAAACGAGAAAGAAGAAGAAAGTTTATTTTTGGGTTCAGGGTTTAAATAAGGTTTGGAGTTTGATCAGGGATTGGGGGACGAGGTTGACACCTCTCTGACCCCACTGGTCAAACCAGAAGTCCATCAGTTTGTCTTTCCCCCTAAAAAGGAATGTGTATTTACAAAAAATTCACTCTTTGCTTATCTTGCAATTGCTGAGAAACTCCAGAAATGGAAACTATCAGAAAAATGAAAAATCAAAGCAACAAGGATGGGTTGGAATTCTCATCCAGATCTCCCACCTTGCAGCTCAGGTCTCCAAGGAGCTGTAATTCCGAGGAGTTGTAATTCCAAGGAGTTGTAATCCAAGGAGCTGTAATTCCAAGGAGCTGTAATTCCAAGGAGGTGTAATTCCAAGGAGCTGTAATTCCNAATTCCACCGAGTTGTAATTTCAAGGAGCTTTAATTCCAAGGAGTTGCAACTCCAAGGAGCTGCAATTCCAAGGAGGTGTAATTCCAAGGAGATGTAATTCTAAGGACCTGTAATTCCAAGAAGTTGTAATTCCAAGGCGTTGTAATTCCAAGGAGGTATAATTCCAAGGAGATGTAATTCCAAGGAGCTTTAATTCCAAGGAGCTGTAATTTTCAAGGAGCTGTAACTCCAAGGAGCTGTAATTCCAAGGAGTTGCATTTCCAAGGAGTTCTTTCCCTACCCCACCTGAAGGTGTTGGTGCAGCACAGGAATTTCACCCCGTGTCCCTTTTCTCTGTCCTCGTGTGGTCACTGCAGGTGGGCTGTAAGGTGGCTGTCACCTTCTTCCTCTACTTCCTGGCAACAAATTACTACTGGATCCTGGTGGAAGGGCTCTACCTGCACAGCCTCATCTTCATGGCATTTTTCTCAGAGAAGAAATATCTTTGGGGATTCACGTTGTTTGGCTGGGGTAAGTCACTGCTGCTCATCAGGAAAAAAAAAAAACCTCTTGGAGGCGGTTCTGGAAGGAAAATGTGGGAGAGGTGGTGGAGGCAGGGGACTCTTTCAGGGACAGGTTTTCCATTTTGGGGAAGCTTTTGTCATTCCAGAATTGTGGTGTTTCCACTTGTGGCTCTTCCAGGGTCTCCAGAAGGATCAGCCCAGGCTTGGAGAGGCAGCACAAAGAGCCGGGGAATGCCAGGATTGGGGTTGGGAGGGACCTTAAAGCCCATCCAGGGACATCTCCCACTGTCCCAGGGTGGTCCAAGCCCTGTCCAACCTGCCCTTGGACACTTCCAGGGGATCCAGCCACAAATCTCAGGTGGTTCCTCACCACCCCCACATTTTTACCACCCTTCCAGGGGCAGGAAATGTGAGGGCTAAATTTGGGCTGAGCCAGCCAATTTCAGGGATTTATTCCCTTCCCACTGCTGGGAAACCATCTCTGGGCTGGAGGGGCAGAAATCTGTGGGAGGTTTGGAGCATCTGCTCCCGATGAGAGCCCCCAGCTCTGGTTTCCTCCCTCAAACCTCAGCTGGTTCAAATCCCTGAGGTCTCTGCAGCCACTGGAAACCTGCAATTTGTGGGGAAGGCTTTGCTATTTTCCTTTTTTTCTCTTTCAACTGGGGCATTTTTTTTTCCCCCTGAGTAATGGGAGAGGGGCGGGATGTGGGAAAAATCCAATTTCCTTGGATTTTTCCAAGGAGAAAATGTTGTGGGCACGCACATTTTGGGAGGAGAATGGGATTTCTGTTCCCTCCTGGCTTTAATTTTTTTGGCTTCCCAGGAGTTACGAGGTGCTGGGACAATAAAACAACTTGCCCAGCGTTGTCTCAGAGGTTGGGAGGAAAACAGGGAATGTTTCTGATGATCCCGTGAGGATGTGAGGGAGAACGATGGGGAATTATTCCTGTTTAAACAGGGAATTACAGCAGGAAAACCTGGCCAAACTTCCCAAATTCCACATCCCAAATCCACCTGGCTGCATTTCAGGGCAAGGTTCATCCCCATCCATCCCCATTCCAGGAGGAGATTTTCCTAAAATTAGCACAGTGGTTTGAGTGTCCACCAGAATTATTCACTCTTCTTTCTGCTGTGAGACAGGATGAGGAGAAAAGCAAAGCAGGCTCAAAGCTTAAAATACACAAAAACAGGTTTATACACAAAACTACAAGAGAGAAAAAATTAATTCCCTGTTTTTAATGTGTGTATTCCCTTTAAATTGTTTTTTTCCCTGTCAACTTGCTGCTGGTTTTACCAGAAATATCAATATTTACTATTTATTTTTATATTTATAAATATCAATATTAAACCCTAGTCACTGATTGGGTTTTTGCTATAAAAAATGCTTGGAAAAATCACTTCCTGGCAAACCCACAGATTTTTGGGAATCAGTACTCCAGGGCAGGGTTCTATCCAGCCTTTTTCCTTCCCAAATGGAAGTGAAAATGGGAATTGTGCCTTTTCTGAAGTTCAGGACAGACAAGAGAGGAATAAATTCCTCTCAAATATATCCAAGGAGCTGCTTCCCAAATCTCCTGTTCAGCTGCTCAGAAACTGCTGGTGCTGAGAGATGATAAAAGTGGGAAATGTAAATATATAAATATTTGAAAGAGGGAATCTGTCTCTCAGGAAAAGCCTAGTCCTGGACGGCTGGAAAAAAATCAGGAAAATCAACAAATTAGGAGATTTTGGTGGGTCTTGGAGCAACTTGGGATGGTGGAAGTTGTCCCTGCCCTTGGCAGGGGGTGGAATGAGATGGGATTGAAGGTCCCAGATCGTTCTGGGATTCTATTTTGAGGATTTGGCATTTCTTATCTCAGCTGCTGAGGGACAGACAGGGCTTTGGATGGCACCTCTTTGCTAAAGCAAACGAACAAAACCCCAGCTAAATTAAATTAGAAAAGAGAAATAAACTCATCCTCTTTCCAAACCTTCGGGCTCCATAAAAACTCCCCTCTCAAAAAAAAAAAAATAAAATAAAATAAAATCAAACTGCAAAGAGCAGGCTTAGAGAAACAATTCCCCAGAGGGGGAATTTGGGAGGGGGAGAGAAGCAGCTGGAAAATAATGGCATGTGTTTAACGGGGAAAAAAAAAAAAATTTTAAAAAAAAGGAAAAAATTAAAAATAAATAAAAAAGAAAAATAAATAAAAAAGAAAAATAAGAAAATAAATAAATAACTAAATAAATAAGGAAAAGACATAAAATTTTAAAAAGGAAAAAAGAAAAAATAAATAAAAAAGAAAAATAAATAAAAAAGAAAAATAAATAAAAAAGAAAACTAAGAAAATAAATAAAATAAAGAATAAAGAAAAATAAAGAAAAAAATAAATAAAATTTTTAAAATAAAAAAGAAAAAAGAAATAAATAAATAAGAAAAAATAAATAAAAAATAAAAATA
>JANPWX010013035.1:5671-20018 GCA_024734555.1 Trochalopteron elliotii
CTGGATCCATGATCCCTGTGGGCCCTACAGCTCAGGAGATCCCATGGTTCTGTGATTCCAGGTACACCACAGGACGGATGTGCAGCTGTTGTGGATTTCCAGTCAGACACAAACCATGGCAGGTCCCTCCCCAAGGTCAGGCAGCCCTGGATGAGGAAACGCAGCCCAGGAGTTCCCAGGGCAGTTACTGATGGCAATGAACTGCCCACAGCTGCAAGCAGAGGGGCTGCTGCTGTTGTTGTTGTTATTATTATTATTTATTGTTATGGTTATCCCAGCCCAACGCTGCCTGGGAAGAAGCTGCAGCCTGCAGAGCATCACCTGCAGGGGTAGGGAGGGTGCCCAGGGTCCCACTGCTGCCTGGTGACTCCCAGGACAGGGACAGGGACAGGGACAGGGACAGGGTCATTCCCAGCCCTTCCCCAGCTCCTCCTGCACAGCCAAGCACTCTCCCTCCCTGCCCAGCTGGAAAGCAGCCCTGATCCATCCCCAGACCTGTCAAGACTCCCAGGAAAGCAGGCGAGGAGCACTGCCAGGCTCATACATCACACCCCACTGTCACCTCACAACAATTTACACCCACCAGTATTTTTATCCCCAAGCTCTTCCTGAGAAATTGGATCATTTGGGTTATCAACGTTTCTCGACTGCACAATTTCACTTCCCCTAAAAAGGACCCAACTTTCCTTGAGAGAGAATCCAGAATTCAGAGCACCCTGTAAATGTCTCAGGTCAGCCCTGACAGGAGTCCTCCTGCTGGGAGTGCTGGAGAAGGGAGACACAAAGTCACCATCCTGCAGGAATTCAGCAGGAATTTCCCCATGGAAAGAGGGGTCAGGCCTCGGCAGGGGCTGCCCAGGGAGGTTTGCAGTGCCCATCCCTGGAGGTGTCCAGGGAATTCCTGGATGTGGCACTCAGGGCTCTGGGCTGGGGACAAGGTGGGCATTGGGCACAGTTTGGACTCAGTGATCCCAGAGGGCTTTTCCAGCCTCACAATTTCTGGGATTCTGGGATTCAGTCTGCCAGGGGAAGAGAATCATGAGCCACTCAGTTATTTCAGAGCTCTCTCAACCTCCTTAGGCTCCCACCTCAGACTCCTGTGGAACACACTCTGTCTCTGCTTCCAAGATGGAATAACTCCCAAATCCATCTTTAACACAGCAAGGATTGAATCCAAGACCTTTGTGGATTTCTCTTCAGAGGAATGGTGGAGGCACAAAGGATGGTGAGAAACTCCAAAAGAGGAAAGGAAATGCTTCCCACATAAATCCTGGAGCTCAAGGCCAGGCTGGATGGGGCTGGGAGCAGCCTGGGACAGTGGGAGATGTCCCTGCCATGGCAGGGGTGGCACTGAAGGGGCTCTGAGGTCCTTTCCCACCACAGCAGTCTGAGATTCCATGATCCCATGATCCCAGCCCCTCTGTTCTCAAATGACACCATGCCAGGAGCCCATCCCATGCCAGCCATGAGGAACAGCCAAGGGACAGGAGCTGTGGAAGGTTCTCCACCAAGGGCAGCTCTGGGACACCCTCCCAAGTGGCAGCACACAAATAAAACAGCTCCTTTGACACCAGCATTTTACATAACTCCATTCCCATTCAGCACCATCCCCTTTGCTCCCTGCCTCCCTCACTTGCTCAATTCTTTTTGGAATCCCTGACTAAAGGCAAAGCAGAACACACCAGAGGCCTCGAGGCAGTGATCCCCCTCACTGGGGGTTCATCATTGCCACACACCCCCAAAGAGGCATTTCAGCTCCTTGAGACATCCCCTGGCCCAAGCTGCTTATTGAAAACCACTCGGATACACTTAAAATTCACAGATCAAATTTATTCTCAACTAAAATATTTCACCAGTTTGCCAAGAATTTCCTTTTGTTTTCCCCTTGTGAGCTATGAAAATGAATTTCTTCATTATTCCTTAACATCTGACAAATTAAAGAGATCTCTGCATTTGCATTACAAAATCCTGGCACCATTTAGGTTGGAAAAGCCCTCCCAGCCCATCCAATCCCAGCTGTGCCCAATGCCCACCCTGTCCCCAGCCCAGAGCACTCAGTGCCACCTCCAGGAGTTCCTTGGACACCTCCAGGGATGGGGACTCCAGACCTCCCCGGGCAGTTCCAAGGCCTGCCCACCCTTTCCATGGGGAAATTCCTGCTGCTGTCCACCCTGAGGCTCCCCTGGCCCAGCCTGAGGCTGTTCCCTCTCCTCCTGTCCCTGTTCCCTGGGAGCACAGCCCGACCCCAGCGGCTGTCCCCTCCTGGCAGGGACTTGTGCAGAGCCACAAGGTCCCCCCTGAGCCTCTTCCCAGCTCCCTCAGCCCCTCCTGGGGCTCCAGACCCTTCCCAGCTCCATTCCCTGCACACACTCCAGCCCCTCCAGGGCTCTCTATCCAGAGCTGCCCCCAGGATTCCAGGGGGTCCCTCAGCAGGGCCAGCACAGGGGACAGTCCCCACCCTGGGGCTGTGCCCACCCTGGGGTGCCACAGCCCAGGGCCCATCGGCCTCCTGCCCCCCCGGGGCACCCTGGGCTCGTGTCCAGCCGCTGGCACAGCACCCCCAGGGCCTTTCTCAGCTTTCCAGCCCCTCTGCCCCAGCCTGGAGGGCTCCAGGGGCTTGGGCTGAGCCCAGGACAGCACCTGGCACCTGGCCTGGCTGTCCCTCACCCCATGGATCCAGCCTGTCCCCACCCCTCTGCAGAGCTCCCACCATCCTCCCACTTCAGTGCCACCCTGGCCACCAGCAGGAAAGCACAGGCACAGTGGAATCTGCTCTGCATGGAAAGGGGCTGTGTTGGGTTTTTTCTTTAACAAAAAACTGCCCCTGGCAATAAACCCTTGAAGGCCTCTGTGTTGGACAAATGTGCACCCAAAATGAAGAGCTCCTTCTAATCCTTCAGTGAAGAGCTCCTTCTAATCCTTCCCCACCTCTGAAGCTCCCAAAGAAAGAGATGATATCAGGAGTACTTTTGTTTTGATCATCAACCTTATCCTCACCCAGTATCTCGTTAAGCAGCCTCCTAATTGCTGCCCTACCCCATGCTAAGGACAGAATTTGCACAGCTTCTTGATTTAAATGTTACTTGTTTAATTAACTGCTCCACACCCAGACACGAAGAAACCACAGCGCTTCAAAAGCTGCAGGAAAAAGCTGCAGAAAAGGATCCCAAAGGCCCTGGGAACAGAACAGCACAAAAAAGGCCTTTTTTAACAGCTCAGTCAGTGCACATGGTGCTCAATACATCCCTAAAATTCACCTCTACGGGCTGCTGGGCTCACGTCAGCTCTGAGGGCAGAGGAGTCTCCCCGTTTGTGATGTGTATTTCAGCAATAATTCAGCAGGATTGGTATTTCCAGCTGCTCCTCTGTGCTGGCGGCCCCACAGAAGCAGCAGCAGCCCCGAGGAACCCCGGGGGGACTCTGGGCTTCCCATCAAACATTAACCTTTGAGTGTGAGATTTGCAACTGCATTTGAGTATTAAACCAGCAAAACAAAGTCCTGGGGTGCTTGAAGTGCTGATTTCCATCCCTTGCAGGACTGCAGGCTCCTCCCTCTCGGCCTGCCTGGATCTCTTTGATGCTGCTCAGGGCTGGTTACTCTGTCTGCTCCAAGCAACAAGTGACATTTTCTCCTGGGTCACCGCAGCTGAGCCCCACAGAAACCCCTGTTAATGACCAGACTGGGATCCCAGAGCAGGGTGCTGGTTTTTACTGGGGTGCACAAGAAGCATTTCCCAGAGTCCCACTTGGTCCAAGTCCTTCCGTGGACCTTGGATATTTTCATCTCTGCTGCCCACACAGACTGAGGCAGTGTTACAAAGGACACCTCTTTGTACTCAGAGCGAGGGCCAGCATTTGCAAACTGAGATTTCCTGCTGCACCCCACGGGGAGATCAAGGGCTGCCCGTTCCACAGACACCTATTTGATCAGCACACGGCCTCAAGTGAGCCAGTAAAACAACTGCTGTGCCCCTTTCCTGGTCCTTCATCCCAGTTCAAAGCTCCCAAGGTGAGTTTGTGGCTGCAGCTGCACCAGAACAGCCCAGCCTGTCACACGCTGCAGCTCCTGCCAGAATATTCCACTGCTCCTCCACCCAACGGACCCAGAACCGAGGCCCCAGCAAAGCAGAGCCCTCAAACAGGGCGTTAAATAAATACATTTTCATTTCCTCAAGCTTTCAGGGCATTACAGACACAGCCCATGCAAAGTTTAAGAAGTTTTGGAGTTAAAAGAAATGAAGACACCTCAGAAGGAGTTCAGAATGGCTGAGGACAGAAAGAGCATCGAGTCCAAACTGTGCCCAATGCCCACCTTGTCCCCAGCCCAGAGCCCTGAGTGCCACCTCCAGGAACCCCCTGGACACCTCCAGGGATGGGCACTGCAAACCTCCCTGGGCAGCCCCTGCCAAGGCCTGACTCCCCATTCCATGGGGAAATTCCTCCCTCTTTAGCCAATTCCTTGGAACTGGGTAAAGCTTCTTTCCCAGGACAAGGCAGCACCAGCCTGTTCTCCCTGCATGGCACCACTTAACCTCTATTTATGAGCCAGGCTTCATCCATCATAAAACATCCTGAAAGGAAAACAATCCCTGGGAACTCTCAGACCCACCCTTAGGAGTTCCATGGGTTTTACCTGGACAAAGAGACATCAAAGCTCAAGCTGCTCTGGGAATCCCAAACCAGCAGGACACACTCCTGATCTGAGCCCACGGCTCACTGGGTATTAAACCTGCACTGCTGGAAAAAATGGGTTTCCTTTGCTATGCAGTATTAGCAGGAAAAAAATAATCAGCTGGATCATTCCCCCCAGCTGGCTCCCAACATTGCTGCAGGAATGCCTGAGCACGGAGGGAGAGCAGGGAAGTGGGGAAGGATGGAGCAGCAGGAAGGGGACAGCATTCCAGCTGAAATGTCCATCCAACTCAGGCTTGGAGCACTAATCCAAGGAGTCACTCACACTATGACTGAATTCCCTCAGTCATAACCAAAACCACTCATAAACCCCATGGAATCTGCAGGGTGAGCACTTCAGAAGACTGAAAAGGATGACATTTATTTTTCCAAGCTTAATAAAGAATCCTAGAGCTTGGATCAACTCTGGGAAAATAAGTGACCATCCACCTTGCACAAAGGATCATCAACAGTCCTCTTGACCATGGAAGCATGGAATGGTTCCACTGGGGCTTGGAGCCCCCTGGGATAGTGAAGGTGTCCCTGCCTTGGCAGGGGGTGGAATGAGAGGGGCTTTAAGGCCCCAAACCATCCTGGGATCCCAGGATTCCCCCCAGGAGCCTGCACGGGCCAATCCACAGGAATTGCAGCGATTTCCTCAGCAGGAATTGCCCCTCTAGCAGTAAAACCTAAAGCCAGCAGGGACCTCTCCTTTCAGCCAGGGCCCTGGAGATCCTCCTGCTTCCCCCAGCACTGGCCCTGCTGGTTGGCTGCTGGTGATCCCACCTGCTTTTCCCAAAATAACACATTCCTCACCAGGGCACAGTCCACAGCTCCAGACAAACTGGGATTACACAACAGGATTTTCCCCACATGGCCAAAGTCTCCTGTGCCCACCAGGTGATCCTGTGCTCCTCAGAAAACTCCAGCATGGACCCAAAGCCCAAGGATTCACTCAATACTTCACCTTGCTTTTCTCTTCTATAACTAAAACTAACTCAACACTTTTGCTCTTGGGAACTGCACTCCTTCTTTCCAGCATTTGCTTCCAGGTATTTCAGAGAACAGCACAGAGAAGCTCTAAGAATCCCGGGATCCCTGAGGCTGGAAAAGCCCCCCCAGCCCATCCAGTCCCAGCTGTGCCCAATGCCCACCTTGTCCCCAGCCCAGAGCCCTGACTGCCACATCCAAGAATTCCTTGGATACCTCCAGGGATGGGCACTCCCTGGGCAGCCCCTGCCGAGGCCTGACCCCCCTTTCCATGGAGAAATTCCTGCTGATGCCCAAAATTCATCTGTGAAAAGTGAAGCTGAAGTGGCCATTTTTTTCCTGCAAGACACAACATTCCCCAGCAGAGCTGCTGTGGGAAACAGAGAGAAAAGCAGGAGCAGGGAGGCCATGGACACACTGGAAGCACTCCCCACATTAACATCACTGCTCTGTACCAGTTATTTCATGTGTCAGAACGAAGGTGACAGAAGGGAAGGAAAAACAGAAGGCCTGAAACTGCCTCTTTTGCAAGAGGAAGTTACGGTGTAACAGCCATGAAATCGGGTGTGCAGTCACTGCTGGCACCACATCCCAAACCCCACACCAGCATCTGCCACCCTAAAGCCCCTTAGAGCTTTTGGAAACTCCTCTGCTGCTTCACCCTTGAGTTTTCAGAGCCCTCAGTCACACACAGCAGTCTGGGGCCAGCCATAATTAAACTTTCTCTAAAGAGAAGGGAAAAACCCAGTAAAACATTGATAAACTTCTGAGCTTTAGGTCCTCCCCATGCCAGGCACTGAAGGAGGTGGGGAAACCCTGTCCCCTGCCTTAAGGACCTTCAAACTCATCCAGCCATGGCAGGGATACCTTCCACTGTCCCAGGCTGCTCCCAGCCCGTGTCCAGCCTGGTCTTGGGCACTGCCAGGGATCCAGGGGCAGCCACAGCTGTGCCAGGGCCTGCCCACCTTCACAGAGAGGAATTTTTTCCTAATACCCAATCTAAACCAATCTGTTCTTGTCCTCTGGCAGTGGGAAGCCATTCCCCGTGTCCTGGCACTCCAGTGATGATTCAGGGTCTTTCTCTGGCTCTCTCAGATGCCTTCAGATCCTGGAAGGTGCTGTCAGGTCCCCACAGGACCTTCCCCAGGCTGAACATCCCCAATTCCCAGGCCGTCTCTGTATGAAGGTGCTGGGCTCCTCCAGCCCTGCTCCAGCAGCTCCATGTCCTGCTGATGCTGGGAGCAGCAGAGCTGTGCCCTGCACTCCTCACAGAACTGAAAACCAGCTGTGCTGGGCCTGTGCACAACAACAACTCTAATGTGCTTCAGTGCTCTGGCCCTGGAGAGATCTCCATGGTTCTGAATCCCCTCCTGCTCCCAGCAGCAAACTCATCCACCTGCTGTGGAACAGGGAGAGGTTCCCCAGGCACAGCTCAGGGTCTGGACATGGCCCAACACCAGCCCCTCACAATCACGGACTCCTTTAGGATGGAAAAGCCCTTGGGGAGCACCCAGCCCAATTTCCTGTGTGGAGCACAGCCTGACAGGCTGCCTGACCCAGGTAAGGAGGTCCCTGTCCCTGTCCCAGCCCTGCAGGTGTCCCCTGCTCAGGCTGGCTCTCACCCAAGGTGCAGATATTTACACTGAGGGTGACTGATCCCAGTCAGTCACCCAGAGTCCCAGGGCAGGAGGGGAACAAGAGTTTCTCCAGAACAGCTCAGCTACTTCAGACCCTGCACAGACAGGGAAGGAGCAGCTGGCTCCTCCATTGACTAAAGAAGAAACCCTGAAATGTTACCTCAGAAGGAGGGATTTACATCACAGAGGTGAGAACTTTGGAAGAGGTTCCAGACCCTGGAAATCCAAGGCAGAGTATGAAACACATTGCTGGGGGGAGGGGAAATACCTAGAAAGTCATGGAAGAAAACTTAGGATATACCATGGACAGTGCAACATTAAAGAATGATATAGTAAATCAGGGAATCGTGGTTTGGGTGGGAAGGGACTTTAAAAACCATCTCATTCCAACCATGGCAGGGAAGAAGGACTAGGACAATGCAGAAGCAGTAAATAACAACTGAGCACAAAGAAAAACAATCTTCCAACTGAAAAATAAAAGGAAACAAACTGCAGAGCTAAGCTGAAAAAACATCCTTTGGTATTTTCCAACATGCTAAATGGTGCAGACTGAGCACCTGCTCAGCAGGAATGGGGTGTCCTGGCTCAGGGGCTGAGGGCTCCCAGGATCACCTGGATATTCCATTCCCTGGGCTGAGCTTGACTTAACCTAACACGGAATCGTGGCTGTTGTCAACACCACTGCAGCCCCACTGCTGCAACCCCACCACATTCCAGCCCCATATTCCAACTGCCCAGCAGAACTTCCAGCAGTGGGACTCGTGTTCAGTGAAATGAAAGCACAGTCCTGGAATGGTTTGGGTGGGAAGGGACCCCAGAGCCCCCCCAGTGCCACCCCTGCCATGGCAGGGACACCTCCCACTGTCCCAGGCTGCTCCCAGCCCCAGTGCCCAGCCTGGCCTTGGCCACTGCCAGGGATCCAGGGGCAGCCACAGCTGCTCTGGCAATTCCAGCCCAGGCAGCAATTCCCAATTCCCAATCTCCCACCCAGCCCTGCCCTGTGGCACTGGGAAGCCATTCCCTGTGTCCTGTCCCTGCAGGCCTTGTCCCCAGTCCCTGTGCAGCTCTCCTGGAGCCCCTTTAGGCCCTGCCAGGGGCTCTGAGCACTCCTGGGATCCTGTCCTTCCCCAGATGAACATTCCCAGTTCTCCCGGCCTGGCTGCAGAGCAGAGGGGCTGCAGCACCTCCCTGGCCTCTCTGGGTTCACTCCAGCAGGTCCCTCTGCTGCCAGGAGCTGCAGGCTCACCGAGGAAGCAGCAGAAGCTCCCAGGAAGGAGAGGTGTCTGAGCCCTGCTCCCTGTGAGCCCGGCACCGGCACAGCCACACCAGGAACACGTTGCACCACGAGGCTGCCGGTGTCATCCAACCACGCCCTGCTTCAATCCCCAGGACAGCGCCGGCCCTGTCACTCTGCTCCTTCCCGGCTCCCACGTCCCGGTGCTGTCCCTGGTGGCAGCGCTGCCGCTCCAGCTGCGGAGCTCCCGGCGCTGCCCCGCGGCTGTGCCGCTGCCATCCCGCACGGACACGGTGCCAGCACGGGGCAGCCTGGCCCCCAGCCCGCCCCTGGCACTGTGCGACCGTGCCCTTCGTCCTCCGCCTCGGGGACACGGGGACAGTGTGCGACCGGTGAGCTCACGGGCTCAATTATCCTCCTCAAAGAAAAGAAATCCATCTTAACATAAAAGATTTCAATTAAACGGCGTCCCGGGGGATCTGCCGAGGGAAGAAAACACAAATAAACAGCTAAGGAAACACAACCACCTCATCCCATCCCGCTGCACAGCCAGGCAAGGAGCTGGAACGAGCTGCAGGCTGTGCAAGGCTATGAGGAACAGAAGGAAAGGAAGAAACTGCCACAGAAGAAAACCCCAAATGTCACAGCAGAGCCACCAGTGCCTTCTCTGAGGTGTGGCAGAACTCAGTCCTCACAAGGAATCAAAGGCAAAACTGAAACTGAAGCAGCTTCTTGTGCTGTTTCCTTCCTCCTTCCTGTGGCTGCAGCAGCCAGACCATCCCCACTCCTGCAGGTCTGTGCCTCCCCCAGTACCAGGCTCTGCTCTGCTGCTCCAAAAGCTGCCCAGGGAAATCAGAATCACAGTGACTCCAGAGTCACCCGTGTCACTCCAGGCCACAGAGCTCTGAGCAGCAGCAAAGTGCAGGACTGAAATCCCACTGCACCCCCAGGTTCCCAGCACAGGGACCCTGGAACTGCAGCAGGGGCACTGCCAGCCCCACACAAACCCAGGACTGAGCAATCCAAATATTTGAGAAGTTTCCCTGCAAAGCCAAAGTTCCACAGGGCTCCAGTCAGGCCCAGCTCCCTTCACACCTTCACAGATGACCTGCACGTGGCTCGAGGGGACATCAGGGAAGTCCGCAGATGGTCCAAAACTGGGAGGAGCTGCTGACTCCCCAGAGGCAGAGAGGCCCTGCAGAGAGACCAGGACAAATCCAAGGGCTGGGAATCACCAACTGTGTGAGGTTTAACCCAGGCAGGTGCTGGATTCTGCACCTGGGCTGAGGCAGCCCTGGATGCACCCATGGGCTGGGATGGAGAGGCTGGACAGCAGCTCTGGGAAGGGACTGGTCCTGCTGATGACAAGGGGGATCTGAGTCAGCAGGGACATCCCAGTCCTGGGGAGCATCAGGAACAGCATGGAGGGAGGGACTGTCCTGCTCTGCACTGGGGAGGCCTCATCTCCCATCCTGGGATTGGGCACCTCAATACAAAAACAACTGAAGGTGCAGGGGAGCATCCAAAGGAGGGACGTGGGGATGGGGAGGGCTCTGGAGCAGCTGAGGGCACGTGGAATGTTCAGCTGGAGGAGACTGAGCTCAGACCTCCCCAGAGGCTGCAGCTCCTCCCAAGGGGCAGCTCCAGTCTCTGCTCCCTGTGAGCAGGGACAGGACCCAGGGAATGGCTGGAGCTGTGCCAGGGAGGGATAGGATGGACAGCAGGAGAGGTTCTTCCCCAGAGGGTGCTGGCACTGCCCAGGCTCCCTAGGGAATGGGCACAGTCCCGAGGGTGCCAGAGCTCTGCTCCCAGGGACGCCAGGGTGGGATTGTTGGGGTGCCTGTGCAGGGACAAGAGCTGCATCCACGATCCCTGTGGGGCCCTACAGCTCAGGAGATTCCGTGGAAAGCTGTGCCAGAGAAGTTTTTCACTCTGTCCCAGCCAGGGATGAGCTCTGAGCTGTGCCCCCAGTGACTCCCTGCCCTTTGCCATTTCACCAGAAGGTTTTTTTCTCATGCCTTCCGGCTTCCCCTCCTGGCCAGATGATCCCCGTGTCCTCAGGCACCCCGGGCTGACTCCAGGGGGCTGTGACACCGGGGACAGCCATTCCCAGAGCTCCCAGCTCTCAGGTAACAGGTGGACACAGGGAAGAGACTGAGAGGGACAAGGAGGAGCAATCCCAGCCCAGCAGCTGCAGAGCTGCCAGCTCAGGCTGAGGAGCTGCACTTCCTCCTGACATCAGCTCACCCTCGCTGCGGTGACAGCCCCTGCTCACGGCTCGGTGCCACGTGGGGCTCGCTTTAAAGGCGCCCCTGACAAAAATGACAATTTTGGTCAGGCTTCAGGCCCTGCAGACGTTTATTACTGTCACTCTCGAGGTGCCTCTGCTCCATCTGGGACCAACAGGCACTAAGAAACACAGAGATGGAACTTCCCACTTCCACACCTCATCCAACAGCAATATGTGTGCCACTCAAATTCCACCTAAATCCAAGCCTTTTTTGTCTGAGATTTTCAAGCTTGGCCGCAAAAGCTTCATTTCCTGAGATAGCTGGTATTTATTTGCCCAAGTTTCCCTCCAAACCAGAGTTAAGGGGCAGGTAAAAATAGTCCAGGCGGTGCTAATAATGTCAATATTGGTTATTGCAGTGCTGGCAACTGGGGAGGATCAAAACAAGGAGCAGGGAAGTCCATCAGGAGTGAGGAGAGGATGGTGGGAGGAACAGGGAGCAGAGAGGGAAAAAGAAAAGCTCAAGTAGAGAAACACAGCAGCAGCCAGTAAAGACAACACACTCCTGCTTCTAATAATATTGAATCAAAGGAGACACTTAAGAGCCTTTGTTGCTACTCCTGGCCACATTCCTTCCCTGAGCCTTCCATAAACCCCCGACATCTGCAGATTTTCTGTGAAAAGGAGGTAAAACCACTGCAGCCCATAAATGTAACTGGGAGCAGGGCTGTGTTCCCTATAAACAGGGCCAGGAGTGAGGGCCTGCTGCTCCCGGCTGAGGCTCCGTGTCTGACAGCCCAGCCCCAGCACTGTCATCACTCATTAACTCACTCTATTAACTCCTCAATTAGTTCTTCAGGAATTCTGCATCCAGCAAAACAAGACCTCCCACAAACCTTCCTCCCTGCAAAGTTCTCTGAAGTTCTGTCAACCTGGCACAGGCACTCAGGGAATGATCCTGGCCCGAGGCGGCCGGAGCTCCAGGAGCGTTTGGACACCACTCCCAGGGATGCCCAGGGTGGGATTTGGGGGGTCTCAGGAAGGGCCAGGAGCTGGGCTGGATGATCCCTGTGAGTAACCTGGGATATCCCTTGATCCTGTGAGTGAAGCACCCAGCTCCTCCTTTGCTCTCAGCTCACCGACCTCACCCGCTTCTCCTGCACCATTTGCACCCAAATTTCCCAGTTATTCTTGTTCTACTCCTGTTCCAAACCCAAGGCTTACTCCACCAAGACTCTCCTATTTCCTGGCATTCCAGTCTGCCCATTTTTATGGCAGAGCTGCAGCTCCTGCCCTTCAGGCACTCTGCCTGGCAGCCCCTGTTAAAGCCTGCTGCTGGATGACAGGCACGGAGCCCTGATCCCAAGCGCAGAACCCAGGGCTGCTCCAGCTGCACCTGCACACCTGCCTGGCAGCAAGAACAGCAGCAAAGCTCATGCCTCTGTCCCCAGCCCCAGCTCTCCCCAAACTCTGGTGAGCAGGGACAGGACCCAGGGAACGGCTGGAGCTGTGCCAGGGAGGGACAGGATGGATTTAAGGGAAAGGTTCTTCCCTCAGAGGGTGCTGGCACTGCCCAGGCTCCCCAGGGAATGGGCACAGTCCCGAGGCTGCCAGAGCTCTGCTCCCAGGGATGGACAGGGTGGGATTGTTGGGGTGTCTGTGCAGGGCCAGCAGCTGGAACCATGATCCCTGTGGGCCCTACAGCTCAGGGTATCCCACGGTTCAGTGATGCTGGAGTTCCTCTATACCACTGCTGGGCTCAGGTAAGACAAGTTTTGGGTCCCCTTTGCCACCAGAAAACTCAGGGGAGACCTCAAAGGAAGCACTCCCTGCACAGAGGATGGAAAAGCAGCACAGGAAAACACTGGGATATCTCCCCACCAAAGAGGAGAGGAAGCATTAACGAACCAACGCCCCCTTCTCGCTCAGGATCTCACTGTGGGGACAGCAGGGATGGGATTCCCTCCAGCTGCCTCCCAATCCAAGCAGGAAACTGTGATCAGGACTGGGAGATCCCACTCTGGAACACAGCTGGGCCCCCCCAGCCCCCCGTTTCCCAGGAAAGCTCTGCCAGCAGTGGCCTGGAGCTTCCCAAAAATCCTGTAAGCCCACAGAGCGCTTTTCTCCTGGTAACAAACCCCCGAGCAGCAGCTCTCACACGGCGCTGCCTCGTCGTTATTATTTTTGACAGTTTCCAATTTGTGAAGTCAGAAATCCACCCTGTCCCTCCCACAGCACACACAGAGCTCCCAGAACACCAGGCTGAGCAGGAGATGCTCCACAGCTCCTGCATCCCACAACAAACCTTCTCCCAGCACGAGGCTCTGCAGGAACCTTTCCTGCACCACCTGCCTGACAGGCACCTGCTGCTGCACCACCAATCTGTCCCCACTGCCACTCAGGACGTTGTCCCACATCCCTGCATTTCAAGGTTAATCTGAAGCAAGCACAAAAATCACCAGCAGTGTACAGTGTATCAGTGTACACATGGAGAACAAGCCTTGGTTTCAGACCAGTTTGTTCCTACCCAGCCCTCATCACCTTCTGCCGAGCAAATGTCACCCAGGCCAGCCCAGGCCATGATGTGCTCCCACTGACAGCCCAAAATTTAACTTTGCTTCCCATGAGATCACCATTGGTTGCCATGGAAATCCCTATACTACCATCCACCAAGGGTTTTTTTTACCACTGAAGTATTTTGGCAGCATGTTCGCTTTTAAGTGTCACAGTAATAAGGGAAAACATAAATGTTTCTTCTCTCATCAGGCTCTAAACAGAGCTTTATAACCTAAATCTGCTCCTAAGAGCTTGGTTCAAACCTGTGGGGCTGGGCAGGGCTAGAATCACCACCTTCTCCTTTCTGAGACACAAAATAAACAAATGAAAACAACCTTCAAGTTTTTAAAACACAAATTTCCAAGCGGGGGATCAAGCGAGGAAAAACCTCTCAGGCCTCTCTGAGTTCTCTCAGTTTCTCTTTTTCACTTCCTAGTTTGTTGGTTTTTTTTTTTTTTAGCTGGTGCAAAACAAGGCCCTCAAATTGAGCAGGGCCCTCTCAGCCTCTGCCAGGAGCTGCTTTCCTGTCAGATCAATCTCGTGGTGATTCCAGCGGGGCCTCCACTCCCACCCCGGGTTCTGGTCGTTAATAAAACCAGCACGGTGACATTTATGGCCACATTCTGCACCCTGAGGTGGGCAGGTCCCCGGGAAGGGGACACCTGTGGGAGGCTGATCCCCCTCCGGTGAGCCCCGGGAGGGACCTGACCCCGGGAAGGGACCAGACCCTCAGGAGAGGGACCCTGAGCACTGATCCCCCTCCTCTCAGCCCCGGGAAAAGGACCAGACCCTCGGGAAGGCGACCAGACCGCCGGGAAGGGGATCTGACCCTTGGGAAGAGGAGCAGACCCCTGGGAGGGGGATCTGAACCTCCAGAAGGGGACCAGACAGCCGAGAATGACTTGACCCATAGAGGGGAACCAGACCCGCAGGAAGGGGGACCCTCAGGAAGGGTACCTGACCCCCGGAAGGAACCTGACCTCCGGGACTGACCTGACCCTCAGGAGGGGGACAGAAACCTCGAGAGGG
>JANPWX010013050.1:0-51291 GCA_024734555.1 Trochalopteron elliotii
AAATTTATATAAAATAAATATGAAACATTAAAAAAATACAGCTGTGAACAAGATGGTGCCAGGGAATGAATTGAGGCTGATGTAAAATAGGTGTAGAACATTAAAATAAAGCCATGCTCTGCAAAGGAGCCACAATAAGTTGTCTGCTGAGCTGAGATTTCAGCTGGAATTGTGGTTGTAGGGGATAAAATCTCCACAACACTCCCAACATTCTGCTGGCAGGGAATTCTGCTGAGAGCTCCAGAACACAACAGGACACATCCCTCATGGAATCACCACGGATGGAGGTGGGAAAACATCCCCTGGGATTGAAGGACAAACCTTCCAAGGCACTGGAGGAGCTGCCTGGGTTTGCTATCAATGAACTCAGAGACTGCAGGAAAGAATCTGAGGAATCCATTGTCCAAACATCCACTGTCCCTAAAATAATGGGCTCCAGGAGCCACCCTGCCTCAGGTGCTGCTTTTGACACACTTAACACACCTCAAGCCACAGCTCTGAGCAACCTAGTGCTATTTTTACATCTCTTTTTTACCACATAACATCCTTCCCTAATGACAATTTTACACGTCCCTGTTCAAGAGCTTTGTGCTTCATATTTTCTTTTTTTTTTTCTTTTTTTTTTGGCAATAGATCACATGTCCCAGTGCTCCACACTTCCACACAGGCTCCTTTCCCAACCATCTGCTTGTTGAACTAATTCAAACTATTATCAGTTTTACCTCCAAGGAAAGAGACACTCCAAGCTTCAAGGAGAGCTCCAATTGCACCAAGGGAGGGGAAAAAAGCAGCACAAAAAAAAACTCCCAGTCTAACAATGAGAGAAATGTCAAGAAATAGAAATGTCAAATCCCTTAGGGTGGGGGGAAAAAAAAAATAAATTCCAACTCCAGCTCATCTCCAAGCACTGTATTTTGTAATGAAATTACCACTCCATAGTCTTTCCTCAGGGAAAAGCTGTTCCAACTAATCAGAGCATTGGGTTTTTTTTTTTTAAAGTTCAAAACAAATGCAGGGTTGTCGATGCAGAATTCATGCCCTGGCTGTCAGGAGCTGCCTTTAACTCTTTGCAAGCAAAAAAACCCTCTGAGTCTTGTCACCAGAAGCTGCAAAGTGGCTCAATATGGAAACAATTCAGAATATCTGAGGGTTCTCATGGATTCCCAGACTGGTTTGGGTTGGAAACGACCTCAAAGTTCATCTCATTCCACTCTCCTGGGTGGATCCATAAAACCTGTCTCCATTTTCCATGTAAACCTTAGAGAGAAGGGGCTTTAACAAAAACAGGAACATCCTTTTCAGACAGAAACCCAAAAGTTGTGTATTAAATATGAAATGAGGTCTGTACAGAACTGTGACTGCGAAGTTTTGGAGTTCAATTCCTTCATCCATGATCTCCTTGTGTCCTCCAAGGGATCTTTCCTCCTTCCTCACCCCCTGCCTGGCAAACTCAGCCAAATTCCAAGAGACTTTTAATTCCAGGAGCTTTGTCAGTGTCCCTGAAACAGCCAGACATGGAAAAATGCACCAGAGAGAGATGGAAAAACAGACAAGTTGTTTTTGCTGGATAAATAAAATGCATCACTGAAATGAAATCATCAAATGCATCTCCTCCTCCCTGCAGATAAATCCAAAAGTGCTGCATCTCTTCAGACTAGTTTTTCTCAAGGAATCACTTTTTATTAGCAAAATCAGATTTAGGAGTGAGCAGAATTCTTTTGGAGCAGTCCCTCATTAGGCTTTACCATCTCAAGATCTCAGTCCTCTTCTTTAAAACTATTTACACGCTGGAAATATTTTTATTTTTTTTTTTTTTTGCCTGCCACTGGGTACATTTAATTATTGATGAAACCTTCAACTTCCTTAATTGAAAGCCAGCAGGATGGTCTAACTTCATTTCTGGGATGACACCAAACAATGCTCATGGTGGTGACACTGAAGAAGTGAAACAGCTACAGCTGAAGGTGCTTCCAGATGTGGGGGCAGAGCACAGGAATCCACAAAACTCCTCTCCAAAACCATCCCA
Organism: Trochalopteron elliotii; assembly: GCA_024734555.1. NCBI lineage: Eukaryota > Metazoa > Chordata > Aves > Passeriformes > Leiothrichidae > Trochalopteron > Trochalopteron elliotii. The sequence continues at coordinate 2,027 of JANPWX010013050.1, forward strand.
AAGCAAATGTGGAGCAAATAAAATCCTCCTGCCTTCAAGGAGGACACGAGGCTCTGCACCCAAACCCAAAAAGGCAGCTCCTTTCTGACCTCCACTCCTCACTGCATTTCAATAAATCTGTTTACTATGGCTGTTTGGAGACCTGAAAAGCAAAGCCTCAGCCCTGCCGTTAATATTTTAATTGAAGCCATGAATATTCATGAGCAGTTTGCTTCTTTAGAGGACAAGATCCGATAATTAAATAATTCTAATATGTAAATGTGCTCCTGTCATGACACCTTGCCTTCATCTACATTACAAAACTGAGGCAATTTTAGCTCTTTCATTATTTATGTAATTTTGGTTCTACTGGCTGATTTTTTTTCTTCTGGACTTAACTCAGGCTCTTGACACAGAAGGCAAATCTCAGTTACTGGATCAGTCGTTATGGACCATTTCAAAGTCATCTGCCTCCCCTGAATTTGGCATTTTGGGGAGGAATTTTTATTTTGATATGATCCAGCTTCTGTTTCTGAGCTAATTCCAACTGTGAACACCTGATATTTTTCACAAACCCAGGAGAAGGTAGCAACCACGAAGTCTTTTAGGATTTGAACATTTCTTAGACTTCAACACCAACAAAAAGTACCTGGAAAGGTTTTGGAGCAACTTGGGCCAGTGGAAAGTGTCCCTGCCCATGGGCAGGGGGTGGGATGAGCTTTGAGGTCCCTCCCAACCCAAATAATTCTGGGATTCTGTGAAAAATGTTTGGTTTTTGTGACAAACAGAGTGGCAGCTGTTTTGTAAAATAAATCCATTTCTTCCCTTCGCAGCTGTAACCAGCAACAGCAAACTCTGGATGATTCCAGCAAGTTCAACTTGTAGCTCCTTTGAAATCCCCCCATTTCCATGCAAACTAAAACCTACAGGATTTCAAATGAGGACAAAAGGCTTGAAAGTGCTGCCAGGGCCATTAATTGCCCCTTCAGCTCCTCCACACAACCCCAAACTTCTCCCCTTCACACCCACCTTGAGCTCAAACCCAGTTCTTGCCTTCACTCTTTCTCTACTTGTTAAGAAACATATTTTTTTTCCCCATTTCCAGGTTCAAATTCCTTTTGGCCACTTCATTCCTGTCTGTGGCAACTCCAGTTTTCAATCTGGAGCTCTTTCCCAGCCCTTGGAGGTGCCTGATACCTTCTGTAGGCAATGGGATCAAATTCCAGCATGAAATTGTCCTTTTTTTCCCAATAAAAACAGCCAGAAACTGCATCCAACATTTCAGAGGACTTGTACAGTGACATCAAAACTGTCCAATCTCTGCTGGGCAGCTTGGAGTAATTCTGGAACCAAATGTTTTCCTCATTTCCCACCATTTCCAATGGATTAGCTCCAAGTTCAGCTCAGCTCAGTTCCCTGGTGCATTCAGGATTAGATTTCATCCCTTTTCCTTGGATTCCAAAGATCACCCAGCTCCTGGAGGTTATTTCACCCTCACCATCACTGTGGCCATCTCTGCAAGGATTGACAGTCATTAAAACACCTCCTAAAACAAACCTAATGAGAAAGCAGAGTCCTGAAGGGCAGTGAAAGGCACCAGGTGACAAAATGCCAATTAAATACCAACATCATTTGACAACAATATTTGGCACAACTTGTGCTAATTCTGCACTGTGACCTCTTGGAATTGGAGACTCTGAAGGACAAAGCAAGGCAAGGAGAATTCAGCACCTCAGACTGGAGCATGCAGCTCCTGAGGGAAGGAACCATTCCCAAAAATACACTGCCACTACCAAAACCTCAACAACAGCTAAAATATCAATTTTAAAATCAAGCAAGTTTGGCAAGAAACAAATCCTGCAATGAAGAAGAAAGAGCTGCTGCTCCATCCCAGCTCCAAGCTGGACACAGAGAAAAGCAGACCCTGCAAAACCCTGTGCTGCCCTTGGCTCACCTGAATGTGACCTTCCTGCTTGGAATATTTTCCTTCTAAAGCCACTTCACCACCCAGATGTAACAGTTGGAGGTGGTTGCCCCACATCTGGAGCACTTTGGAGTGGAATTTTTGGAGGTGACAGTTTGACAACGTTGATGTCCTGCCAGGTGAACCAGATGGGTTCATTCATTCCTTCTCCTTGGCTTTGTCTGGTCCCATTTCCATGGGGGGGGGGAGAAAAAGGAACTTGGATATTAATTAATCTCTCTAATTACCTTAGAAACTAACAAGCTGTGTGCTGGAACAGAGCAGTCCTTGCTGGAAGTCAGTCCCAGACTATCCCAAAGAGTTGATCAAATCATCTGGAGCACGTAAACTGGGAAAGGAAATCTCAAAGACCTGAGGCAGCCAGACCACAGAGGCTTTCCCAGAAGTGCTCTGGGAATTTCCCAGTCTCCTCCACTGCAGAATTATGGAATGTTCTGAGCTAGAAGTGACCCACAAGGAGTCTCGAGCTCCATGGAAAGAGGCCAAGAACTGCCATGTGTTTGTGTTGTCCTCATAAAATCAGAGAAAAATCTCAAGTTGGAAGGGACCCACAAGGACCAAGTGCAACTCCTTGCCCCACAGGCCCATCCCAACATCCCACCCTGTGCCTGAGCATTGTCCAAACACTCCTGGAGCTCTGCCAGCCTTGGGAATGTCACCATTCCCTATCCCAGTGCCCAAACAACATTCTGGTGTTGTCCATGATCATTGTCACCACACTCAGGTGGTTCCTGGGGAGCTTCACGAGCTCTGCTTTGGTTCTCAGGACAGACCCACCCTGGAGCCTCTCAAACCAGCATCAACCTGCACAGGGTTTACTCAAAATGAGTATTTTGATGCATTTCCCTGAGGGTGAAGAACGTCCATGACAATCCCAGCTCATCCGTAAGCCTTGGAGAGAGAGATGAAAATCATCCTTGGAGTGACACAGGGTTTTAGCAAAGCAGGGTATGGGATGCCTGCACTCCTCAAATCAGCTGAAACACCAGGAAAACAAAAGTATTTTCCATATCTCAGTGTGTTTAATTCCAGATTTCCTTCAGGTGATGAAATTGGTGCTGATTTAAGTTCTCCAGTTCTGGGCTGAGGCACTTGTTTAGGAGCCACTTGGAAATCCAAGTCCTTCATTTCCAAAACACAGCTTCAAAGAAAAAAAATCAAAAAATGCAGTGGAGAGAAGCACCAAAGATCATTTCCACCTGCTCCAGTGTTTTCCCACTGAATGAAGAAAATGAATGCAAGGATTGAAAATTCCAAGCCCAAAATGAGGAGGAGCAGCACCGAGGATTTCATCAATGAAATGATGTGAGAAACAGAGAAAAGGAGCCAGAGGAATCAGAGAATTCTTTAGGTTGGAAAAAAACCTTTAAAATCATCCAGTCAAACTACTTCTATATAAACACTACAATAACCAGGGAATATTGAGAAGCTTGTGGACTCTTTACATGAAATTTTCATTTAAGAACATCCTATCTAGAAACAGGTAAAAAAGCACCACATAATCTTGGACTAAATCAACCAAATGAAAAAAAAAAAATAAAAGAGGTGCCTAATACAAAGTAACCAAAGAAAAACCTGAAATAACATGGCTGATACTGCATTTCTAGCCAGAGGTCTGTTCAAAACAGCAGAACCCCCAAAAAATTCACTGAGAAAAAGCAGTGAGAGGTGCAGGTATGCTGTGGGCAGAGACTTCTCCAGCTCTGAATCCACCTGCACTTCCCACTGCCAGCTGGGGGAAAACTCACCCATCCTTGGCCTGCTCCCCTCGTGTATCCCAGGCAATCACACAGTCCGGGCATATTGAACCAGTTCCTCCAAATACACACACGTACATATATATATATATATATATATATTTATATATATATTTATGCACACATCAGTTCCTTTTTTTTTTTTTCTTTTTGCCTAATTAAATCCAGCACTCAAGGCTGGATAACAAGATGTTGATTAATTTACTGATTTGATTCCAGCACATCCTGGCTGCGTCAATCCCCTCCCTCCAGATCTCCAGAATAACCTTCACTCCTCGGGTGATGGCATCATCTCCTCCTCACATATGCAGATAGGTCAATTATCCAGACATCCATCAGGAGGGATTGCAAGAGCAAGGAACTCATTTTCAGCCCACATCAGCTGAATACACAAAGCTGATCCAACGGGATAAACCTGGGGAAGGTTATTGCAGCCCTCACTGCCAGCTCGGCAGGGCAAGGAAGAATCTGAGATCAGTCAGCAAAGATTCGACCACGGTGGTCCATGGTGTAAAAATCCAGCTGTGCATGGGCAGAAATGTGCCCTGAAATGTATCATGGAATCAGAGAATATCCTGAGCTGAAAGGATCGTTGAGTCCTACACAGGACAACCCTGATTTTGGAAATAATCCCAGAATCCCAGAATAGTTTGGGTTGGAAGGGACCTTAAATCCCATCCAGTGCCACCCCCTGCCATGGGCAGGGACACCTCCCACTGCCCCAGGGTGCTCCAAGCCCTGTCCAACCTGACCTTGAAAACTAAAATAATAAATCATATTCTTTATCAGAACATGAAGGGGCTGAAGGAATCTGTAGGAAGCCAAACATTGTTTTGCTTTTAGAGTTCATAGGATCGAAAACCTACCTAGAAAAAAAGATGTCCCACTTTTCAAACTGGGAAAAAAAGAGAATTAAGGATATAAGACCTTAAAATTTTTGTTGTCCTTTTAATTTGGATTTGCAAGTCTTGTGAATAAAGATGCAGGAGATAAAGCACCAAACCCTGCAGGTCAGCCAAGGCACCCTAAACCACTGGGCTGTGGTCCATGAAATTCCAATGGGCCTCATAAACCAACTTCCCTCGTTTGCAGCTACTCAAGTGGAATAAAGAGAGGCCATAAATAAATTGGCCACTTCCCCACCGCCTCTTTTTTTGCAGCTCTGGAGCTGTCACGGGACTGTGAAATGATTGAAGACCATCAGTTCAGAAAGAAAAAAAAATAATTAAAAATTGAGAAGTCCTTCCAGCAATAAAAATGAAATTTATGACTGACCCAAAAAGCTATTTTTTTTTCCAAGACAATATCTGCCAGCCCTCACAAGGACCAGAGACCCCTAATATTTCCGCTCTGGGCCATATGTGCCATTCTCAGGCAAAAATAAATTTGTTAACAAGTCTGCAACAGCAGTTGGCACTTTCTTCTGCCAGTCTGCACGAACATCTTGAGACTTTAATAGGAAAAAAAAAAAAACCAACAAAATGGGAAAAGAGAACGTTTTAGAAAAGTACAAACCCAGCAAAACACGCCTGAAACGTAAGGGGAAAAAATAGTAATCCGAGCAAACATTTTAAATTAATAGACAACAGAAATGCTGGCAAAGTTTGTTGTTCATGAGCTTCAGGATCATGCAGGGGTCCTGAACATTTTAAACATTCAGTGTGACCATCTGTCACCAACACAGGCACTGAACAGAACGAGCAATTACCAGAGCCCTTCTCAGACAGAATCTGTCAACCACAGCCAGCCCGGCTGCCAGCAGAAATCAAATTGATGAAATGGGAGTTGATGAAAGCAGCTCGTCCTTCTGGGAAAAGGGATCAGCTCCACCTGAGCAGGGGAGCAGTGGCTGGGAGAGGGGAAACAGCAGTCAAAAATCTCGTGGTGCTTTCATGGTGCTCAGGGAATGTTGGTGGTGGCCACAAGGATGGATGTGGGGAAGAGCTCCCATGGTGCTGGTACCACCCAGGAGCAGAAAAGCAGAGAATTCAGAGATTTAGTGCTGAATTCCTCCTGGAATATGATCCATCAGAATGACTTGGGATGGAAGGGAGCTTAAATATCATTGAATCCCCCCCCCATGTGTCGCCCTGATCTTTTTCAGCCTTCTGATATTTGAATTTTTGTGGTGGAGTTTCTCACGAATTTTCATGCAAACAAAGTAATTGTTTATCATACCTCTCTTGAGGGAGGAACAATTGACAGACTTCTAGTTTGACCAATGTGGTTGGAGAGGTGGCAACCTTCATCCTCCAATCCCTGGTCATTGTCCAAAATCTATATAAATCATCATAGAAAAATGAATGCCTCTCTTTTTGCCCTGATGATCTGACTGTGTGAGTGTCGTCCTTTTTGTGTTCTATAATGACACCCATGGACACTTTCCACCATCCCAGGTTACTCCAAATCCCATCCAGCCTGGCCTGGGACACTTCCAGAGATGGGGCAGCCACAGCTGCTCTGGTGTTTGAACCAAATGTCTTCAATAATAGATTTAATGACTTACTAATTGCAACAAAAGTACCCAGAGAGAAAGGAAACACCAGGCTGGAGAAGGGAGGAAAGGTAACAGGACTGTGCAGGGCTTAATGAACTTAAGGAATAAAAAAAATAATATTATTTATACTGAAAGAACAACTTCTACACTGCAGAGAGGTTCCTAATCAAAATCCACGAGGATGAGCCAAGGAGATATTCCTGCTCATTCTCTGATCAGAAGTCAATGTGCAAAAAGCAGGTGCTGATGAAACCAGAGATGAAGTCATTACCAACACACAGGAGAATTGGATACTCCATGGCCACTGGAGCAAGGGAATACAATTTGCTGCTGCCTCTTTCAGTGGATTCAGGTGCTGAAAATGTTTGCCATGAGGTAAACACTGCATGACTTGGAATTTCAGAGGACAAATTCAAGTATTTCCATCAGCTGCAGGAAGTCCTGGGGCCACAAAGACCATGGAGCCATAAAAACAAACCTGAGCCAAGAGACAGAGCTCTGTTCCCATAAGGTCAGGATAAGAATCCTATTAATATTCCAGGAACTCCTGAGATGCCAGGAAAAGCATTAGTTGATTTTACAAGAAAAAAAAGTAATTAATGAAATTAAAAGATGAGATGAGGAAACAGCAGAGGAGAGCAAAGTATTCTGAGGCTGCATTAAAACATGAAATGCAAAGTGACCACGATAAAATCCAGATGGGATTATCAAAATAACAGTGATAAATGTCAAAGCAGTGAACTCCTGGGCTGGTTTTTCAGTAGAAGATCAAAGAAAGGCCAAGTTTTGATGAAAGTGTTCCTCTACTTGAGTGATTTGTTGTCTCAATGACTGAATTGACTCCAGCAGCCTCTCCAATGCTGTCACATTGTATTTAGAGATGATTAATGGAAATACAGCCTCCACTCAACCTCATTCCTGCAGAACTTTCCTGCAGCCCTCCAAGCCAATATTCTTTGACAACTCTTACACCCCATCAGGATCAAATATTGACAGGAGCCTGGCAAACACTACATGAGGAACAGTGTTTTATTTAATGAAGTAATTAAAAGCTGCACTATCAATATCTGGGAGAGGAGATGTTGATCAGAGGACGGGGCCTGCTCTTCCTAATGACAAAATGTGGCTGATCCCGTGGAGTTCACAAAGGAAATGGGATTTGAGGCAGGAACTGATGGATACAGAGGGGAAAGGATGAACAAGGGAACTCAGCTGCTTGGTTTGATAGGTGGGGTGCTCAGAACAACACAGATCCAGCAATTTCCAGCGACTTTTTTTTTGTGGCACCTGATACATCTCCTCAATTGGCTCATTTATCACAGAATCGACTTTAAAACAACTTTCAAACTCTTCTTTTTTTTTCCCCCCCAAAGAGACTTGCATTTTCCTCACTGCTAATCTGCCTTATGGAAGCTGGATTTTAACTGAAAAGTACATCAGTAAATTGGCATCCCCTACTGAGACAGATAAGAGCTTCGAGTCACTGAATAAAGATGCTGAAACTGTGACAGGTATCTCTGAAAGCTCTTTTGAAAATTCCTTTATAAATAGTATTTATTTGGCTAAAATACCTGATCAGTGCAGCACTTCTGTAATCTGACTGTTTGCAAAGTGCTTTAGTTCTTGAGATAAAAGCTGCTACAGAACTCTGAGGATCATCTGGAGGAGCAGTTTCCACATACGTGTCAAAAGCTTTTGTCCCCAGCCAGGTCTAATTTCATTGCAATTGGGCTCATTTTGAAATCTTTATTTTTTTTTTTTCCCAGCTTTCCAGCTACACTAGACACACGTGAAAAGTGCATTAGGTTGGGAGAAGTCTCCAAAGCAGCAGAAAATCCTTGTAAGAGAAAAGAGGGGGAAGAAAAAAAAAAAAATAAATCAAGCCATTAACTGCATTTGCAGGGACCTGTTGACCATGAGACGGAGATTTTATCAGGATAAAGGCACAGGGACACAAAGAATTCCCTTTCCTTCATGTGCCATCCTCTGCCTGGTCTTTGTCCCTGGGGTATTTACAGCATCCTCGGCTCCCACCGGATTGTTTTCCCGACATTTCAGCTGTTTCAACTCTCAAAGAGTTAACGAGTCTTTCCCAAATGAGATCTCTGCAGGTGTCAACTCCTTGGAAGCAGATAGGTCCAAAGGGCAGACACATCCTTATAATGAGAGAAAGATTAAGAGGGGGAGAGAAAAGGAGCCAGCATGAGGCATAAGAAGTGCTTTGATGAATGATAGAGCCCGGCATTAATGAGATCCGGTAATTTTACATTTCCAGAAAGCCGTGATCGTTAGGACTGGGAGGATCGTTGCTTTATTCAGCTGGAACAGAGGAAACTTTAGGACAAAAGGCAGCTCATCAAGGAATCCTCTCTCCCCTTTGAGGTAACACGGCCGGGATTTGCAACATTCCCCATCCCTGCCAGTGCCAGGTTTGTTTGGTTGCTTTTTTCAAAAGCCACCGGCTCTAGTTGCTGCCACCCTCAGCAGACCAGGCACACCTTGGCCAACAACTGTCCAAGGAAACTCTGCTCTTTGGAAAACAAACAAAAAAATGTTGTAACCTCCCCTGGCTGGAAAATGAGCTCAAAGCACATTACCCATAAGCCAAACTCTGCAGCCTCTTGGTTATTCTGCACAAGCTCATCTCTTTCCCTGGATTCTGAATCCCCTCAGCTACTTCAAGGTATGAGGGGGTAAGAACTCAACAAGGGGTTTCTTCTCTGTTTAATCTTGGTGCAATTTGATTTTTAGTTCTGTACTGTAAACCAGTAAAACCTGCCGTGAACAACAGCAACACGGAGAGAAGATGTGGCACGAGAAGGGTCAAGGTGTACAAATCCACATTGATATGAATTTAATGAGAGCAGCCACGGTGAGAAGGACTTTGGGGTGTCCCCCAGTGTGGGCAGCAGGGGAGGGAGGGGGGAATTCTGCCCTTCTAAGGTGAGGCCCCACCTGCAGAGCTGCCCCAGCCCTGGGGACAACAGCAGAAGGACCTGGAGATGCTGGAGCAGATCCAGAGGAATCCACGGAGCTGCTCCAGGGCTGGAGCCCCTCAGTTCCCAGGAATCCAGGCTGGGAGAGCTGGGGATGCTCACCTGGAGAGGAGAAGGATCCAGGGAGAGCTTCCAGAACATTCCAGGGCCTCAAGGGGCACCAGGAGAGCTGCGGAGGGACTGGGGACAAGGACACAGGGACAGGACACAGGGAATGGCTTCCCACTGCCACAGGGCAGGGCTGGATGGGATCTTGGGAAGGAATTCCTGCCTGGGATGGAATTGCCAGAGCAGCTGTGGCTGCCCCTGGATCCCTGGAGTGTCCAAGGCCAGGCTGGACATTGGGGCTTGGAGCAATCTGGGACAGTGGGAGGTGTCGCTGCCCATTTTTGTGGCATCTTACGAGTATCTACTCCAAGCCCTATGAAAGGTCTTGCTTTTACATCCTTGAATCCCCTTTTATCCCTATCCTTGCCACGCAAAAAAAATCGAATTCCCTTCTTCCTCAGCCATGGTACCACACAGCAAATCAGTCTGAACCCATTTCCAGCCCAGTTTTTCTCCTTCCCTCCCCATACAAGCAGACCCTGGGCCGACGCTCTGAGGGCCGGAGCCGCTCCCGCCGCGGGTCCCCCTCACACCGCGGGTCCCCCTCACACCAGCCACGCCACAAAACTCAGCACTAACCCACAAAGAATCACCAAAAACCAAAGAAAGCCGCCCTCTCCCAAACCTTGATGCTTTTTTTCCTGCCCTCACTCCCTTCAAATGGGAGATTTATTGTGAATGATCCACCTTTTGAGGAATTTCAATCATCTCGAACGTATCTGGGCGTTCTGATTGACAGGAAGCCTCCCGAGATGGCTTTGCTCCCTCAGCAGCACCATTCCTCCTCATAAATATTTATACACAATTTTCAGTTTTTAACAGATTCCAGATATTCAGACTTCTTCTCGTTGGAGCTTCGGCGTATCTTTAGAAATCGTTTTAACTGATTTTTTTTTGTGCTTAACGTGTTGGTTTTGCACGTGGATAAAGATCAGCACTGAGGAACAGTGGAGCTCTCACATCACCACTGCCCTAACATGAATTTGCTTCTCCATTCCCATAATATGCAGCTGATAAAACCCCAGGATTTAAAAAATGATAAAATAAAATACAGAAAAAGCAGATGCTACCAAAAACCAAGTTATTCCTTTTTCTTTCTTTTTTTTTTTTGGTCTTTCTCAGTGTTTGACCACTCACAAGTTACAATATTTTCTTTGGCTCCTGTTCCAACCCAACCCCCCAAAAATGTAATTATTACCAAAGGATTAAACCAGTCTGTTTCTCCCAGGCTGGCTCAGCTCCCATCCCACTTTCACACTTCCCAATGTGGTCCTTTAGGAGTTCAGCCAGATTTCAGAAATCTGCCACATCTGATCACCTGTTCTGGTGTTTCCTTCCATTTCTCCATGTTCTTATGCCTCCCTTGGGATTTTTTTCCCTCTGACATCTGTTCCTTCCACAACATTAAGCCAAATCACTTCTATGATGATTTGCTAAATATCAACCACATTCTTACTGATATTTTACCTTCTTCCCTAAACTTTCCACCTTCTCCTGATGGTGGGAGCATGCTGGAAAAACATCCATATCCCTGAAAACATTTACAGCCTCCCTTCTCCAGGCTGCTCTCGTCTGCTTTGTTTTTATTCCCTCAACTTCACCCCCAGTCCTAAAGTGAAGGAGGGAATATTTAGATTGGATATTAGGAAGGAATTTTTTCACTGTGAGGGTGGGGAGGGGCTGGATTAGAATTCCCAGAGAAGCTGTGGCTGCCCCTGGATCTCTGGAAGTCTCCAAGACCAGGTTGGATGGGCTTGGAGCAGCCTGGGATAGGGGAAGGTGTCCCTTACATGGCAGGGAGTGGAATGAGATGAGTTTTAAGATCCCTCCCAATCCAAACCTTTTTGAATTCTGCAGTCATTCTGATGCCTAAAGAGGCTACCTGGAACAGAGGCTAGACAGTGTTAAAAGAATAAAGTAGGTATTTATTAAAAAGGTCTTTAAGGATACACCTTGGGCAGTGCAAGAGCCTGGCCATGGCTACACCCAGATGGACTCAGAGTCACAAGTTTTCACACTTTTATAAGTTTTGGTCCATTTCCATATTGGGGTTAATTGTCCAATTAAAGTTTCAGGTTATGAAGTGTCTCATCCTCCCAGTTTGCTCTCCTCAATTTGCTGTTGTTTACACTTTTTTGGGCCTGAAGCTGCAGTGGTGTCCTTGGTTCTGGGGTTGGAAAAGGATTGTTTTGTCTGACTGAACTGTGAGGAGAATTTGCCAAAACTTTATATAAAATTCAGTTATATACCAATGCAGTACAGAATCTGAAAAATATGAAAGCTAAAACTCAAGGCATCAGTTCCTCTGTTTTCTTTGGATTTATCCCACAGCCTGTCCCTCACCATTGACTGCTTTTGCCACAGCCATTTCACACGGATTTTCCTTGCTCAATTTTCCCCTTAAAAGAGACGTGTGGCTCATAAAAAGGCCAGATAATAATTAAATCTCAACTTACTTCACCTCCTTTCTCTCTCTTCAAGTTTTTTTGATTTGTAACTCTCCTGCCATCCTTCAAAGCTCTAAATATCCGCTGGACCATCCCGGCCTCTTATTCAGAAGCTCTGTAGTCATCCCTGTAATAACTCCAAAAGTAATTCCAAAACCTTGAGCTGCCTCCAGACGGGAATTCCTTTGGAGATCACAACCACCAGAGTGACCCAGCTGCTGTGGGGTCACTCTGGTGCCACCTGAGTGCACGTGTCCCATTCAGGCCGGCGTTCCCTAATCCCGTTTCCTCCACTGAAGCAACGCCAACTCTCCCCCCTGATGGAGGTTTATCCGTCCAACCCGCCTCGTATCCCACAGCTCCCGAAGAAAAAAAAAACCCCAACTGCTCCTCACAAACAGCTTAATCCTTCCTGGCACACGACCAAGCTGGGAGGAAAAGGGGTCATTAACAACTTTGTTCCCAACAGGAGCGTCGCCGGGATTTACCCTTCCCAAGGAATTGGGAGGTGACACGTCCCGCCTGCCCGCTGTCCCCAAGGGGTGTGACAAAAGTTTCCAAGCAGGATTGAAGGATTTCCCTGCCTCAGGGAACAGGCAGGAGCTGGATTCGGTGACGCAGGCAACGCTCCAAATGTTGTAATCCTAATTGGAAATATCCATCTCCAGCGGGGAAGGCTGTTAACAGGATTTTCGAAAATAATATATTCTGCTCTGGATGCAATTATATCCCAGCCCCAGACACACAGAAGTTTGTTTTCATTTTGTAACAGCAAATATTTTGGCTGTTTAAAATATTTTTTAACAATGCCACACACACTTTGCCAGATGTTCCATCAAATGTTATTGAGTTTTTAGCACGCCTTTATTTAATATTAGATGTAAATACATATTTGGCTCCCTCTCTGCACAGATTTTTCCAGTGATTCTGTGATTCCACCCCCTCTCAAAATATTAATTTTTGTAATTATTGCTGCTCCTTCCTAAATTTGCTGATTCAGGTTTTGCAACATTCAGGTTCTGTGATTTACCAGTGTTAATAGATATTAAACTACTGAGCCCTTTTCCAATATAAAGTGCATCTTCATCTTGGAAGGGGAAAAAATATGAACACATTCTAAATCTGCAGAGCCAGTTTTAACATTCTAAGTTCAACAAATGGTAAAACTGAATAATCAGTTATTTAGTAGCTAGGAAAAATGATTAGCTGCTTTGGGGAGAAAATAAGAATCACAGGATTGACTGAACACCAGAATGGGTTGGGTGGGAAGGGACCTTAAAATTCATCCAGTTAAAATTCATGGGCAGGGACACCTTCCACTGTCCCAGGGTGCTCCAAGCCCCAATGTCCAACCTGGCCTTGGACATTCCAGGGATCCAGGGGCAGCCACAGCTGCTCTGGCAATTCCAGCCCAGGCAGGAATTCCCAATTCCCAATCTCCCATCCAGCCCTGCCCTGTGGCAGTGGGAAGCCATTCCCTGTGTCCTGTCCTTCCAAGTCCCTCTACAACTCTCATTAATAATAATAATAAAAATAACTTTAAGGTCCCAGTTGTAGCCCCTCGTTGTCACCCAATTCTGTCTCCTCTGCAGATGACGACATTGATTCCATATGAAAAAAACACCCAAACTCATCCTTTATATTCTTTCCAAGGGACTCTGAGGGGAGAAAAACCACTAAAACCCCACTGTTGTATTCACAGCTCAGCTGGACCAAAGAAAAGTCATCTGAAAATGGTTTGTCCTTCCTGTTCTTGCCACTCAGAGCTGAGCTCTGCTCCATGAACCATCCAGCACTGCCTGTTAACTTGTTAAACACCAAAAACAATCCTGAAAAGAATCTAGAAATGGGGGGAAAAAATCAGAATGGAAAGCAAACAAACCAAGTTCCCAAAACCTTTCACTCCCAGCCTCCTTCTCCTGGATGGGAGCAGCTGGAACCCATCGATGTCCTCCAGCCAAGCCCTCTTCTCTGCAGGGCTCTTGCAAGGAGCTGTGTTTGTGTTATTACTTGTTTTTTAACATGAAAAAAAAACCCCAAATAAAACAAAAAAATCCCAAAATCCAAAAACAAATGACGCCAGGAGAGCCCAGGGAAAAGGAAATGAGTGAAAGGAAACAAAAATCCACCCCCAAGCTCCATCCAGAGTCAGCTGCAGGGCAATTAAACTCAACAGTTCACAGATGTTCCTGGAGAATGCTCAGTCACAATGGCACAAATTTGGTCTCTTTTCTTAAAAACTTGGTAAGCACGAAGCTTACTTTTCTTAAAGGGCTCTCCAAATAAAGTTTACAGCCCTTTTTTATTCCTATTTATGCCACCAAAATGCTCGCTGGGAAAGAGGAGGTCGAATTTCACATTTAACCCTTCCCTGCTGGAGCCTCTCTGGCTCCTCTTCCAGTTTCAAGGCAGAGTTTTGGGGAGCTCAAGTGAAATTCAAGAAATTTTTTTCTTTCTCGTCAGCCACAACCATCCTCTCTCCCAGCAGAACCACACACTTGACTAATCATTCTTTCTGTTATCAAATTTAATTAGGAATTTTGTGAGGCCACAGGGAACCAGGGAGCAAAATAAGGAAAAAAAAAAGAGGAAAAAATAAAAAGAGGGATGAGTCAAGGAATTAAGAGTTGTAACAATTAATGTCATGCTAAGATTTATTTTCCTCCTGGAGCCCTTTAACACTTTGTGCCATATCTGAACTACTTGGTGCAAATACAGCTCTTCTTTTCCAAGTTTTTTCCTGATTTACTCAGGATTATTTCAGCTCAACTCAGGATCTGGGTTTAATTCTCTTTTTCTCTCTCTTAAGACCTTTACAGAAATGCTCAAGTGTGACCAATGTTTTCCTTCACATAAGAAGGAGCCAAATCAATATTAAATAAATATTCCCATGAAGCATTAAAGGAGTGGACCCCCCAGGTGGGGGTCGTGCTCCTCTCCCAGGAAACAAGTGTCAGAATGAGGGGAAAACAGCCTCAAGCTATGCCAGAGGAGAGGTTTAGGTTGGATATTTGGGAATTTTTTTTCATGGAGAGGGTTGTAAAGCATCAGAATAGACTGTCCAGGGTTGTGGTGGAGTGACCACTCCTGGAAATGTTAAAAATAAATGTGTGGATGTGGCTCCACCACTGAGCTAAACCTACCCAGAGGTGAAAGAACTCCTAGGAGGACCCAGGTCAAACCTAAGGCACATTAAACACGTGCTCCTTAATTACATTTGCACAGCCAGCAGGACACAAATGGGCTCAGTGCCTCTCACCAGAGCTAATTAACCTCAGCAGCCCCTGTGCTCATTCACAGCTTTGTCCTGCTCAAAGCAACACAAAAATCTCACTGCTGCTCACCCAGTATTCCACTGATGGCCATTGCAGAGGTGATGCAAGGCCCCAGATGTTCCAGGATGTCTTTGGGAGGACACCAGGAAGTTATGCAGCCTCGTTTAATCTCTCAAAATCAAGATATGTGAGGCAAAGTTATGAAGAAGCAGGAGTTAATTTTGATATGTAACTACATTTAATGGAGAATCAGGGATCTGGGAGAAAGAAGTGTCCATGATGGACTCAATTCCAACCTGAGAAAAATAATATTTTGCTGTTTCCAGACAGGATGAACTCTTGTGTCTCTTGTTTTTGGTTTGAGCAGACTGGAGGATATGGAACACAAAAATCAAGTCCAAAGCCTATAATAAAGATGCCTGAGAATAACTAAATCTTATTTGCACTTCCAGTTCCCCAAAAAACCACTGAAGGATCACCACTTGGAGAAGCAGATGTGCTGCCTTTGTCCCTTCAGCTTTCACACTACAATATCCATAAATCCATATATCCATCAATCTCCATCTATTCCTATGGCCTTTGCCCAGGAGACACCAAACAGGGGTGGTTTGAAGCTCTGTCTCTCATCCCTGGCCAGCAGCTTCTGCCAACCACAGTGGCCAAATTTCCCTTGTTTTTCCCTGTTTTTTCTCCTCTTGCAGCTGCTGACATTCACAATTTTCTCCCCTCAGATTTCCATGTCTTTCCACCTCCTGCTCTTTTTAGATTTGCCTGATATCGATCCCATTAGTGGGGAGGGACGGACAGAACAAACCTAAAGGACTCATTTCCTTGAGGATGGGACTCATTTCCTAGAGAATCAAGCTAAAACCACAATAGAGCTGCTATCAAGTGAATTTTAAATCTACATTCATCTCATGGTAAGATAACATTCATTCCAGTCACTTCTGAAGAGACAAGGGTTATTTTTTTCCCCAAATCAAGAGGATATTGAAGAAATTATCACTGATAACTACCTGGAAGCACAGCCAGGATCAAGATATCAATTTCTACCTCCTATCAGACATCTTTCATGTAGCAGAAAATGATTTCTTCAACACCACTCGGAGAGGGACGAGCAGTTCAGGAAGAGCACAAGTAAATGATGGATTTATAAAACAATTCCGTTCAAGAATACAAATAACACAGGAAAAAGCTTGTATTCCCTCAAGTCCCATGCTAAAGGATCATTCCTCTGCTTCCTTGCATGAGAGATTCAAATCCCAGCACTTCAAGCCTTCCTGGATATTCACACTCTGCAGAGACGAGGATTATTTGGATAATGGAGCCAAGGAGGAAAAGGAACAAATCCCACGAGCACCAATCTGCCCTGCTGGGAAAACTGGTTTTGTTTAAAGACTCCTTATTTCCATAAAATACTGAGGATGTGCAAAATTTAGCATCAATATGAAACAGTGATAGTTGGAAAATATCTGTGAGAGCATCGAGTCCAACCTGTGACCGATCCCCAGCTTGTCCCCAAGTGCCACATCCAGGCCTTCCTTGGACACCTCCAGGGATGGGGACTCCAGACCTCCCTGGGCAGCCCCTTCCAATGTTTAACAACCCCTTCCATGAGGAATTCTTCTTAATATCCAATCTAAACCTCCCCTGGCCCAGCCTGAGGCAATTCCCTCTCCTCCTGTCCCTGTTCCCTGGGATTAGATCCCAAATCCCTCCCTGGCTGTCCCCTCCTGTCAGGGACTTGTGCAGAGCCACAGGGTCCCCCCTGAGCCTCCTTTTCCCCAGGCTCAGCCCCTTTCCCAGCTCCCTCAGCCCCTCCTGGGGCTCCAGACCCTTCCCCAGCTCCATTCCCTGGACATTCTCCAGCCTCTCAATGTCCTTCTTGTCATGAAGGTCCCAAAACTGAACACAGGAATCGAGGTGGGGCCTCACCAGTGCCCAAAACAATGGTCAGATTATTATTATTATTTCATTTTTAGGTTAAAAGCTTTCACTCTTTGTGCTTTTCCACATTTTCCATTTTTTATGGCCAGGTTATAAATGCCTGATTCTTTAGTTAAAACACAACACTCTTCAGGTCCTTCCTGAATTGAGGAGCTCAGAAGTGACCCCAAAATTCCAGGTGGTCCCTCAGCAGTGCCCAGCACAGGGGACAGTCACTGCCCTAATCCTGCTGCCCACTCCATCCCTGGTAAAATCCAGGTGCCATCAACTTTTTGCCCATCTGGGGATGTCCAGCCACTGTCACCAGCACCTCCAGGGCCTTTTCCAGCTTTCCAGCCCCTCTGCCCCAGCCTGGAGCATTCCAAGGACACAACATTTGGCCTTGGTGAACCTCATCCAATTGTTCCCAGCCCATGGATCCAACCTGTCCAGATGCCTCTGCACTCCCCAGCAGATCCACACTCCCACCTAACTTGGTGTCACCTGCAAAAGTTCTGTTCACCTGAAGATGGAATCCCACAAATCTCAGAGGGGCTTTGCAGATGCACAGACCTAAAGATGCCCACCAGACTCACAAACTTGGGTTGGTGGTGAAATGGCACAATAAAAACCCAGAGTAATGGGAAAATGAACAGATCTGGGATGAGGTGGAGTGACCCGTGCAGGCTGGGGAGAGATGTTGCTGATTTCTGCCACGTCAGGGATTTTGGAGAAGTTTCTTTTCCAGCAGATCCCCTCTGCTCCCAGCAGTTTTCCAATGGTGCACCCACCCATGAGGATGTGGAAACCATCCCCTGGATTGCACAAAGTCTGAATTAGTTTAAGTGAGAACAGAATAATCTCTTCAGGTGTCAAATGAACACCCACAGCAAGAGTCTCTCTCCACTTCTATAACACAGATCTACTAAATTTTAAGTCTAAATGAATTTTTCAGACATGGCAGATACAACATCCCATTAGGACTAACGTGGGAAAAAATTAGCAGAAACTTCAGCAGATTTTTTTTTCCTGCAAGCTGTTTAAATTACTTGCTATAAATATGAAGTTTTTTAAAAAAAATAAGAAGGAAAACTGAAGATTTCTAATTTATTTCCATGTCAGCACTTGCAGGCCTTGATCCCAGCAACAATTAGGCATATGGACATGTGATTAGTCAAAATCACTGCCATACATTTAGAGTATGGAAGTATTTATATTTTTACTCCAAGTGGACATATGGCAACATTAAAAGATTAAGATCTGTCAATATTTTAAATACAGGCTTGTCTCTTGAGAAAAGGACAGAGGAAACCCCTCGATTACCACAGGCAGAAGAATGAAAATTCACAATGTTTTTAGCCCTTTTGGAACCCAGTGCCATTTTATTCAGCCTTTATCGTATTCCTCTTTAAAGGCACTTTTCAGCTCCAAACCAACATGGTGAGGATTTTCTGATGATGCTCAAATTTAATGTGACACCTCCAGGTGAACACTGAGGTTATTTCACCTGTGTGTCTTCCCGTGATAGATCAATTCCATCCCTTTTTTTCTGCTGTTTAACTTCAATACCTGACCAGAATGGTCCCTTGTCTGTAAAACAACTCGTATTTTCCAGCTGATAAAAATGCACAAGGTGTAGGAAAGCTCTGACTACAACTGCACAGCATGGAGAGATCACACCAGAGACATTTTGCTCCCAAGGAAAACGCAGTTGCAGCAACTGCATAACACATAAAATATTATCTATAACACATCCTCCTCCCCTTCCTGGGCGCAGGAGGTGGAAGCTCCTTTGGATGCCACAAGAATTAGCTGCAGACACATATGGAAATTCCATTTAGGATAAGAATCAGTGACAGGAAACAGCCAGGAGGGACTATTTGTACTGAAATACAAGCCATTAACTTGAGCCAAGCTAACAGCAAACGACTGCTCAGGCAAGTGCCTGGCTGCAGATAATTAGTTTAGAACCTATTGGAACATGAATATTTTATCGTGCAGCACAAAACTCGTTAGGGAGAGGAATTAGAGAGCCAGGACGTCTGGAAGCACGGCAGAGGTGATCTGTCAGGTCCCCGGGAAGAGCTTTTCCTGGAGAAAACAAGCTCAGTCATTAAAGCCACACCAATCCATTAGGAACTGATCTGGTGGCACAGCAGGAGGGCAGGGAACTGCCTGGATTTAATGGCTTCACTCTGTGCTGCTGGACACACGTGGGATTTCAGGAATCAGCACCTCCCTCAGGGACACGGGGCTCGTTTGCATCACATTCACTCCTGGGATGTGAATTCACTTCTGAATTCTTCCTGGAAATGGAACAATTTGCTCCGTGGCCCAGCATGTCAAAGCTGGATGGGGCATTAAAAGCTGTCCTCTCCGTGCTCAGTGAATTCCTAGGAAAGGGGAACGTTAAATGCATAATTCAGGGAATCCCAGAAGGGGAGAAAGGACCTTAAAGCTCATTCACTTCCAGTCTATATTTGATGCACTGGGTGGAAAGAGAACCAAAAAAATTAATGTTATGGGACTTCTCTATTCTTTCCCCAACAGACAGAAAAGGAAACAGAAATGGCCATGACCTTGAGGACACTGAGCTGTAAAAAATGTCTTCATTAGCTAAAAACGCTGAATTTTCAGTCTATGACTGGAACTGTTTTGGCTGGATCTGAACAGGAAAGCTTTTCAAATAAAATAGGAGGTAACAAAGTACATTCACACATCTGAATTTTCCCATTCCACATGGAGTTACTGGGGAAGGAAGGCCCTCAGCAACATCCTTGTGTAGACAAAGTGAATCTCTTCTGATTTGCCCTCAAGTCGTTACCTGTAACATCCAACTCCTTAAATGCATCATTTCCAGCCTGAACACCATCCAATATACATTAAAAGTGTCTCTGATGCACACACTGGAATGATTTAAATCCACCTCAAAAACTCCTGGAAAGACCAGAACTTCAGATCTCTGGTGCTGCTTCCCTTGGATTATAAAATATTGCACATCTCTCACTGCAGTCCTGACACCAGAACAAAGCCTGAGAAATATAAGACAGTGCCCAAATGACAGATTACTGCAAAATCACACATGATGTTTAAAACCCCTGAAGTGTTAAAAGTTATATGTTTATACTTATTTTTTTTTAAATCTCTACTAATACATTATCTACCTCATACAGAATATCCAAAGCAGTAACAGAGCTGCTTGAAAAAGAGCAAAAAAAGTAGATTTAGATAGAAATTTCAGATTTAAAAGTAGATTTAGATATTTGTGTTGTAAAAACCCCCCACCTTAACAGAATAAATCCATGGCAAATCATTCATAGGATGTATTTTCCTTGCTTTTTAAAAATTCACACCTGCTCCTATTAATCATTAACTATTAATTGGAACATCATTATTTCTGGGAGATGAAGACATGTTCAAATCAGTCAGCAGCAATACTTTTAATGACAACCAACTTGTTTAATTCCATTTATTTTTTTTTCCCTCCCCAAAGCTGTATCAAAACAAATCATTTTGTATTTCTGGAGACAAGGACGTGTAGAGCCCACCTCACCCCAGTAATGAGGTGTTGGAAACACTCATTCCTGGATTACCCAAACGCTCATTAAATCCATTTGTTTATTTTATTTTTTTTTTTTTTTTGGTTGTTCCAGTAATTGCTGTGACAACAGCAAGCCCCATAAAAACTGGAGTGGTTCCTGATTTCTCTGCTGCTTTCAGTCCCTTTGCTTCATCTCCTGGGCAAAGGCCAGCCTGAGTACAGGTGGCAGAGCCCCAGCGAGTGTCCATATGGAGATCCATCTGCTCTGGCAGCTCCTCCAGGAATGATGGAATGCTGGGATGGGATCATGGAACAGCCCCAGGATGCTGCAGTGCCTCCCCTGACGCCTTCAGGTTTTTAGGTTTTGTATTTTTCAGATCCTGCACTGCATTAGTGTGTAACTCTGAACTCCACGTAGAGGGTTTGGGAGCTCTCTGCACAGTGTGGTCAGACAAAACGATCCTTCCAGGCCTGAGAGCCAAGGACACCTCACAGCCTCAGGCCTGGAAAGTGTAAACAAAAGTGAATTGGGGAGGAGAAAACTGGGGGAATGTGACTGCATTACCTGAGGCTGTAACTGGACAAGCAACCCCTGATATGCAAATAGACCAAACTTATAATTGTCTGAAAAACTTGTGACCATTGTCCATCTTGGGTGCAGCCTCTGCCAGGCTCTTGCACTGCCCAGAGCAGTGTATCTATTGAAGGCCTTTAATAAGTGCCTACTTTATTCTCTAACTCTGTCTAGCCTCTGTTCTAGTGGTCCAAGAGAAGCTCTTGGCTCTCCTGGACCTCTCAGTCCAAGGCATCAGCAGCACATCCAGGAATGACGGGATCCATCCTGGGATGGGATCACGGAACAGCCCCAGGACACTGCAGTGCCTCCCCCTCCGCCTGACCTCGAGGAGTTGGATTTTCCACTCGTGCTGCAGAAGTTCTTTGTGAGGCACTGAGTGTGGAGGAGCCGATTTTTAATCTTTCCTGAAATCTCTGGAGTTGAGAAGAAGGGATGGAGCGGAACCGAGGCGGATTGGAACATGCTGCCAGCAGTGAGTGCCTACACAGCCCCTACTACACAGATACTACTGCCCAGAGCTGGGGCTGGCTGCTGGGAGGAGCCACTACAAAGCCACCACTGCTCCCAAAACAGATCCAATCTTAGCTCTTATGCAGCATCTCCCAGAAAATGACTGCATGGAAGAGTTGGGACAGTGCCCCTACAAAGATCCGCGTCCAGCTGCACTACAACACATCGAAACTCCAAATAGGAACTCAGCTCGCTCGGGCTTAACACATCAACGGTTTTGATGCATCTGACTTTAATCTCAAATAGGCATTTAACAGGAACCCTTCCCACAGTTAAAAAAACTTCCAGACAAAGCTGGGCCTCAGATCCCGCCGCTTTCATCGGCGGCGCGAGGCGGGATGAGAAAGCGCCGAATGAAGCACAAGATTTATCCCCCTAATAACCCAAATCTGATCTCCACGTTCTTTCAGGAAGGCAGAGATAGCTGAAACGTGCTCCTCCAGAAAAAATAAACCGGGGAGAAAAGATAACAGGGCAGCTCTTTTTTAAAGACTTCAACCCGGCGGATCAATATCCTGTTGCTTAAGAAAAGGGATGTAAAAAAGATGGGCCTTTCATTTCCATTTCAAGAGCAGGGTTCAGAATCAGCCACCCGTTCAGCAGCAGCTAAAGTGCTTTTTAATTTTGTCCCCGTGCCCAGAGCATTCAGGGAACAACAAGCAAAAGGACAAAGCCAAAGTTCAAAGATTGAAGACACAAAGCCGAGCTGAGGCTCTTGTGTGGATGGGCTGCCAAGCTGTAACCTCGTTTAATTTGTTGCAAGGAGATGTATTCAGAAATTCCTGTTAATGGCAGAGAAAGAAAAGTGGGACAGGCACTCGGAAATCAAGATGTTGGAAGGGGAGAATTTAGGGAAATGGGTTTTATACAGAAGGTAATGAGTGTTTGGTGGGAATCACAGGACAGGTCATTGTGCCAGGAGAGGTTCGCAAGAAATCCATTTCTGCATGTGCTGAAAGGGTTAGAGAGACTGGGGAGAAGTAGTAAAATTCAAAGAACAAACAAAAAAATGCTCATTTGTCGGGTCACTTCGGCTTTAAGAAATTCTCACCAGTCCTAAAATGAATAGTTGGGATTGTCCTATATTCTCACCCAACCACAGACAGGAGTTTACATTCAGCTTCTCCCTAAAAACCGTATTTGGGACAGCAGAACAAGACTGAAGAAGAAAAGCACATCCCAACTGCTTTTTGTAGTGACTATAAAACAGCTCTGGAGTACTCACGGAGCGTAATTTGAATTTTTCAAGGCAGCAATAGCAAAAATAGGTCACAATCCCACTGAATCCATTGGGAAAGGTTTCAAAGGGAATTGCAGAAATGGAGTGCTGAGCCAGGGGAGTCCATCCTTTCACATTCACTCAGTGCTGGCTGGATCAGGGATAGCCAGGGATCCTCCTCCAGCAGTGGAGGTGCCATTGCAAGGTGAACTGGATTCTCCTCCTTCTCCCCAAAATGGGACACAGGTTAATCCTTGGCTGGGAAACTGGGATTCTGGATGAGTGACAAAACCAGAAGAAGAGGCAGGGGGGGATCATAGCAAGGTGGAATGAAGCTCAATCCTTTTGCACACTTCAGGCAAAAGGAAGACAGAGGAGGCAGGAACCTTCCCAAAGGAAGGAATTCCTGGAATTCCCAGAGAAGCTGTGGCTACCCCTGGATCCCTGGAAGTGGCCAAGGCCAGGTTGGACAGGGCTTGGAGCAACCTGGGATAGTGGAAGGTGTCCCTGCCCATGGCAAGGGTAGCACTAGATGAGCATTAAATTCTCTTCCCATTCCATAATATCCAAGAAAGGTAAAATAGTTATAAAATACAGCCTTTGGTGATGCACATAAGTGAGGTAAATCCCTCTCTGCTCCTTTTATTACTCTGGAAAATCAACATTAAGGTACTTCAGACAAGGCTTACACTGAATAAATATGAATATTTCTGTAACACTTCCAAGCCTTATATGAGGATGGTATTTAAGAACAAAGTCTTTTGTTAACTTTTGGTATTGTTCACTTAGAAAGCTGGAATTGGTCTCAGGCAAACAGGCAAAATAATAATAATAATAATAATATATTATTATTTCCATAATATATGGAAACCTGGAGACTCAATGAGTTTAAGAAGAGATGAGGAAAAACAGAGCATAACCAGGAGGATGAAAGTACATAACTAAATGGAGATGGCAGTGTTTGCAGAAAGCCTTGGGAATTTTCAGTAATAAACACAACTTCAGCTCGGCAATTAAAAGAAGTGTTTATCAAAATAAAGCTGTTCTTAAACTTACAATGTTCCTTCAGCAGTTTCCTTGGGGAGCAGAGATGTAATAGTGTACAAACAGCTGAAATTACTCTTGTTTGTAAATTGTGTCATTGCTTTTCATTTCCCCTGTGTGGAAGTTCCAGGAAAAGCTCAGCACCAATTCACTGATATATGATCCCCAAAAAATGGGTGTTTTTTCCACCATGGGTGGATATCACTGAAAAAAGGCAAAATTATTTGGATTTTATCAAGAGGCAGCTTACCAAAATAAAGAAGTGTATCACAACACCAGCCATAAATGAGTTTGAAATCAGCTGTAAAGGCTCCTTGTTCAATTAAAACCTTACAAACCATATACCAATACATCAATAATCCTGTTATTTATCACACAGCTCTAACAACATGAAAGATACAAAATACTGAGAAAGGAAAACACTTTACACCTGCCCACAGCTACTCTGACTTTTATGGACTCCAGAGTCCATTACAACCTTAAAAATTGCTGCTCAGCAGCTGATAAACCCAAACCTGAGCTGATTTTAGACATGAACTTCATAACCTGCCTTTGGATCTGCTCAGCTCCAGGGTAAAGTCTCCACCTCAGATGCTGCTGTGGCCATGTGGATGATAAAAAGTCCAGATTTTAAAAGTCCAGTTGGGTTTTGCAAGCAGCTTCTGTGATCATTTTCACTGTGGATGTTAAGTCCAAAGGCTTTCCATGGCTCCAGAATCTTCAGGGGATAAAAGAGGCTGTGCCACCCCCCAGGTCTCCTTCCAACATTCCTTTTCTCACCCTTTTCCAGCTGCCCAGTGCTGCTAAAGCTGAGCTTTGATTCAGCTGCTGCTCCAGAGGGAAGGATTCAGAGGCAGGAGATGCTGAACTCTGACAAATCCCACCCGAGGAGCACGTTATTTAAATTTGAGTTTTTAATATATCCAAGAAACAGACCCCAAAAAGAGAAAAGTACAGGAGGAAACAAGGGGCTGAGCTTCTTCCTAATGAGTGGATTCTTTGACAAGTGACATCAGGGTAAAGAAACCACCAGGGCTTTTGGTTTAAAGGACTCCAATTAAATCCAGGCATGAAGAACAAAGGAATTCATTCTTTCCAAAACATGTGCTCTGGTTACCTGGTTGTTTTTAAGCTGGAACCTGCATTTTCTTTATTTTATTTGCTTTTTGGTCATCTTTTGAGGGTATGGCTTGGAAATCAGAGCCTGGATGAGGTGGGCTCTTGGGAAAACAAGAGTGCCCTGGCAGGATCCCAGGGCCAGAAGGAAAATGCTGACCTTTACCCAGGCCTGGTGACAGCTGAAGAGGATGGAAGCACCTTTTAGCTGCCATCCAAACCAGTAAAAGGTTAACTGTAACTCCCCTTGACAGAGCAGATCTGCCACTGACAAACACCCCAGGACAGGCTTTTTTCTTCCCTTTAACGAGGCTGGCACTAATTAAGTCTAATGGCAGTGAAGTCCGTGGCAGGACCGACTCAATTATGCACTAGAAGTTGGGTAAAAATTCTGGGGAAAGCACTCACTGCACATAGAAACTGAGGCAGGAACTGGGGAAAAGATGTCTTGGAAATTCAGCAGCTCAAGTGGTTTCAGGCAGAAGGAGCTGGAGTGCAGAAAATGCATCACAAACCCCTTTGTCCAATTCTTACTCCTTTACTGAGTCTTAAATGCTCACATATCCATGGATATTTGTATGGAATTTTATCAGAAATATACTGTTCTAAGTGTGGAGAAACTTAAGGGATCGTAGGAATTTAATTTGGTGCCTGAGCAGCTTCATCCTGTCACCTCTCCTGTTACACTACTGGGCACCACTGCTGGTTAACTTGCAATTTCAGCTAATTACTAATGAACTACCAAAATGCTCCTTGCACTGGACTGAGATATTTTGTGCCAGTTGGAGGAAAGCAAATTATTCTTTAATAAGCAATCGGTAGGCAAGAGCCTCAAGGGAATTCAGCAGAGCACGGAATGATCTGAGGAATAACAGCAGCCACAAGATTTTGTGGTGATGCTTTCCACTCCTCATGGAATCATGGAATGCTTTGGGCTGGAAGGGACTTTCAAGACCACCTAGCTCCAACCTGAGCATCATCTGTGCTTCCAAAATCACATGCCATGGTTATTCCTGTCAAACCACCCGCTCTGCTGAAATGTGGAAGTTTTTGTCTGGCCACAGACAAATCAGAAAGACAAACAGAGCCCACAGAAGTAACAAAGGTTAGTCTGGACTAAAACCCCACAGCTTTACCTTGGACCTTCAGAGCCAGGTGTTGGGTCACCCTGAACAAATTCAGGCACAACCAATGGTTTGTAGTTGTAACCAGACCAGTTTTGGGTCAAAACTGGGACAAACTTGTGGGAGTGGGGCAAGGCAGAGATACAGGGAAAGAGCACAGGGAAAAGGGAAGAAATAGAGGCAATAATCAAACAAAATCCCAGATTAATGAGGCAGTGAAGATTTATCCCAGGGATAAACAGGCAGTGCTCTGCACTAAACACATTTGTTCATCCTCCTTCCCTAACAATTCCCCACCTTCCCAATCTTCCCAGTCTTAAACACCCATTCTTAATTCTGTCTCATCACCACCCAGGGCTTAAGCTGTTAATTCCAGCAGTGCTTCAGCTGAAATCCAGGTTTCTGCTCCAGATGTGAGTGGAACAGAAACAAGGGAGTGTGTGCAGCTGTTAATGTGACTCCACAGCACGAGGACAAACCCAGCAGAACAGAGAGTCCTTGATTAAGGCCTGAATGAAAGGATCAGGGCACCCATCAAGCACCCCTGCTGATGAGCAGCTATTTGGCCACACACAGAGCTGTGATTTCCCATCCACTTTAATAATCAGGGAGTTGGGATTTGCTGTTAATGTGACATTGATGAAGAGAAATGACTCTAATGTGACATTGATGAACCGGAATGACAGTTCAGGCTTGATTAAAATTAGCCTCAGCTCTTCAAGCACACAGGACCAACCAGAAGGGCTTGACATGTAACTCAGATCTTCCAGAGGAGAGGGAGAGGGTGAAACAAAGGGCAAGGTGAGGGGAAAGGTGCAGAGGGATGCTAAAAAAGCCAACAAATGTTCTCTGGTTAAATCCAGGATTGATGCCTTGGGAAGGCTGTCCTGGAACAGAGATTGGACAGAGCTAGAGAATAAAGTAGATATTTATTAAAAGGCCTTTAGGATACATCTTGGGCAGCACAAAAGCCTGGCCAGGGCTACACCCAAGATGGACCCAAAATGGTGACAAAATGGACAAATGGTCACGAGGTCTCACACTTTTTTAAGTTTTGGTCCATTTGCATATTGGGGTTTAATTGTCCAATTACAGCTTCAGGCTGTGAGGTCTCATCCTTCTTGTTTCCTCCCTTCATTTCACCCTTGTCTGTGCTTTTGGGCCTGAAAGTTGTCCTTGGTCTCCATCTGGAAAAGGATTTGTTTTGTCCCCCTACTCTGTGCAGAGAGCTGACTAACATTTTAATATGAGGCTCAGAACTGCACCCCTGGGCAGCACAGAACCTGAAAAACATGAAAGCTCAAACTTTTAAGGCATCATTTCCCCCCTATAGAATCACCAGGATCCTTCAACAAGGTTCAGCATCTCAAATCTTCCCCTGCTGCTCAATTCCCTGAATTCACAGACAAAAGAGTCAGAGTTGAAACCTAAAGTGGAGGGCAGAAAGTGCCCACTTATCCTCACCTTTACAGCTCCTGGGGACACCACGGGGCAACAACACTTTGCTTTAGCAAAGAATCTCAGGAGGGTTTGGGTTGGAAAGGACCCTAAAAATCATCCTTGTTCCACTAGAGCAAAGCTCATTAAGCCAAGGCTGAAAGTCCAAGGCATGGAGACTCCTCAGGAGCTCCAGAGAAAGCCAGCACTGGATGTGGAATCAGCCCAGAGCAGTTCTGCTTGAGAATCAGGAAAATGAAGCTGTGACATTAAACAAACCAAGGCCAGCCCTTCAAAATCAGAGTTGTAACAGCAAACAGCAAACCCTGTTTCTATAGGGAAACACACACTGGGCTCAGCAAAACTGCCTGAAGGATGTTCTGAGGAATGCTAAGGAAAAAATTAAGGAAAAATATCAAGACACAACTGCTCAAGTCTGGATTCTGTTCACCAGAACATGGTCACAAGGTTTACACTTACAATGGCCCCCCATGTGCTATCAACATAAATTTCAGCTCTTAAACTCTCTCCAGAGGGCAGTTCCTGAATGCTGGAAATACTGACAGGATAAGAGCCTTGTTAAAACCCCTCTGCACCAGCCCAGAGCACCCAGCACTTACACAGGAGTCAACAGCAATCACCCAGATTTTCCTTCCAGCTGTGAATGAGTTGAAATGGCCCCAACCTTCTGTAGTTACACTACTTGCTCCTTTTATAAACAGAATATTCTTTCATTCATGATATAATTTCCTAGATTATCCATTATTAAAATTCCCCCTCTCCAAAACGAATTTACATCTGAATTATCTCATTACTTCTGAACAAGCCAATTATTGCCTCTAGTGAACAAAATAATTAGACTTGTGCTCCCTGCATTTGAGATCTTCTCCAGCAGTCCCAGAACACAGGAGTACACAATGCAAAGATACAAATACACAGAACAAATCAATGGAACAGCTTTTTTTTTCCTCCTGAACATTGTTTACCAACTGAATAGGTTCACTTCTTTGAACATATACACTCAGGTATTGAGGGCATGATACAAACCTGAAATTTAAACTCAACCTTATCAGTCAGGTTAGAAAGAGCACAGAACTTCACTTGGCTTGTTTTTCTGAAGTCAGAAGACTTCCCTCTTCTCTGACATCTGTGTTGCCAGAAAAAAAAAATCATAAAACACTGCCCAAACCTGGGAAATGTTTCCTAGAGGTTGGTGATGGGATTCATGGAATCTCAGGATGGTTGGGGTTGGAAGGGACCTTAAACCTCATCCAGTGCCACCCCTGCCATGGGCAGGGACACTTCCCACTGTCCCAGGCTGCTCCAAGCCCCGTTCAGCCTGGCCTTGGACATTCCAGGGATCCAGGGAGCTGCTCTGGGAATTCTATTCCAGGGTCTCCCCACCCTCCCAGCCAGGAATTCCTTCCCAAGATCCCATCCATCCCTGCCCTGTGGCAGTGGAAATCCATTCCCCCTTGTACTGTCCCTCCAGGCCTCTGTCCAAAGTCCCTCTCCAACTCTCCTGGAGCCCCTTGTCTTGGGTTGAAGACAATTTAAAGAGGTGGACACTCTAAAACAAGTTACCTCCACTTAAACTCAACCAACCCCCTTGTACCAATAAGCAATGACTATGAGTTGATATAAGAGAAAAAACAACACTTTACCAAGAAGCGAAATGGCAACAGGCAGAAATGGAAAATAAATAATCATTAGATACAAAATCAGAAAATCTCAGGAACCGCACGGGAACACAGAGACCCCAAGATGGCGGGAATGCCCTTCCCAAGATGGCGCCCACACGTGGGGAGACAAAGGGGAAATGGTAGCAGGGCCCCTCCCCAAGATGGCGGCAATGCCCTTCCCAAGATGGCGCCCACACGTAGGGAGACAAACGGGAAATGGTGGCAGGGCAACGCCCCAAGATGGCGGCAATGCCCTTCCCAAGATGGCAGCAATGCCCTTCCCAAGATGGTGGCAATGCCCTTCCCAAGATGGCACCCACATGTAGGGGGACAAAGGGGAAATGGTGGCAGGGCAACTCCCCAAGATGGTGGCAATGCCCTTCCCAAGATGGTGCCCACACGTAGGGAGACAAAGGGGAAATGGCAGCAGCGCCCCTCCCCAAGATGGTGGCAATGCCCTTCCCAAGATGGCGCCCACACGTAGGGAGACAAAGGGGAAATGGCAGCAGGGCCCCTCCCCAAGATGGTGGCAATGCCCTTCCCAAGATGGCACCCACATGTGGGGAGACAAAGAGGAAATGGCAGCAAGGCCCCTACCCAAGATGGCAGCAATGCCCTTCCCAAGATGGCACCCACGTGTGGGGAGACAAAGAGGAAATGGCAGCAAGGCCCCTACCCAAGATGGCAGCAATGCCCTTCCCAAGACGGCGCCCACATGTAGGGAGACAAAGGGGAAATGGCAGCCCCTCCCCAAGATGGCGGCGTTCCCTGGCAACCGCGGGGCTCAGAGTGATGCCTTAGGATTTTAGCTTCTATATTTTTCATATATTTGTAATCCTGCAATTCTTTAGTGTATAACTCGAAACTCCATGTATCGTGTTAGCTACTTTCCCATTTTGGTCAGACACAACAATTCCTCTCTAGGCCTGGCAATCAAGGACACACCTCACTGCCTCAGGCCCCGAGAGATGGAAACAAAAGTGAGTTGGGGAGGGAGCAAACTTGGGGTAAATGACTTCATTACCTGAAGCTGTAATTATAATTTGATTTATTATAACCATTAGCTGATTTTTTATTTGATGATTAACCCCCAGCATGCAAATGGACCATACTTATACAAGTATGACGACCCTTGACCCGTGGTCCATTTTTTGGGTGTAGCCCCTGGGTGGGCTTTGTCTGCCCTAAATGTACCTCAAGGCCCTTCAATAAATAAAACTGCTTTTTATTGCCTTAATTTTGTCTGGCCTCTGTTTTTAGGTAGTCCCAAAAGGCATCAGAAGGACAGCAGGGAAGTGGCCTCGACTCCCTCTCTCAGGACGGCGCTCCCTGGCTGACCATGTCTGGAAGACAAAGGGAAAAAAGATGGTGGCAAAAGAACCCTCATGGTCAGGCTGGGCAAGACAGAGAAGTTCCAGTGGCAGATAAAGCCTCACCAGTGTGTGTGGGGTCAGCACTGCCACTTCCTCAGGTTACCAGGACAAGATGCATCCCAAAGGAGCAAGAACGCAAGGGACAGAGAAAAACACAGCAGGACTTGCCACAAAACGTGTCCACTGCTCATGGAAATCCTGGGAGAGAGGTATAAAACATCTCCTGTCTGAAGGAGTGTCCTCCTCCCAGATGAGGACAAGAGGAATTTTCCCAATTTTCACACCTCGTTGCCCTGCACGTGGCACTGGAGGAGGAAAGTGAGAGATGCTGCAGCAGCCCAGCTCACAATTCCATTAAGGACTCTCTGCCAGCTGTCAGGACGAATCCACGGCCTCACCCTCAAGAATTTCTGAAGCAAAAAAAGATTCATTTTTATCTTCTGTATATAAGTTAACAAGCAGAGAAAATCAGATCCCTCACATCTGCTTCTGGGGCCTCTTGGATACTTCAGCGATTTCCCTGCATGAGCTTGAGCAGGAATTTCTCCTGCCACTGAGCATTAACAGCACAGCAGACAACATATTGAGGGTAATAAAAACAATGCAACCCTCATTTATCAGCTTGAAGAGAAGCTGTCGAGGCAACTGGCTGAGAACAACCCACCAGGAAAGTCTGAGGAACAACAAGATGAAGACATTTGGGGTTTTACCCTTTGGTTGGAAATGATGCTCAACTCCAGTACAAAGTGCAGAGAATTGAGGGAAAACTTTGCCTCCCCTTCCTTCCTGCTGCCCCCAGCACTGTTTATGTGCAGTTTGACAGGACTTCATGGTCTGATTTTGCTGCCAAGTGAGGTCTGAACTTCTCTCCTTGGCTTGTGCCCTCCCCTTGCACAATCCAAGGTCATAGGGCATTACATTTCCCTATATATATATATTTATTTATTTATTTTTTATGTATTATGTCTCTCAATAAGTATATTTTTAATTAATGAGCTATTTCAAGTGGAAGATGACAAGCAAAAGTCTCCTTTTTCTTTTTGGAGGGTTGATCCAATAACACTGACAGTAGCAGATGGTTTCCTCCTTAGAAAGCCAGACCAAGCAAATGCATCCATAAATGTCCAGAATGTCAGAAGCAGGCATCAAATAGAAAAGGTCCAAGTAAATACACACAGCTCTTGCTTCTCAGAAACCAGGAACATTTGCTGGTCCTGTCAAAGAACAGATTTATTTTTTCTTTCTCCCCCTCTCCAATACCCTGAAACTTCCAAGCAGAGCTGGAAACACGGAGGTGCCTTGGTCTCACTGGGGAAATAATTCTGCACAGTTGATTTGAACTGTGAAAACATTCACCCAACAGCAGCAGCAGTGCTCAAAAAGCAGAGGAATTCTCTATAAAAGCCCAGCACAAGCCATCTCATGGGCAGGCTCTGTTAGAAACCCTAAAAAAGCCAAACAGCTTTAATTTGTGGTGTGGAGAAAAGCCAAGATCAGGGTCAAGCAGAGAATCCAAGTGTCAGTTCAGGGGTCTGGACTGGGAGCACAAAACACCTGCAGGTTCCTAATCCATCTCCATGGACCAGGTTATTCCTAAATAGTTCAGGTGCTCCTGGGAGATGGTTCAGGGCACAACCAAAATCATTCCAGACCAAGGCAGGCACTGGTGTCGCTGCCATCTAAACCATCTCTGCCTCCTGTCTTAATTAGGTGTGAATACAGATAATTTCCTGATGTGTTTTCCTGAATAATCCCTAACAGCAATCTCCACTCAATTTAATGTGAAACCCACGTTGTGGGAAGAAATCTGGCTCTCCCTAAGGGCACTTTTAAGGAAGAGCAGAACAGACACCACCGGCGTGAAAGGTTTGTGCTCCATGCCCTGCCAGCCCAGCAGCCTCCTGTTCTCCTCCCCTGCTCTAAAATACCCATTCCTTGCCCAAAAGCACCTATTTCTTGCCCCCAAATACCTATTTCTTGCCCCAAAATACCTATTTCTTGCCCTAAAATATCAATTTCATGCCCCAAAATACCTATTTCTTTGCTGTCTCCACTTCTCCCTTGTGAATGATGACCAAAATTTACTAAAAGCATATTTATGTGTTTTATAGAAAACTCATTAGGTAAAAAGTCATAACATTACCCTGGATTTTGAGCACATTTCTACAGAAAGCAAGGCAGATGCAATTCTATTTATTGAGGCTCCCCAATCTCCAAAGTCTATCAATCCCCAAAACTTTTGGGTCCTCAAAAAAATGGTGAGACCTCCAGGATATGAAGTTGCTGGAAGCTGCATGAAAGACTTGACCACTCAATGCATTCACCCAGGGAAACTGAGAGCCTCTCCCTGTATTTCTTAAAAGACCAGGCACCACAACTGAAATAAAATTATTTCCCCCCAATTTTGAGGGCTCAGCCCAACCTGAACACAAACATCCCAGCCTAAGAGCTGGTTTGGGACATTTCTGAGATGCTCAGGAGAAATGGAAGCATTTCAAAGCAAAAATAGGTCAGTTAAGGGACTTGGAAAGTCAAGTTCCACTTTTAGTGAACAAACAAAACCTTCCAAGTATGCATGCAAATTTTCAGGATTTGTTCACTTTCTCCAAGTCCCTCTGCAGCTCTCCTGGAGCCCCTTTAGGCCCTGGAAAGAGCTTTGAGCTCTCCCTGGAGTTTTCTCTTCTCCAGGCTGAAAAATCTTGGGGGGAAAGGGAGGGAATGAGGGAAAGAGGGGAAAGGAGGAAGCTTAACAATGAATGAGATAAAAGAGACCACACTGGAAAACAGTTTGGAAGCCAAGCAAAACCCTTTTCTCCAGGTAAATATTTCCAATTAAATCCCTGCTCTGCTCTCCATGGGCACATCAGCAGCTGGACATTGAGTGTGCCATATGTGGCTATTTTCAAATTAAAACCAAAATCCCTTTCTCTGCAAAAACAGTGAAGTTAAAACACTTCCATCCTCTGGTTTCCTGCATAAGCACGATCCAAAAGCATTAAGTGGGTTAAAGACATTAAATAACTGTAATAATCTGCTCTCAGAGTGCAGAGTAATGGAATCTTGCAGCAAGGCTTGGAATTAACCTGCTTAATTTCCCTGGTATTACATCCACCACATCCATCCCCCTCATTCTGCTTCACAACTGCATCATTAACTCCCCATCCAGAAAATTCCAACCTCTCACTCCAACTTGCCACTTCTTCATCCAAATGTATTATAATTTGCTTATCCACTGCCATTTGCATCAACTTCCTATTAAAACAGAGAGAAAGAGGTTTAAATCTTCTTCCTCCACATTTAATTCAATTGTTTTAATGACTCAGTGCACAAGACACAGTTTATGCTTGGCTTGGACTAATTCAGAAGTTTCTGCATCCAGTAAGGGGAAAAAGGACTGAAAAAAAGATAAAATGAAGCGTTTTTGGTCCTGGCAATAAGGTATTTGTGTCTGTACCCCAACAAAAGTGATTTCCTACAAGCTGAGAAAGAATTGGCTAATGCATCATCCAACACCCCAACCCAACAGGGCTTTGCTCACAACATTTCCCAGAAAACCTCCCAGACCAGTAAAAAAAAAAAATCAGCTGGGATTCATGTGGATTTCCTTTATTCCAGTAGGAAATGAGGGAAATTCATTCCCACTCTCCTGTGATTTAATTCTATGTGATTTTATGGGTTCCCTGCCCATGCCAGGATTTGAAACTTGATGATCTTTAAGGTCCTTTCCAACCCAAGCCTTTCCATGGTTCTCTCTCTGATTTTCTGTATCTACTAAATACAGAGTTAACAATCAACCTTTTAAAAAACCCAACACAACCATTGTGGTTCCCACCTAAAGCTGATTTTGTGTAGCTCTGAGAGATCAGATTCATTCACTAAACCAGGCCAGAAAGGCAGCCTGGAACTGATTTTTACTAATGAAAACATGGTAAAACCAAGTGTCTTGTGGATAGATTACACTAATTACATTTTAAGATGTTTTTTAAAGGTGATAGGGATTGTGCTATTATAGCACAAAATTAAAAAATACAAAAGGAATGAAATAAACTTTCAACTAAAATTTATTTTCTTTGCTCTTTTACTGAAGGATTCACAGTGCACTATTAAACCAGGACAACATCACAGTCCAATTAACTTGTTTTTAATCACTTCTGGCTGAGGAGAATGTGAATGGAGTCAATAAAAGAGGAGGTATCAGAAATGGCACCTCGGATGGAAGACAAAAGCTGTATCTACCACACTCCAAATGCTTCAAAATTCCCTTGAGATGTCTCTCAAGGCCTGGAATTCTTTACCTGAGACAGATCCATCCTTAGCCATGGCAGAGATCCCTGATCCACCACAAACCCTCAGGAATTTGCTGGCAATTTGTTAAATCCATCCTAATGAGATCCACGCTGTTAATTCCCTTAAACTGTTGTCCAGTGTGGGGATTTCCCTTGTCCTTTTGCATTTTTGCTCTCTGTGGGAATCATTCTAAATCGATTCTAACTCGATTTCCCTTTGGCTCTTACATCCACAGAGTGCAGGGCTAAACCCTAAATGTCAATTTCCATTTTTATAAATTCAAATGGTATCATTTTTGGCCGATACCTTTGATGGTGATCCTTTGAGTGAGCAAAAACCAGTCCTTCAGGACAGATGTTTAAACTGCTACCAATCTCTTTTTTTACCATAACACCAAATTTTCTATGCAAGGACTCCAGTTTTCCAAAGGAGTCAAAGCAGAGGCAGAGAAGGACACAATTCTGAGTCCTGGAACTCCTTCATCTCCCTTTTTGTAGCATCTTTTAACTGGGAATGGGAATGGGAATGGAGTATTTGCTCCACAAGTTCCCAGACAAGAGATGCCTTTTTTTTTTTCCTTCCCCAAGCAGATTTCTCTCTGCATTTCAGATCTCTATCATCACTCAACAGAAAGAAAAATAAAGTTATTCTCCCCTTTCTGCTTTGCAGCTGCAGTACCTGAAATAGGAGAAGCATCTTTTGTCATACAAAGGTAAAGGCCAAGCTCCAGCAGGTGACTTTTTTTGTTAAATTCCTAAATTGCATCCTCCAGTTACAAAAGCCATAAAAATGAAGCTTTTAGAGACACAAACACTTTGCAGCTGTGGGGAGACCAGGTGGATCTGAGGTGCACAGGTGGCACAGGAGCATTTCCACCCAGCCCTGTGGCTCAGGGTACACCCACCCCAAAATCCCCGTGCAACTCCCCGGGGTCTGAGGAGTTCAGACACACAAATGTGTGAACTGCTCAAAAATTCTGGATAAAAAGCACAGGCTCTGATAAAGAATCATGATCAATGAAATCAAGTATATAAACTTCTATAAATGTGTTCTTGAAACAAGAAGAGGGGTAATGAGCTATAAATATTTGGATAAAACCCACCCCTGGCTTTTCTCTGTAATACTCTATTCTATGCTCCAGAGAGGCTCTGGGAGAATATTCCAGCAGCAAGGCAGGATATCATGACAAAGACAATGGGAGAGCAGAGAGAAGTGCCCAGTTTGCTGGGATTGATGGAATAATGCCAAACTGGTCCACTGAAACTCCAAGTGAGACCTGAGGTGTTTGTGAGAGGAGCTCAAGTGGGTTCCTCATCACACCTCTGAACAAACATTTGGCTTCTTCACTTATCAAGCAAGAAAGGGCCTTTTGTTGAGGATTTTTTTTTCCCAGATCCATGAAATACCCAAAGCTTCACCAAACTCCTCAATTAAGGATAAGAGATGTTCAAAATTTAGATGGAAATGCATCTTGCAAAGCATCATCTCCTCTTTACACACACACACCCCAGCCATTACCACTAACAGAGTTCCATTCCTCTCTTCCAGGGAACTAATTAGGAAGTAAAGGTTGCAAGGAATTTGTTTTTATCCTCATTTTAATGTGAAAGTTGCAGTTAGGAGTATCTCAAGGTTGTTTTAAGTCAGAGAGGGGAATCGTGTCAGAAGCTGGTGGTGGTGAATTATTTTTGTTTTCTGCATCAAAATGCTTCACTTACATATTAACTCACATGGAAAAATAATAAAAGATGGAAACAATGCAGGGAAAAATACAGCCTGTTATTCCAGAGATGGAATCCCAGGAGGGGTGAGGCTGGAAAGGGCCACAGTGGGTCACTGGTGCCACTCCCAGAGCACAGGGCAGTGTCCAGGTGGCTCTGGAATGTCCCCAGGGAGGAGATCCAGCCCCTCTCTGGTCTCTGCCCCACATCCAGGGGGAATTCCTGGGCTCAGTCCCCAGAGCCTGCTCCATCCTTTGGAACCTCCCTTTGGATATTGATCCCCATGGATGGGCTCCCTCAGGGTGTCCCCTTTCCCCTGAGCAGCCCCAGCTCCCTCAGCCTTTCAGCACCTTGGTGGCCTTGGCACTACTGGTGCCAATGATTGGACTCAATGATTTTTGAGGGTTTTTCCAATATTATGATTCCATTTCACATCACGTCCTCCAAACTCTTTAAGGCTTTAAATTTTTTCTGCTTATGGTTCCAATAACTGGAAGCCAACTCCAGATAAATCCTCACATTTCCACGGCAGCTAGAAAGGTGCCAGCACTGATTTCTGTACAACCACTGGGCACATCCCTCCTCACCCTGGGGTCAGGCCAAACTGGCATCTCCCCTTGCTGAGGGCACAGCCCTGAGTGCAATAAACCCCTTATTTATTAAAATTACTGGAATTACAGCTTTCCCCCATGGTATGAACACATCCCCCATTGTGGCAGGCCTGCGTGAGGGAAGAGGCCGTTTGAAATCACTCGCACACTCATTAAGCAGACAAAGGAAGTGCCATTTGTTCCATTTGTTCCCACATTCCTGGATGCCATTTGAGGTGTGCAGTGAATGCAGGGCTTAGAGGGAGCTCATCCAATAACTCCTGATGACAATTAAGTCAAATGCAACCGCACACCATCAGTGCAATTAAAATCCCCAAAGAGGAGCACAGATGTACTCGAGGCCCCAAATCACTTAGAGGATTTTTTGATATTATGTAAAAAATCCAGCTACTGAGCAGCAGAGGCTTTGGTATTATATTATTAAGTAATTAGGATGAGATATGAAAACACTAATGAGATCTGTGGTGAGGATTTGCTGCACCCAATGTTGTGAGGAAAAAGAATCAGCCCTGGCTTTCTCCATCACACTTGGAACAACGTCCTGCAGGCAGCTGCATGAGTTTTATGTGGAGAAAACAGAAAAAAATCTGGTTTCAACAACTTCTCCACCTTTGTGGTGGCTGCAAGGCTTAAAAGACTGGCAAGGGAAGTGGGAGAATTTGGGAAATTGATATCCAGAGCATGAATTTAAATGCAGGCCCTGGTGTGCACGTTGATGTGGGGAACTGCAAACAGCACTTGGAACATGGAACAACCTCTCTGTCCTCTCTGCTTTAGGAAATCACACAAATGTGGCACATTAATGATTATAAAGGGTGACCAATCTCTGTCTGGTGTATAATCAAATGAATTCTTGAGGAGGAGGCTTCACATGAGGAGTCCTCTTCCAAAGTGAGCCAATTAATGCCATCACTGGAGACACAAACCCCAGAGACTGTGACAGCACCAGAGATTTGCTGAAACTCTGAACCTACTGATGAAAAGAGACTCGTTGTCACAAGGAAAAAGAGGTCTCATAATTTTAGGAGGAGAGAGGGAGTATCCACACAAGAAAAGCTGTGTCAAGGCAACAATCCTGGGACTCCTGAGAAGTCCTAGCACTCCAAAACGCTCCAGGAAACTGAGGCAGAGAAATGTCTCTCATTTTGCCCCAAATCACATTTTCTAGTGACAGTTAACTTGGAAAGAACAGCCTTAGAATCCTTCCAAGGCACCTTTCCCTCCTGCTTCAGCCAACCCAGATCCTTCTGGGAGCCAACTGCCAGCTCCTATTACTCTGGGATGTGCAACTCCACCAAATTGCTAAGGTTCAGAAATAATCTTTGAGGCCTGGAATTACTCTAATGGATCCCATTTGGAAAGCCTTTCCCTTTGGAGAAGAATGTGGATTCACCCAGGCCATGTCCCAAAGGCAGCTGACCACAAGGATCTCCCCACAGAGCTTCCACTCCTCACATTATTATTATCCAGTTGGAGACGTCCTCAGGGCCAGTTTGAGAGGAAAGTTCAGTTTTCTCAGTGCTAGGTGGTCCATTCCAAAATTTATCAATTCATGCACCCAAGTTCACACCTCTCGGGCCAGTTAAACTGGAATAATCACCAAAATGAGCTCTTTTAAAGATGGATTCAACATGCACATGTTGTCCTTCCATGACTTCACCTGATGGACCTTTGAATAGAATTTAAATTATGAGGCTGCCATCCCAAACCATCACGTCTGGAATGGACAATTCTATTCAAGCTTCAAAACCATCAAAAATCCAGGAGATAAGAGATTTAAAAACCCATGGACAGGAGGATTTAAAGCTTTTATCATAAAAAAAATTCTCCCCCATGAGGGTGGTGAGGTTCTGGCACAGGGTGCCCAGAGAAGCTGTGGCTGCCCCTGGATCCCTGGAAATGTCCAAGGCCAGGCTGAACAGGATTTGGAGCAGCCTGGGACAGTGAGAGGTGTACCTGCCCATGGCAGGAGTGGCACTGGATGATTCTGAAGTCCCTTCCAACCCAAGCCAGTCTCTGATTCCATGATTCTCACATATATTCCTTTTCTCCATCTCCAGCCTCCATAAAAACACCCCTTTTCCTGCCCATCTCCTCACATTATTACTGGATGCAAAACCTTATTCAAGGAAACCCTCCTCACCTGGGAAACGTCCATATTTCTGTGTTCTGGTAAGAAAATGTTCTAACACTGTCTGTGATATATTAAACAAAAACTCCAACAGCAATTGATGCACTTGGCCCACAGAGCCAAGAGCTGAGAAACAGTCAGCTTTTGTATCTTCAGACCCCTAAATCACATCCCTTCACTGATTAAAGTTCCATCTTCATCCTGCAGAAGAGAATCTCCTCAGCACACATTTATCTGCTTACAAAAGGCAGGGAATAATGGATCTGTGAAAACTGTTGCCTTTTTATTTTTTGTGGCAATAATTTCTGATCTATGATACACAAATGGAAACACAGGGGAGCGACACCTCCAATTCCTGCGTGTGTAAAACAGGTGACAACCAACACTGAATCAAATGTGTAGCATTTTATTCCTTTAATTAGGTAAAAATTACTTTCTCCTCAACAGTTCTTCCTTATTAGGAAAAACTCAAGACATCTACAGATCCTCCAACTGTTATTCCATCTCGAAGCCACAAAAGTCTTGGGAGCATCTGGCGTGTTTTGTGCTCCGTGGCAGCCTCGTTCTCTTTGAATTGAGTGATTTATTACCACCTAACCTCAGCCTCTGATGAGATTATGCTGCCAATTTGTGCCTCTTTTTTCAGAGAGAGGGCTCTGGAACCTGGGCTTTGGGCTGAGCGTGGTGAATCTCAATTAAAGGCTGACCTTTACAAGACGAGGGAAATGTTAATTCATGCTCACCTAAATGGCTTCAGCCCTCCTTGAAAGCAGAGTTTTCTAAGCCTGCCCACTCCTCTGCCACTGTAAAGTTCCATTTCAACCTTAGTAAGATAAAAAGACCTCTTGGCTGGGAGGGAAAAACCCCCCAAATGCTAATAACAGCTGTCTGAGGTGCATTTGTTATGCTCCTTGAGAAACAACGATGTCGCAGTTTGAAAGGATTTCAGACACAGATTAGAGGCAGCAGAATGACAGGGCCAGAGATTAAACACTTCTTTACCCCCTGAACAGGTACAAGAGCAGCAGCAGCTCCCTCCACGCTCACCCCTGAAGGTCCCTGGTGGAATTTGCCATCCCCCTGTGATGTGGAATTACTTCCTGGAGAAATCTCAGCTTGAAAGGTAAAAAAAATGTGCAGAAGAGGCAAGAAAGCGGCTCAGTCCCCACAGATAATTGTGCTGGGATGTTTTTTAAATTAGGATTATACACTCCATCAAATGAGAGAAAGAAAAGGAATGTTTCAGCAATGTGTTTATCAAGGTCTTGCTAAGCAAGCTGGGGAAAACAAAGAAATTTGACCTGCAAAAATGATGGATGTGGAGAAACTTCCATATGAAAAGAAGAACTCGATGAAAAATTCAAATGTCAGCAAGATTTCAATAGGAAACATAAACACAGAAAACATAAACATCCATGAGCATCTCAGGACTCTACCTGAAAGGCCAGAAGAAACAAAAGGAAAAAAATATATACAATGCCAACATAGCAATTAATCACTCCAGAAAGAAGATGGCATCATAGAATATCCTCAGTTGGAAGGGACCCACAAGGATCAGAGCCAAATATATATTTAAAAAAAAAAAAAAATATATATATATATATAATAAATCTCTTTCCAACATCATGTATAAAATAAATGTATTGCAGTTTTGGCCAGCCTGGTGAGTCAAAATCCAAAAAAATCAGGATTAACTGATCAACTTCCACTTCAGCTTCCACCAGGTTGAATTCAGACCCAGCTGATCTGAACTCCCATGGATATTTTATTCCTCATTTCACAGCCCAGCTCTGTGGTGTTTAAATAAATGGTTCACTACTGACATTTAGGCAAAAAGTACAAATTCCATGGCTCAGTACTTCCAAAAGCCTCTTCCTCCTGCAAAAAACCTCCAGTAATTGATATAAAACAGGGTATTATACCTCACAGGCATAAACATTCCCCACCTATTCTGTTCTGATCTGCAAAATACAAGATAATTCCACGTTGTCTTTGTAAATTCACCACAAAGCCCTCAAATGCTTCAGTAATCCAGATTCAAAGCTGGAAAGGAGCTGTAAATAAGTGCCTTGAAAATCAAGGATTGCTTTGCAAACAAGGCACTGGGACACAGCAGTCCCAACTCCTGTGACAACATAACCCAACCAGTCCTGGCTGGAGCAGCTTCCAGCAAAATGAGTGGAGACTGGAGGATTTCTGGGATATTTCATAAAACAAGAATTGTGCTTCCTCAAATCAACAGGGGAGAAAAACGTGGCAGAAGTGGGAGAGTTGTGAGGATGGAGAATCCAGGCTGGTGACAGAACTCAAAGCTGATTCCAGCATTGATTCTCCACCTTTCGTTGAGAAGCTCCTCTCCTCATAAACCACCTTGATGTTCCTATTTTTGGTTTTTCTGTTCCAACAGGACCATGTGGCACCTGAGGGGTGTCTGGGCTCTGAAGTGAGAACAGTGTAAGGGCTAAAGATTAAAGGAAGAGGAGCCTGAGCTCAAGACTGAGGTGGGGAGGCTCAGAGAAGCTGTGGATCCCTGCAAGTGTCCAAGGCTGGGTTGGATGAGGCTTTGAGCAGTCTGGGATGGTGGAAGATGTCCCTGTCCCTGGAAATGAGGTTGGAATTTGGGGATCTTTAAGGTCTTTTCCAACCCAAACCATTTCCATGACGGTGACGCTCCCAATGCTGGCAGCAAATATCACCCTGACACCAAAATTCCTCCTCCTGCTTTACTTTGGCTCAAAATCCCTGACACAAAGCAGAGATTTCACAGCCCAAGCCTGACTTTCAACACTTCCCATCTCCCTGAGAAGTGACAAGAATCAAGTGGGAAATTCAAACCCCCCCCCTCAAATGTTCTCCAGGATTAACAGAGATGCTCTGATCCTTTTTCACAAGACTCAACTGCTGGCTGAGGTCAGCCTTTAATAAGCAGCAACACACACGTTTAGACACCTGCAAGGGATCAAAAATATTGCTGAAAAGGAAAAAAACAAACCCACATGGATGGGAAAAGGAGGGCTGACCCCACCCAGCAATGGGAACTTGTTGCTGTAGATGAAATGCCAAACGTGCTCTTCCCAGCACCAGGAGCTCTTTGCACTGACAAAGCAAAGGGAGCCTCCTGCCTTCTTTTTTTAGGTATCTCCCTCTGAATTGTTGCAGCTTTAACAACAATCTCTGAGGAAAAAAATCAAGAAACAAACGATTTTCTTACACATAATCCCCCTTTTGCTGTCGAGGGCTTGACCCCAGTTTGATAATCTCATTTCCTGAGAATCAAACCGCTGCAAATTTAAGCTTCCTAGAGTGTTAATTGTGGCCCTGCTCCATTGCTAATCAAAAAAAAATTGGATGTTTTGCATGAAAATGCTGCTCTAATTAATTCCCAGTCATAAAGCAGCCTGGTTTTAATAACCCCTCCTTGATTGGGCAGCCTTTGAAGAGGCTGTGCCTCTAATCCGCTACACCGGGACAAACACACGCCAAGGAAACCAGGAGTGGCTTTCCAGGGCCTGGGGGAGCTGATTGCTTCAGAGCTGGCAAAACCCTGCAAATCCCTGCCCTCCCCAAGCTCAAACTGTGATCCTGCACATCATGAGGAG
This sequence comes from Trochalopteron elliotii, assembly GCA_024734555.1. Lineage (NCBI taxonomy): Eukaryota > Metazoa > Chordata > Aves > Passeriformes > Leiothrichidae > Trochalopteron > Trochalopteron elliotii. Next base: position 44,968 of record JANPWX010013050.1, read on the forward strand.
ACAAAAAGCAGCGGTGTGACAGGAAATTTGGGATATCACACCAGCTCCCCGCCCCCCCCCATCCTTGGCTGATTTTTCCGCTGGTTTATTCCCCCGTCCTTTCCTTCAGGAATTATTTTTAACCAGCACAGGCCACTTGTCACAAACGTCTCCCTTTAAGCAGACACGAATTCCTGCTGCCTCCTCCCCCCTCCCCAGCAACCTCTGAGTGACAACACATTATCATCCACATCTCTGGCGAGGTGCTGAACCGAATTTTCATTACCCCAAATGTCAGCGTTGGTTTGTGTCACTGCCGAGCACAGCTGGGCTCCCTCCAGCAGCCCTTGGGTGAATCCAAATGGAACAAGGCACCTACAAATATCTGCATTTTCCCTGGACATGGCCTTACATGCTGCCCTTGTCATATCAGATCTTCTCTGTGTATCTCTGCTGGTGTTTCTCGGCGTTGAAATCTTAATTAGCGGAGTTGCTGGTTGGTTTTCTTTAATTGCTCAAAACCTTATGGTAGGGAATTTTTCAGGTTTGGGTGTGGAGAATGGTTGAGCAGCAGAGTGGGGAGTAACACCAATCCACTTCCCAAATTTAGGTTTGTGTCAGAGGGGTGTTCAAGGCTTTCCATGGATCGCTCAGCCAGCAAGAAAAAAAAGAAGTTAAAATTATTAATTATTTATTTCTAAAAATTATTCAGAACAATTTATTGTGTCGTTATGCCAGAGCTTTGTTTTACTGCCACATTTGCCATCCTTTGCCAGAGGTGAGCAACTTGGAAAGTCCCTAAAATCCCAGACTGGTTTGGGCTGGAAGGGACCTTAAAATCATCCAGTGTCACCCCCTGCCATGGGCAGGAACACCTTCCACTATCCCAGGGTGCTCCAAGCCCTGTCCAACCTGACCTTGGACATTCCAAGGTGTGGAATTACTCTCCACTTCCAACTAAACTACTGGTCAGCTATCAGATAGTTGAGTGCTGCATATTTAAAATCCACAAGAGCCTCTTGCATTAGATTTTCAGTTTATAAATAAATTGATATAATACTCTTACTTGTCCCAACAAGAAAAAAAAAATATGCAGAAGTTCTGGGTATTTAAAATCACCTCTGAAAAACTGAAACTTCACAGAGTCCCAGAATGGTTTGGTTGGAAGGGTTCTTAAAATTCATCTCATTCAATTCCTCTCCTGTTCCTTTAAACAGAAGCAAGGGGAATTTATCCTTTTTTTTTTTTTTTTTTAAAGCAGGAAGAAGTGCACTGCATCCCTGGAATGCTCTGGACAGAAACTGCCTAAATAACTTCATAAAGTAATATTGAATTTTTGCTGTTTCAGTTCAGCGCACAACATGTGTTCAGCGGTTGGGAGGATTCAACTTGGGGGCACAAATTTCATTCTTTGTTCTATTCAAGACTTTCTCTGTGAAGTCAGGTGACTTTTTTCCCTCCTTTCCTTGCACAACAAGCCCTGTCCCAAATTCCAGTGGCAGCAGAGCACAAACTCATCCACAAGCTGCCAAAGCAGCAGGATCAGAGACAGAGCTTTTCATAAAAACCTTAAAACAAGTGAAAAGGAAAAAAACCAAAGGCATGACGACAATCCAAGAATATTTTCTACCCTTCAATGGAATACAAATATTTGTAGGAGTGATTCCTCAAGGAACAGCACATGGAGCATCCCCTGCCATGCAGGGCAGCCACTGTTTGTGTGTTTATTAATCAATACCTTCAATAATCAATAAAAACCAAAAGGGTCTAACATGGGGCTGAGTTTTGACTCTGGAATTCTGATCCTACTCCTGCTCCCATCGTCCTTCCCTGGACAATCCATCCCACAGACACACTCCCAAGGAAATCCTGCTCCACAAAGCCACAGAGAATTACTGAATTACTGCAGAAGTGCACTGAGCTTCCAGGGGGAAAGAAATAACAAGGCTAAATTTTGGGAGGTGCTGAGCAGGAGTGGAGTCCATTCATGTCCTTGGGAACCACAGGAGCTCCAGAGTATTTCCCATTCCATGGTCAGCCCCAGGACAGGGCAGAACTGACCTGGCTGTGACTCTGACAGAGTGGAATTACCAACCAAACCCAACCTGTGAAAACAGAGTGTACAATTCCTAAATGTTTCCCTTTGAACAGGAATCTGTTCTGGAAGCCAAATGCAAAAAACCAGAAGAGGGGCAAGGGATGAAGTGGCAGCTGGTATTCTGTGCCATTGGGAGAATCATGGAATGGTTTTGGTTGGAAGGGAACTTAAATCCCATCCAGTGTCCAGGGAAATCTTCCACTGTCCCAGGGTGTTCCAGTCCTTCCTTGGACACTCCAGGGATCCAGGGGCAGCCACAGCTGCTCTGGCAATTCCAGCCCAGGCAGGAATTCCTTCCCAAGATCCCACCCAAATCTCTTTTCCAATCTGAAGCCATTCCCTGTGTCCTGTCCCTGTGTCCTTGTCCCCAGTCCCTCTGCAGCTCTCCTGGAGCCCCTTGAGGCCCTGGAATGTTCTGGAAGCTCTCCCTGGATCCTTCCCTTCTCCAGGTGAGCACCCCCAGCTCTCCCCAGACTGTGCCAGTCCAGAAGGAAATACTTCAGTTCTGTATTTGCCCCCACCTTTTTTTTTTAATGACAGTTGTCAGAGAACTTGTGTGGCCAGCTTCAAGGGAAAAACACATGGCCAAAACCTTTCTCCTGCAATGTCAGTGGAATGAGACAGAAGAATTCCAGCTCTAAATCACTTGCAGCAGGTCCTTTTCTCCCACTGAGGGATAATGTGAGCCTCATGCTCTGCACTATTTCAGTCCAAATCAAAGGGGTTAATGACAAAGCATCACTCTGATCTTCACACATTTTTAAGGCTATTTAAATTAAATTCTTATTTCAAAAAAGTTAGCGTGAGCTAAACTTTTATAAATTCCTTTCTTTTCATGCATATGTTTCTTTGAAGATCTTTTCAGGGAAAAAAGATTCCTTAACAAGTCACCCTCCCCCTGCTGCCACTGAAAAAATCATCCCTGTGGATAAGGCTGTTGGGAACAGAAACTGTGCAGTGCTCACAGAAGACAGAGTGTCACATGCCTGCTTTCCACTAACCTGATTGAACAATTAAATTGTATTTCTCTTTAAAAGGGCTAAAAAAAAATAAATATATATATCTATAAAAAATCCAAATGCAGATCTTGCTGTGGTCTGGGATTCAGGAAGATTAATGAGCAACCTAAAAGGGAACAGCAGCTCATAATAGAGACAGAGGTTACTGCATTTTTAACGTGAAGTTCAAAGGGAAACTTTTCTTGATGGTTCAGCTGCAAAGAATCTCAGCAAAGTCATCTCATCTATTGTCCCCAGTGCCTCCCCACACTGACTTTTTGTCACTTATTGCATCACGTCCAGGCTCTTCCAGTTGAGCTGCAAAGGGCAGCAGGATTTTGGCCCTTCCCACACCAATTCCTGTTTTGTCCTTTACTTCTTTGGCAGCTCCTGGGCTTTGTTTTTCCCCACTCTGGGCTCCCTGGGCTCCCTGAGCAGCTCTGCTGCATCCTCCTCTCCTGGAAACACTCCCAGTGTCCTGCTCATCCCAAAAGCCACCCCAAGATTTGTCTTGTATCCATAAGGAATCCACTCTGCCATGAAACCTGGCTCTGAACCAGCTCCAAACCCAGGACAGGAGCTCCTTAAACCCTCAGTGTAACAGGAATAACCACAGAAATCCCCAAATCTCAGCCACAAGGCCCCAGGAGGAGGACAGGGGTATGGAGAGAGTCAATTCCGTTCTCTGTTTGCTTTTAAAGCCACGTGGACAACTGGGAATGACAGAAGGCACCAGGACTCATCCCAAAGGGACAGGAAATTCTGGAGCAAGTGCTGCACGGCCCCAAAAAGCTCAAAATTCTCAACAGCTGCAGAATTCTTGGCTTTGAGCCCATATTTGTCCCACACAGTTTGTAACAGAGAGCTCCTTACCATGGAGAAGTAACCACTTAAATCCTCCTGGAATAAAACCTGCTAATGGGATGGAACAGCTCAACCACATCCCACTGACCCTGGGGACATCTCCAACCCAGCCAGCCCTGGACATGTGACACTTTTGAAGGTGAGAACCTGAATCCCAAAAGGCAGAGAGGGCTGTGAGCTCAGCACCTCCCAGGTGTGTAAGAGGTGAGATCCCAATTTAGCTACCTTCACTTCCCTTCCTTGGGGGTGGGCAGCTCTCACCCTCAGCATGAGCTCAGGTTCTTCCTCCTCAGTCCACCCAAAAGGATCTCAGAATTCACAGATTATTAATAGAACCATTAACAGAATTAACAGAACCTGCTCATCAATGCTGAGATCACCTCTGCAGTCACCCAAGTGAATCAAGCTGTCACAAGAACAATCTCTGCCTCTTCAGGCTTTTTTTTTTTTCCCCCACCCTTGTGGGTTTAAGTTGTCACTGAGGACAGGTTATGAAAGGAGGAGGCATCCAAAAATTCTCTTGCAAATTATAAATCATTCTCAATTAAAAGCCTGCTGAAAATTATCATGGATGAGAGTTCCAGGAGAAATTCTGCCCTTGGTCATTGCTGTAATATTTGAAGAGTATAAATTATTTTCTTGTTCTGATTAGCCCAAGAAGAAACTGGAGGAAGTGATACAAAAGAATTTAGTCCTGCTGTACATGGATATTCCCTTGATTCTGGTGCCAAACCCAACCACTGGATTATTCAGGACAAATTAGTGCAATGATGCCATGCCTGGAGCAGGGAACACTTCCCTGGCCACACACAGCACTTGCCATGGGCAATAAAAATCAGCAAAAGCAGCCCAAGTGCCTGGATTCACCAGCTGCAAACACTCTGCAGCTCCTCAAGTGTACAAAAACACAAAGAGTTGGTCACTTTAGTCCATCCAGCTTCAAATTTGAGCTGCCTGAGCTCAGCTCCTGAAGCAATGCAGGATAAGTATCACAGGAAAGAAATAAATAAATTGCAGATAAATATCCAAGGTAGCTCCAATACCCAAACCCAGTGCTCAAGGTGAGGTTGTTTGTATTTCACCTGTTGTTTTTATGAATATTTTTTAAGACCTCAACCTCCAGCTGAAAATGCTGAGAGAATCAAGAGAAACCCTTCCCAACCTGAGAACAAACAAGAGCTTAAAACCTGGAGAGATTCAGAGCAGAGATCAATTCCTGCCAAAGGCTGGACAGGATATTCCAGCTCCTGGAGAAGGGAATTATCCCATTTCCATACCTTGCAGCTCCCCACTCCTGCTGTACAGCTCCCTCCTCTGCTCCCTCAGGTAGGCACTCATGCTGATGGCATGGGATGAGGATTCAAACCTGGAATTGAAAGGGATTCAGTCAATCCAGGCAGCCCTGGAAACATCTTTAGTTGTGAGCACCACTCAGCTCTTTAATAATATAAAATACAAACATATTACTCTGCTGGAAATTAGGGACCGATCGATTCTTATTTATTGTATGGCTCTAAGAATCCACAAGGAACAACCCAAACATTTTCCAACTATTTCTGCCCCATCAAGAGGATTTTTGGCACTTATAGGAAAAGGCCCCAGACTGGGCCCTGATCTGTCACCTCAGTGACTCAGGACAGCTTAATGTCCCCATGACCACAAGTGTCCCATGGCCAAGAGCTGGTGCTCCAGGCAGGCACTTCCCAAAAAAATCAAACCCTGGGAGTGCCTGGATGGGCTCTGGGGACCAGGGAGAAAGGAGCTTGTGGTGGGGACACAAAGCACCTTCAAACAGCCCCAGTGGGCACCTGCAGCCCTGGTTCTATGCCTGAGGTGTTTTGGTTTTCTGAAGTTCTTTTCCCAGGGAATTTCCTGTAATTCTTTTCCCAGGGAATTTTCTGTAAACAGGAGAAATGTTTTGTAACTGTATCTGTGTTATTCATTCCTTTTCCTAGGAGGGACTTCTTCTTGATGTCCCTCTGGTGTGACCAATGTGATTGAAGAGGTTTTGCCTTTGTGTCACCAATCAAATTGGTCTGTGTAGAATGGTATAAAAAGGAGACACATCCCAAAAATAAAAGGGTCATTTTCAGCCTTCTGAAACTCAGAGTCTGTGTTGTTGTGGTGTAAAACAGTGTTAGGCACCAGACTAAAGAAAGGAAACTTCTGTCACAAGGAGACCTCAAGATGTTGATGATTTGCTGTAACACTCCTCATTTCCCCCCCAAATCCCACAGTTCAGGAAGATGGAATCAGCCTCAGTGCTGCCCTGAGGGACACCAGCATCACACCAGGGACAGGGGGAAAGCATTTCACAGCTTTCCTGGGCACTGGTGTTAAGATTATTACTGTTAATGAGGCCTTTCTGCTTTAATTTGGACTGTG
>JANPWX010013096.1:0-14275 GCA_024734555.1 Trochalopteron elliotii
CACTATGATTGGAAGAGAGCAAAGGGATTTAAAGAAAAAAGTACCAGTATGAGCAAAATCAAGGGAAGAATAACTACCTGAATCCCAAAACAGAGCATCTAGCCTCAAAGATGATAATTCAGGTCCTGAGGGATCTAATCAACCTCTTTGTTGAAGTAAAGATAAAACTTTTTGACAGCAAATGCTTTCTGATAAAATGGAATTTTCAATTACTCTGTGAAACATCTGGTCTGTGCTGCCATTTCCAGGGAAAACCACCACCACAGTCTGCAGTGTTGGAAAACATTTCACGCTGAGATCTCCCCGTGTTGCTGGGAGGAACAGGTGTCAGGAGCTCCGAACCCAACAGCAGAGCTCCTGCAAATGTTGCCATCCCACACCACCATCCACAGGGGCAGCATGCTGGTGGGTCCCTGCCTGGCAGCACCACGCACTTCAGCTCCTCCTGGAAATCAGGGGTTCCTCCAGTGCTGGACTTCGAGTCACGGGTTCACCAGGATATGGAGAAAATCCACCCCATCTTGCAGTGAAATAGGCCAAGACACAAAGAGGACCCCAGGATTTAACCCCATCCTCCAGCATTCTCCAGCCATCCCAAAACATCACTGAGATCCAACAGCCACTTGAAAACACCCCTCTCTCAAAGAAATCCGCCTGGAAGTTCAGCTGAGGGCGTCGTTAGGAAGAGAGTACATATAAACTTCCAGCAGCACTTAACACCTCCACAAATAAACAAATAATTAAACAGCAGCCAGGCAATCGTAGAAGGTAGAATGGCACCAGTGCCCACCTTCCTCTGTATCCCATTTGGTGTCAATTAGCAAGGGCAGAAAAACAATCCTGGGCTATAATGAACTCCAAATTGGGTACATATTAGAGCAATTAAAGCCATCTTTTCATCAGATGAATTTATAATCAGTAATTAAGATCCTGAGGTAAAGAGGGACTGGGCAGAAGTCCTGCTCCCAAAATACGCAATGTGGCTGAGCTCCAGGCAATATTTCTAATGACCTGCTGCTACCTACTAAAGCTCAACACTCTCCATGCTATGGTTTGCCATTTTTCTGGAAATCTAAGTCATTTCCAAAGGAGAAGAAAGCAACTTCTATGAATGTCACTAATTAGTGCCTTGTTGCAGTGCATGATTAAGGTTCCTCAAAGTTGTATATGTATTTTGTTTACCTGTTTGTATTGGTATGTCCCTTTCAACCCCCACCCCCAACTCCCTGTGGTATCATCCCGGAGGGAGCACCTTGTCAATCACCCTGATGGACCTGAGAGGAGAAGTTCTCCTATTTGACCAGGTGCTCAAACACCCACCTTTCCCATTGTTATGTTAAGCACCCCTGTTCTGAACCATCCACTTCCTTCCCCACCATTGGCCCGAAGTTCCCTCCCGCCCAGGCTGCGCCCTGGATACTTAAGGGGAGAACGGAGGCCCAAAATTTGCTCTGGCACGTGGAGTTCCATGGAATAAAACCCCTTCAACCCACGTCCAGGGTCCGCTCTTCATTCTGTAAAAAACGAGGTTTAAAACAACTCTTAAAAGTTAAAGTATAAAGTTAGAAGGTATTAGTTATATTAGTTATAGAATTGTAAAGTTAAATGTTAGAAACTGTTTGTACTCATTTTGTAATATATCTTCGTGGCCTGTCAGGCAAGAATGATGTTTCCATGGCAACGTAAGACTCCTACACCTCTCTACTCTGCCTGGCTACTTCACCCCCCCCCCGCCCTACTCATCGAAAACCAAACTCTAACACCCCTTATGGTAATTAAGAATCCCAGGATGCAACGCCTCAGGAAAATCGGGACAACTTCCAAAATAAACAGTAATTAAGTCTCTTTGACAACAACTTAAAAGGAGTGGCGGCTATAAAGACTAAGATGTAAAAGCCATCTAATACCTAGAATTTTGAACTCGCCATGACCAGAAGGGCAATTTGAACATCCGACTCATCAGTGGAAATCACATTGGACTCGGAATTGTCGGGAGCATGCTCCCGTGAAGGGGGGAGGCTAATTCCCCACTCAGCTGTGTGCAGCAGCAGAGTGTCCAGCTCCCCCCTCCTTCTCAGCACTGTGGTGGAGGCCACCCCACCCCCCTGAGGCGCCTGCTTCTAAAAGAGCTATACTTTAATAAAGGCATTTAAAAGGAGGAAACATCGTCTCCTGCCCAATTTTTCTCAATTCCAAGCTTCAGACCACGCAACAGCCTGAGATTGAAAACCCACCAAACTGTCCTTTTATGCTGATAACTACTGCTTGCCGGTAAGCAGCCCAGAAACCAGCACAGATGGTGTCCAACGTAGGGCAAAGCCTCAATCTCAGCTTGGCGACGGAACCCACGAGAACAACGTGTCACGAAGGTCACATGTGGGCTCAAAGGGTGTGCACACAAAGCGTGGAGGCAGGGCCGCCATCGTGAGCCTGCTTTGAAGGCGAGCCACAACGATAAGAGGAATCCCGAGAATCCCACTGTGGGAATCAGAGAAAAAGCTCTTTGGCGAGTTCTGTTGCCGCTGAAAAACCATCCTCAGCGGGAAAGGGCAGCTTTCCATCCCCAGGAGAGTCCTTTCAGAGGCGTTGGAGCAACACCACTGCGAAGTTCCCTCTTCACGTCAGGGGGTAAGTATAACGATTTCTGTTGTTCCTATTGGAACAAGGCTTCAAGCCTACGGTTCCTTCCTCTGAGAAGGAAGGATTTTTGGGAAATTCGGTTGCGCAACCATGAAGAACTCACAGATTTGTGGTTCTTTTCGTTAAAAAACTGTCTGGAAAATCCTTCTCTTTTTCTCTCTCCCCACGAGTGTGTGGTCGCAGGGCAATTCACCGTTTTTCGGGCTTTTCTCTTTGTTCTACAGCGACACCTAGTGGCTGTGGCAGGCACGGTCACCCTTCCCCCACTCCATGTAGCGAGGCAAAGGCGTGTGTTTAGCTGTGCTTTCTTTTTCTACTTTTTGCGGTGTGTGTTCAAGTTTAGCAGATTTTAACATCTAAATATGGGGTCAAACGTCTCTGCTATTCATAAGAGTGTTTTTCTTGCAATTTCTTCTGAGTTTACTGCATCAAAAGTGAAATTTTCAGAAAGAGATCTGAGAAAATTCTTGAAACTGCTTTTCACCCATTTTCCTAATACAAATGTGGATTTGTGTAAAAGTACACATTTTTGGGACTCAGTTTGTGAAGCTTTTGCAAATTTGGCCCATGAAGGAAATTTTAAAATTGCTAAATATGGAAATTTCCCACTTCAAATTAGAACTGCTTTAATCCATAACAAAAAACAGAGAAAAGAGCAGTCTCAAAAGAAATCTTTTTCTCAGATCTCTGGTTCCCCTAGTCCCACTCCCTCTGTCCCTAAAGCAGGCATATCTCAGGAGGAAAAAAGTCAGTCCCATTCCTATATCTCAGAGAAAAACTGGCGTGCCGAGATAGATAGAGCCGCAATTCCGCCTTTTTGTTGCCCTGACTCCGAAGATATGCCTTCCCCTCCTCGTTCGGGCAGGTCTTACCGTCCTTCCCAAGCTCTTCGTTCTAGCCCTGGCCAGGCTAAACGAAAAAACCCCCGTCCCTCGTTCCCTGTGTTGGAAACCCAAGTTCGTTTTATTTCAAAAGGTAGCAAAAAAGGGGAGAGCTGTTCACCCCCCCCCGGGATCTCTCCTGCTCCCCTCTGTCGCCCGTCCAGCACCGAGAATTGTCTCGGTCCGAGTGAAAACAGCGTGCGCGGAGCCCCAAGAGGGGGGGCCGAGAGAGCCCACCCCACAGTTCCAGGAATTGCGGGTGCTGTTCTGGGGAGCCCCGGTCCAGTTGTGAGCGACATGGCAGGGGGAAATCCGTTTCATCTAGCAGCGGGACGTCTGCCAGCCGCAGCTCCGAAACATGCAGCGAGCAGAGTGAATGAGAACGGCGCAGGCGACGCTGGCGGGAGCGGGGCGGGTGGTCCCCGTGAAGCGGCTTCGTGCCACGCGGGCAAGGGGGACACTCCCTGCTCAGCTTTGAGCATGGGGGCAGCAGCGCAGAGTGGTTTAGGCAGGGGGGAGTCCCCGCTGGGTCCCGGGCTGAGAGACCGCAGTGGCCGGCATGGGGGGGGCGGCTCCAAGAGGCACAGCCACAAGGTGCCTCTCTCGGAGCAGCAGCGGCTCCCGCCTGGACACGTGCGCGGTGGGCAGCAAGCGAGTGTTTCTCGGAGTCACCACCCTTCCCCCTCCCCTTCTCCGAGCTGTGCGGAGGAGGCTGAAAGCAGCAGCAGCTCGCCGCAGTGGGATCTCAAGCTGCTGCATGGCCAGAGAGCTCGTTCTTTGTCCCCGCAGAATGGTGGCCCCCGTCGCCCCCTCCCATCCCCCACACCACGTGGCAGAATCTCAGTCCGAACTTCCACCATGCCGCGCCGCCCTGTGCCAGCAGCACGTGTTTGTAAAAATGGTGGCGGCCACGTGAAAAAAGCCCTTCCTTCCCCTTCTCCTTCCCAGTATCCCTCGCGGTCCCAAACTCCATCCTCATGCAGTTCCTGTGAGATTTCCCCTCCGCCTTCTCCCCAAACCCTTCCTTCTTGCCCTGCCCCGAGGTCTATCTATCGGATGACATCACTGAAAAGCCAGACCACTCCCCCAGAGGCTCAGGCTCGCCCCGCCTCTGGTTCCCTCGGTCGCCCCATCCCCTTCCCTCGTTCCCATGCCCCCCCCCTCCCCCCCACCCCTTCCCTTGATTGCCTAATCGTCAGCTCTGACTCTGAAACCAGTGATTTAAATACTAACATCATTTATACTGTAGCACCTGTAACATACTATCAAAACAGAGCAGGTTGTGTTACAGCCAAGTGGAAACCAACAACTCAAGATATAATAAAGGATTTATGCAAAACTATTAGAGAATATGGGAAACAGAGTCCTTATTTTAAAGGCTGTTTCAAAGCACATCTATCTAGGTCCACAATTGTCCCAGCTGATTTAAAATATTTAATTCAATGCCTTAGTGACGATGCAGAATATGAACTGTGGTTTGCTTGGTGGAAAAGTAATTTGGAAGAAATACTTCCTGATTTGCTAAAAAATCCTGCCACAGCAGTGGATGCAAATCAAAATGCTATTACTATTAACCATTTGTGTGGTCAAGATAATTGGGAAGCAGCTGAAGTGCAAGCCTCCAATATTCCTGCTGCAGTTTTACACAAAATTAAAGATGCAGGAATTCAAGCCTTTTTCCGCATCCAACCCCATGGTCCTTTGCCACCTGCTAATAGCATCTATCAAGGTATTGATGAACCATTCGTAAAATTTATTAATAAAATATCCAAGGCCATGGAAATAGAAGCACCACAGCCAGACTTAAAAGCAAAAATGATACAACATTTAGCTTTGTCTCAATGTAATGACAAAGGCTGTGCAGCAATCCTAACATTACCAATGAATCCTAAGCCAACAATTCAAGAAATGCTCAAGGTATGTGGAGAAAAACTACCTTGGATGAATCTGTCAACTAATCATTTGGCAAAACGAAACAATATTAAAACTGCTGCGGTTGCAGAGTCAGAGATGTCAAATACCTCATACCCTGCCCACTCCTCGGCCCAAAACAAGCCCCCCTTCAAACCCAATTCAAATCGACCATGCATTTTGTGTGAGAAAACAGGACATTGGTACAAAAATTGTCCAAAGAAAAAAGAATTTGAAAAATTCTAAGAAAAGGGGGAAGGAGAGGGTGGAAATGGAAATAGACCCTCTAAAGCCCCTCAAAAAAACTAAACGCAGAGCATGGTACCAGCCAGCGTGAAGACAAAAAATGAGGGGCACGAAATAGAGAGGAGAAAGATGAACTGAATGAAAATAAAAGTGAAAATGAAAATGATAATGTAAGTAACCCTATTTCTTCTTTATGTAAGCAGGATTTAACATCAGTTTCTCCTGCAAGCACAGAACCAGAGTTGGGTGTTCCACGTGAACTGTTAAAGCCAATTCTGACAACCACTTCATGACACGAGCCATTCAGACTGAGTCTGATGGAGCCACTCTTGCTGAAAGACACCCACTGGAAATTTGCTACTGTCAGTGCAGACAGAGGAACTTGGTCAGAGATTGACACAAAGTTTGTAATAATTGGGGATTGTAAGTACACTCCACATGACATCGAGATTGCTCCGGCAAAACTGTCATCTAATCCCGAGCGTCTTGTTGTCTGGCTGCATTGCACAAACCCACCTGTGTTCCTTCTGAAGGGGCAAATAATTGCCCAACTAATCCCTGATCACCCTGATCCTCCTCCAGGTGAAAACAACAAAACAGTAAATACTGTTGTGGTAATAGGGGAAGATAAGCCTAAAGAAGAATGCAAATTGACTATGGGAGGAGAAATGATATCTATTATTATGGAGTATGACACAGGGGCCGATATTACTATCATGCCTAAGAAATATTGGCCATCACACTGGCCTTTGAAAAGTGTGAGTGGACATGTTCAAGGTATAGGGGGCCTCCAATTAGCCAAACAGTCCAAAAATGTGGTCCAAATTGAAGGATCAAAAGGGCAATTGGCAAATCTCCGCCCTTTTGTTTTAGATTACCATGAACCCTTGATGGGGAGAGACCTAATGGCTCAATGGGGGGGTCACCCTAAACATTCCTGACCCCCCACAAAATTTTCCAGTAGCGGTCACTGAAAAGCGCCCCCCCAAAAAACTGAATTGGAAAACAGATGAGCCAATTTGGGTGGAACAGTGGCCGCTCTCAAAACAAAAATTGAAGGCGCTGAATGATTTGGTAATAGAACAATTGGAAAAGGGACACATCGAGGAAACCACCTCCCCGTGGAATTCCCCGGTGTTTGTAATCCAAAAATCAGATAAGACCAAATGGAGGCTCCTTCAGGATCTCTGCCAAATTAATATAATTGAAGAAATGGGTTCTCTTCAGCCTGGTATGCCCTCCCCATCGATGTTACCTAGAGAATGGGAATTGGCTGTCATTGACATTAAAGATTGTTTTTTTCAGATTCCCCTACACCCTGACGATGCTCCACGCTTTGTGTTCTCTGTGCCCACTCTAAATAGAGAAGCCCCCAGAAAAAGGTACCATTGGAAATTTTTACCCCAAGGAATGCATAACAGCCCATGTATTTGTCAGTGGTATGTTTCTTCTTTGCTGTCCCCAGTTCGTGAAGCAGCAGAAAAGGCCATCATCCATCACTATATGGATGACGTGCTAGTGTGTGCCCCCAACAAGGACCTGCTGACCCATGCACTTGACCTGACAGTCCATGCACTGGTTGCTGCAGGATTTGAATTGCAAGAATCAAAAATTCAACGGATGTCACCTTGGAAGTATCTAGGCTTGGAAATCAGTAAGCGGACAATTAAACCGCAAAAATTGGCAATTAACACCAAAATTGAAACTCTTGCAGATGCCCATCAGCTGTGTGGAGCTTTGAATTGGGTAAGGCCCTGGTTAGGTCTGACAACTGAAGACCTAGCCCCCCTTTTAGATTTGTTGAAAGGGGGAGAGGAGCTGAGTTCTCCTAGGGTGCTGACCCCGGAGGCACAGAAGGCCCTGGAAAAGGTTCAGATAACCATGTCCTCCAGGCAGGCCAACAGATGTGATCCTGACCTGCCCTTTCAATTTATCATCCTCGGTAAGCTGCCACATTTACATGGAGTGATTTTTCAGTGGGACAAGAGAGATAAAAAAACCTCAGAGAAGGACCAGAATAGGAAAGATCCTCTCTTGATAATAGAGTGGGTCTTCCTAAGTCATCAGAGGTCCAAAAGAATGACAAGACCACTAGAATTAGTGGCTGAACTAATTTCGAAAAGCTAGAACCTGAATAAGAGAACTAGCAGGCTGTGATTTTGAGTGCATTCACGTTCAAATTCAATTAAAATCAGGACAAATCACCAAGGCAATGTTAGAACACTTGCTTCAGGAAAATGAAGCACTGCAATTTGCTCCGGATTCCTATTCAGGACAAATTTCAATTCATCGACCTGCCCCCAAAATTTTCAATTCGGAAGCCCAATTCAAATTAAGACTTGAAAGTGTTCAGAGTCGAAAGCCTTTAGATGCTTTGACTGTTTTCACCGACGCATCCGGAATGTCCCACAAGTCAGTCATGACTTGGAAAGACCCTCAGACTCAGCAGTGGAAAACAGATATTGCTGAGGTGAAAGGATCGCCTCAGGTTGCTGAGTTGGCCGCTGTCGTCAAGGCATTTGAAAAATTTTCTGAGCCATTCAATCTAATTACTGATTCTGCTTATGTGGCAGGAGTCGTTTCCAGAGCTGAACGAGCAGTATTGCAGGAAGTGTCCAACATGGCTCTCGTTTAACTACTTTCAAAAATTATTAAATTAATATCTCTTCGAAAACACCCATTTTATGTAATGCACGTCAGGTTACACACAGATTTGCCAGGGTTCATCACTGAGGGAAAGAGAAGAGCTGATGCTCTCGCTGCCCCTGTGGAAACAGCCCCACTGCCAAATGTATTTGAGCAGGCGAAAATCAGCCATCAGCTTTTCCATCAAAATGCCCCAGGTCTAGTTCGCCGATTTAATCTCACCCGCGAACAGGCCAAAGCAATCGTGGCCACTTGTCCCTCTTGTCAGCAACATGCAGTTCCCACTCTGAATGCAGGAGTAAACCCCAGAGGTCTCCACAGCTGTGAAGTGTGGCAGACAGACATCACGCACATCCCGCAGTTTGGGAAACAAAAGTACGTGCATGTCTTGGTAGACACCTTTTCAGGTGCAGTTTTTGCCTCCGCCCACACAGGTGAGAAATCCTGGAATGCAATAACACACTTAATCCAGGCTTTTTCATTTATGGGCATTCCCAAAGCTCTAAAAACAGATAATGGGCCCGGATACAAATCCAAGGAGTTCCACAATTTCCTGCAGCAATGGGGAGTGGAACATAAAACAGGCATCCCACACTCCCCGACAGGCCAAGCAGTCGTGGAAAGGACCCACAGAGATCTTAAAAGGGTTCTCAGTCAGCAGCAGCAGGTTTTGAAAATCAAACCTCCCTCGATCTGGCTGGCCAAAGCATTGTTTACTATAAACTTTTTAAATTGTTCCTTCGATACGCCGAACCTTCCAATTGTTCAGCACTTTGGCAAGAACCAGCGACTGACTTTCAAGGAAAAACCACCTGTCCTCATCAAAGACCCCGAGACTGGACGAACAGAAGGTCCTCATGAGCTAAGGGCATGGGGGAGAGGATACTCCTGTGTCTCTATGCCCACCGGACTGAGATGGATTCCAACAAAGTGGGTGAGGCCCTATGTTCCAAAAGTCTCCGAGCAAAAGTCACAAGTCTCTGTTGCCAGCTGGCGCAGAAAGAAGAAGCCACGAAACTCCTGGGAAGAGTACTCTCTGTTTTTACTCTTTCCTGATTGACCTTGTAACATTTTACTGTTTTGAGTTTTTCTTTGCAGTCCCAGATCACCTGCCCAAAAAGGAGAGTCCCACAACTGTCGAAATCCTACTGCTGTTCCAGCTTGACAGTTTCTGAACACCTGCCAGTGAAAATCTCTCTCCTGAAACTGAGAACACTTGTCAAAACATCCCAAACGTTGTCAGCAAGACTGAAACAGATTTGGAAAACTGGCTGAAAGAACTGACTGAACTGAGACTCCCTGAGTGAACTGACTTTCCAACCAAAATGGACTGTTGATTTTGTTATTTTTGTTGTTTTAATTTTAATTATCCTTTGTTTTGTTAAGTATGCAGTTTGTAATATCTCCTCAGATACAAGACACTTAGCTTTAAGAAAAAGAAAAGAGGGAGATGTTGCGGTGCATGATTAAGGTTTTTCAAAGTTGTATATGTATTTTGTTTACCTGTTTGTATTGGTATGTCCCTTTCAACCCCCACCCCCAATTCCCTGTGGTATCATCCCGGAGGGAGCACCTTGTCAATCACCCTGATGGACCTGAGAGGAGAAGTTCTCCTATTTGGCCAGGTGCTCAAACACCCACCTTTCCCATTGTTGTGTTAAGGTGTCTTTGGCTTCAGACAACACAAAACCTTGACCCATTCCCAGATTTCTTTTTAAGAATGGAAGAGATGGTTTGGGGAGGGGGTTGTAGCAGCAGGAAGGTCCATAAAAAACTGGTGTTCATTGAGGAAGATGTTCCTAGTGGGAATTTTGCTCTTGGATGTCAGAGATGTGGAGCAGGGACATCCCACAGTGCTCTAATTATTGCCTGTTTTATGGAGGCCTAGCCTGAACTGCAGCATCCTGTACTGTGGAAAACTTCCCAGCTGGAGAGCAGGGGGCTGTGGTGGGAAGGGATGGATGTTCTGCAAGATCTTCACCCTCTGCTGCCCCTCAGGAAACCACATGTGAGGAGCACAGAAGGGACTCAGAAGGGTCCTTGAAGCTGGAAGACCCCACGGAGGTGAAAGCAGAAGACAGCTTCTTCCAGCCTGTGTATGTCACTCTAACCTTAAAGGTATTCCCAGGGGAGAGCAGAGCTGCTGAATGAGGGATCTTGGAGGGAAATCACCCCAGAGGAGAAGCTGCTGCTGGAAAACTGCACAGCTCCAGGCAGGTGGTGTGGAAGTTTAGAGTGTGGTGAATTCCTAAGTTTCCACACTGAAATGATGCCACAGGCTTGCCACATTTTCCTGCAGCATCTTCAGCAAGGAGAGAGGGGAAGTGAGGAGCTTGCAGGATAAAATCACATCTGTCCATGTTCAAAGTGACTTTAAGCTGTTGTGCTCTCTGACCTGGCGCATCTCATTTTGCCTCATCTAAACAAATTCCCTTATCCCATGGGAACCCACTATTCTAACTGCTGTCTCTTCCTGCTGGATCTTGATATTTTGTCAAAAAAATTGTCTTTTTCCTGACTTGAGTAAAAAAGCAACTCTTGAGGTTGGCCTGGCACTTGGTGTCCTGCTGCCTCTGGTGGGTCACTCCAGCAGTGACTAAACTCCAAAGATTGTCCCTTGCTTTCCCACAGGTCCTGCAGGACATCACAGACCAGGAGGTGCCCCTGAAGATTCCCAGCACTGCTGTCTCCCTGCTCGGGAGGGATGAGGAGTCCCGGGAGAACCAGAACCCCTTTGAGAAGAAGAACAGGATGCTGAGCAGCAACATCAGCTTCTTCTCAGGCTGCACCCCCATCAATGAGTTTAATTGACCTAGAGCTTTCCCATCCTTTTAGGCCACATTCCTGGTGACTTTCAAGGGAGTTGGATTCTCCTGATGGAGTAGCAGCTCCTGCCCTCATCAAGGAAGTCAAACTCTGCTTCTTGCTGGTCTTGTCTCTGTAAATATTTGTGTTGGGGCCAGGGGGCAGGTAAGAATCTTTCCTCTGGAATTCCTGGAGTGAATGGAGGTGATTTTCCAGGTGAGTGTTGTCAGCTCCCTCCCTCCTGATGAGCTGTGAATGCTGGGTATGGTTTCACCTGTAGTCTTGAAAGAACTTTGCACTGGAGATCTGCTCCTGCCTCTTCCCACGGAGCCTGAAGGAACTTTTCCAGCTATCCTGGGAGATCCATGGAGTGAGAAGGCCCTGGCTGAAGTCTTAAACCAGCAGCTCTGAACTGGTCAGGCTTTCTGGCCCCTTTGGCCACTGGACTGTCCTTATTCAATGAACTTAGAAACTTGACCTATGTGAATAATGTAGGAATTTTAACTCTCGTTTGTAGCTTTAATAAAGGAATTACTAAAGAAACCTTGCTTGGAGTTGGAATTGTTGTGCACAACACCCCCCAGCCTCCCCTGGGCTCTCTGCACTTATGCTTATTCTTAAAAACAGTCCAGGAGTTGCTGCCACTGGGACCTGCTCAGGTCTTTCTGTCCAAACACCCCAAACAAGGTCCTGCTGCTTTTCCTTGCCCTCAGCCCTAAGTTATGAGTCTCAGCAGGAAGAAAAGGTGATAAATGTAATTTTTGTAAAATTTAATTTTTCCTCTACTGCCAATGGTGGTGATCCAGCCCTTCCCTGGGATGTGCACAGGGATGTGGGATTTAGGCTGTAGCTTCCCTGACCTGAGAATCCTCTTTATTTACCTCTTGGATGAGGGCTCTGCCAACTTAAGGAATCCCAGGATGGTTTGGGTTGGAGGGGGCCTTAATGATCATCCACTTCCACTATCCAAGGTTGCTCCAAGCCCCATCCAAACTGGCCTTGGACACTTCCAGGAATGGGGCAGCCACAGCTTCTCTGGGCACTCTGTGCCAGGGCCTCCCCACCCTCACAGGGAACAATTCCTTCCCAAAATCCCCCCTCACCCTGGACTTCAGTCCTCTCCCTGCTTTCCAAGTCTATAAAGGCCCTGAGAGCTGTAAAATATTTCCAAGTGATTTAAATGAGCTTGGAAGTTCTGAAGGCTTATGCCCTAATAGAAGATTGTCCCATCCCAAATGCCATGCCACCCCACAACCCATCCTGTTCCATCCTACAGCCCATCCTTTAGGCTCAATCCTGAGTCAGGAGTTTGGTGCTGCAGAACAGACACAGCACAAAGGCACCAAATCTGTGCTCGGGGACAATGCCAGGGGCTGAGGAGAGCTTGTCCTGCAGGATGAGGGAGCATCTCCTGGCAGTGGGATGAGGACAGAGGTGGCACCAGGGGCAGGACAGAGGGGACAGAAGGGGCTGCCCAGAGCCCAGCTCTGCCCCAGGGGCACTCCAGGGGCTGCTGGCACTGGGGCAGTTCCAAGCACCTGGAGCAGAGCCACAGAAGATCCTGAGTGGGATGGGACCCACCAGGATCATGGATGCAGCTTCTGGCCCTGCACAGCACACCCCAACGATCCCACCCTGTAATAAATTATACAGTAAATAATACATAATTCTAGACAACATTCTATAATTGTCTTATCTTTATTGTTTTAAATTCCTTTATATTGTTATATTGATTTTATATTAATTATAACCAATATATGCACATTTGTACCTGCCAGCAGTAGGCAGTAACACAATTGTGTATGGAAATGTATTTCTATATATTATTATTTTTAAATTGTGGATGTGTGAGAGAGCATCCAATAGTTTTATGTATATATATATTATTATCACAGAATCACAGAATGTGTAGCTTGGAAAAGACCTTCAAGATCATCAAGTCCAACCCAGCCCTAACACCTCAACTAGATCATGGCATCGAGTGCTACATCCAGTCTCTTTTTAAACACATCCAGGGATGGTGACTCTATCACCTCTGGGCAGACTATTCCAGTATTTAATCACTCTTTCAATGAAAAACTTCTTCCTAATATCCAACCTATATTTCCCTTGACGCAGCTTAAGACTGTGTCCTCTTGTTCTGTCAGTTGCTGCCTGGAGAAAGAGATCAACCCCCAGCTGTCTACAACCACCCTTCAGGAAGTTGTAGAGAGTGATAAGGTCACCTCTGAGTCTCCTTTTCTCCAGGCTAAACAACCCCAGCTCCCTCAGTTGTTCTTCATATGGCTTGTTTTCCAAGCCCCTCACCAGCCTCATTGCCCTCCTCTGGACACGCTCAAGCATCTCAACGTCCTTCCTAAACTGAGGGGCCCAGAACTGGACACAATACTCAAGGTGTGGCCTCACCAGTGCTGAGTACAGGGGAAGAATGACCTCCCTACTCCAGCTGGCCACACCATTCCTGATACAGGCCAGGATGCCATTGGCCCTCTTGGCCACCAGAGCACACTGTTGGCTCATGTTCAGCCGGCTGCTGACTAGAAACCCCAGGTCCCTTTCCTCCTGGGCACTGTCCAGCCACACCGTCCCCAGCCTGTAACGCTGCAGGGGGTTATTGTGGCCAAAGTGCAGGACCGGACACTTGGACTCAATAAACTTCATTTTGTTAGACTCTGCCCATCGATCCAACCGTTCCAGATCGTCTGTCCTTGTTGCAGCGCCACCGCCTTCTACTGCCGCTGCTCCTCCGGTACCGGGCACGCCTGTCGCGGCTGCACAGGCGCTCCCTGCACGTCCCGGGCCAGCGAGCATGGCAGTTCCGGTCCCCCTGCCCCGGCATTCTCGCACCGGCGCTGCCGTTTCAGCTCAGCAGCCCTCTAACCTCGCGGTTCCGCTGCCCGCGGCCCCACCCCACGAGCCCGCCGTACCACCCCAGCCTCCCGTTCCCGCTGCTCCCGCGGCACCCCTGGTGCTCGCAGCCCCGCCGCCGCCGCTCGGCGGCATGGTCCCGTGCGGCGCTGCGCTACATCCACCACAGCCTCCGGGTTCCGAACTGCCGCAAAACACAGCCATGCCGCTGCCGTACACCATGCTCCTGTCTCGCCCCGGGCTGCCGACATCACCCGCGTATGCGCAATCGCCGTCCA
>JANPWX010013104.1:0-17652 GCA_024734555.1 Trochalopteron elliotii
GGCCCTGACCCGCTGCCCATCTCCCACAGCGGCTGCGGGCAGAGGCCGAGGGCCACCAGCCCTTCTTCAGCACGCTGGAGACCGACCTGGGCAAGGCCAAGGACGTCAATGAGCGGATGGTCCGCGGGCACAGCGAGCGCGACGTGGACCTGGAGCGGTACCGGGAGCGGGTGCAGCAGCTCCTGGAGCGCTGGCAGGCCGTGCTGGGCCAGGCCGACCTGCGGCAGCGCGAGCTGGACCAGCTGGGCCGGCAGCTGCGCTACTACCGGCAGAGCTGCGACGCCCTGCGGCAGTGGATCGCCGACGCCCGGCAGCGCCAGGAGGCCATCCAGGCCGTGCCCATCACCGACAGCCAGGGCGTGCGCCAGCAGCTGCTGCAGGAGAAGGTAGTGTTGACCCGTGGGGCTGAGGGAGGCTCCTGGGGGTTCCCCAGCAGGGTGAGGGGTGTGTCTGATCACCCCCACCAGAGTGAGGGGTGTGCCTGGTCATCCAAAATGGGGCAAGGGGTGCTCCTGGGTGTTCCCCAGCAGGACGAGGGGTGCTCATGGACATCCATAGCAGGGTGCAGCAGGGTGTGCCTGGCCATCCCCAATGGGGCAAGGGGTGCTCCTGGGTGTCCCCATCAGGGTGAGGGGTGTGCCTGGTCATCCCCAGCAGGGTGAGGGGTGTTCCTGGTCATCCAAAATGGGGCAAGGGGTGCTCCTGGGCATCCTCAGCAGGGTGAGGGGTGTGCCTGACCATCCCCAATGGGGCAAGGGGTGCTCCACAGTGAGGGGTTTGCCTGGCCATCCCCAGTGGGGCAAGGAGTGCTCCTGGGCATCCTCAGCAGGACAAGGGGTGCTCTCAGCTATCTCTGGCCAAGGCATGGCAAGGGATTCACCTGGCCATCCCTAGCAGATTGCAGGGTGCCCCCGCCCATCTCTGTCTGTGGCAGAGTGAGGGGAGTGCCTGGCTTTCTCCAGTCATGGCACATTGAGTGTCGCTCTTGGGTGGCTGCAGCAGGAGGGGGACCATCCCTGGCCATAGTGGGTGCTCTCAGTGGGATGGGAGCAGCTTCTGACCATTTGTGGCTGCAGCAGGGTGAGAGGTGATCCCAGCCATTCCCAGCCATGGCAGGGCAAGGGGTGCTCTTGGCCATCCCTGGCCATGGTGGGGTGAGGTGTGCTCTTGGGTGGCCCTGGGGTGCCTGGTCTCACTCCCACCTGTCTCCCCAGAAACTGCTGGAGGAGTGTGAGCAGCACAAGGAGAAGGTGGAAGAATGCCAGCGCTATGCCAAGCAGTACATCGACGCCATCAAGGTGTGCCCACTCGGGAATCTCTTCTTCATTCAGTCCACACTCTTCATTCTAACAGAACTTCATTTCCATTTGGCTCGTGACCCCTGGGGGCTGGTGGGGGGCTCGGGAGGCAGCACAGTGTCCTACAGGGGGTGGGGTCACAGCACTGAGGCCGGGGGCTCCTGGCACATAGCAGAGCTTTGATCTCTCTCTCCTCATCAGGACTACGAGCTGCAGCTGGTGAGCTTCAAGGCACAGGTGGAGCCGGTGGCATCGCCGGCCAAGAAGCCCAAAGTGCAGTCGGCGTCTGACAGCATCATCCAGGAGGTGAGGGGGGGTCTCCCTGCCACTGGCCCGGGATGTCCTGCAGCTCTGGGGCGTGGCTGCTCACTGAAGGGGTGGATTTGGGGGTGCAGCCCCATCGTTGCTGGGGTCCTGGCAGGATGTGGGCACGCTCCCCTGTCTCCTGCTGACCCACTGTCTTCACAGTACGTGGACCTGCGGACGCAGTACAGTGAGCTGACCACGCTCACCACCCAGTACATCAAGTTCATCACTGAGACGCTGCGGCGGCTGGAGGACGAGGAGGTAGGGAGTGGTGCAGGGAGGCATGGCCGGCTGTGTAACCCAAAAGAATGCAGTCCATGGGGTCTCTGGCCCCATCACTAACACTGGCCCATGGCCTTGACTTCAGCCCTATCACTGATGGTGGCCCACGGCCGTGACTCCAACCCTGTCACTGACAGTGGCTCACAGCCATGACTCTGGCCCCATCACTAACACCAGCCTATGGCTGTGACTCCAGCCCCATCACTAGCACTGGCCCGTGGCTGTGGCTCCAGCCCTGGCCCCATGGCTGTGGCTCCAGCCCTGGCCCCATCACTAACACTGGCCCATGGCTGTGACTCCAGCCCCGGCCCCATCACTAGCACTGGCCCATGGCTGTGGCTCCAGACCCATGACTAACACTGGCCCATGGCCATGACTCCGGCCCTATCACTAATACTGGCCCACGGCCCCTAGCTCCTGCTCCCTGCTGGGCTCCTGGGAGCAAGGCTGCTGGCTCTGTGTGCAGTGGGTCTCCGAGCCAAGCTGGCTCTGGGCACCGGGGGCTCTGGTGTCACTGGTGGTAGGAGGCACTTCCCAGATACACGTGGTGCAGTCAGCACCTGCCTGCGCATGCTGCTGTGCTGGGCGCTGGCCCGCGGGGTCTGGTGTGGGGTAACCTCTCTAACTCTTGGTTTCTGCCCTTGGAGCCGCTTTGCCAGTGCTTTTTCTTGGGGAATATTTGTGTTGGTGGGGATCTAATGGAGGGTAAAAAACCATGATGACTCTGGCAGCCGTGCACCAGGTACTCACTCTGCGCATGCCTTCTCCCCGCGGCACCCTCCGCCTCCCCCACGGCTCACCCTCTCCTCCTCGCCCTCCTCTACGTCTATGCTGCTCCAGGACCAGGGGTCCGGTGTGGGGTCTGGCTCCCCTGCATGCGCTGCCTGTGCCCTGCGGAGCGTGCGGCTGCCTCGCTCACAGTGCATGCAATGCGTGTGCTGCGGCACGGCCCCGAGTCAGGCGCCAGCTGCGTTGGCCCTTTGGCAGACCCTGCTCCCAGCTGTCTGGAGAGGGCTGGGAGGGGGTTGAACCGGCTGAACTGCTCCCTCCTGTTGAGGCTTTCCCGGAAGGGAGGGCTGTGCTGGCACCGCCCTCGCACCACTCCCCTCCGTTCTGCTCCCGGTGCTCCGGCCGTCTCTCTCCTTTCCCCACGGCAGGGGCTGTCTGTGCCAGCCCCCTCGCAGGGAGAGCCATGGTGGTGATGTGCACGCTGCTCGCATCGTCTTCATCGCTTGGGTTCCGCTCGCTCTCTGTCCCTTCTCTCTGGAACGCACCTTTCTGCGCTGCTGTTTGGCTCCTGTTGCCTGTCTGCCTGTGCTGTCGTGTGTCCCCTGTTGTGCCACACATCTTCTGGAAGCTGGCGTCACTGGCTCGTGCGGTGGCCCAGGGGCCGAAGCCATTCCACGCGCATCCGCCACCCCTCCGCTGTCTCGGCAGTGTGTGGCTGGGCCAGCATCGATTCCACGGCGCGATCGCATCCCTTGTGATTTGTCTCTCTCTCCCCTCTCTGTCCCCTGCACCCTCTTTCCCCTCCAGAAAGCCGCCGAGAAGCTGAAAGAGGAGGAGAGGAAGCGGCTGGCGGAGGTGGAGGCACAGCTGGAGAAGCAGCGGCAGCTGGCCGAGGCCCACGCCAAAGCCAAGGCACAGGCGGAGGCGGAGGCGCGGGAGCTGCAGCTCCGCATGCAGGAGGAGGTCACCCGGCGGGAGGTGGTGGCCGTGGATGCTGAGCAGCAGAAGCAGAACATCCAGCAGGAGCTGATGCAGCTGCGGCAGAACTCAGACCACCAGATCAAGTCCAAGGTGAAGCTGATTGAGGAGGCTGAGTACAACCGCAAGAAAGTGGAGGAGGAGATCCGCCTCATCCGCCTGCAGCTGGAGAACACTGAGAGGCAGCGGGAGGGCGCAGAGACAGAGCTGCAGGAGCTGCGGGCGCGTGCCGAGGAGGCCGAGAGGCAGAAGCGGCAGGCACAGGAGGAGGCCGAGCGCCTGCGCCGGCAGGTGAAGGAGGAGAGCCAGAAGAAGCGAGAGGCAGAGGAGGAGCTGAAGCGCAAGGTGCAGGCTGAGCGTGAAGCGGCCCGGGAGAAGCAGAAGGCAGTGGCAGACCTGGAGCAGCTGCGGCTGCAGGCGGAGGAGGCTGAGCGGCGCATGCGGCAGGCAGAGGCTGAGAAGGACCGGCAGATCCAGTTGGCCCAGGAGGTGGCCCAGCGCAGCGCTGAGGCTGAGCTGCAGAGCAAGAGGCTCTCCTTTGCCGAGAAGACAGCGCAGCTGGAGCTGTCGCTGCAGCAAGAGCATGATGTGGTGGCCCAGCTGCAGGAGGAGGCTGAGCGGCTGAAGAGGCAGCAACTGGAGGCCGAGCACTCGCGGGAGGAGGCTGAGAAGGAGCTGGAGCGCTGGCGGCAGAAGGCCAACGAGGCTCTCCGCCTGCGGTTGCAGGCCGAAGAGGTGGCCCACAAGAAGTCGCTGGCACAGGAGGAGGCTGAGAAGCAGAAGGAGGATGCAGAGCGCGAGGCCCGCAAGCGTGCCAAGGCGGAGGAGGCTGCCCTGCGGCAGAAGGAATTGGCAGAGGAAGAGCTGGAAAAGCAACGGGAGCTGGCAGAGGGCACAGCCCAGCAGAAGCTGGCGGCCGAGCAGGAGCTGATCCGGCTGAAGGCAGAGATGGAGAACGGGGAGCAGCAGCGCCTGCTCCTGGAGGAAGAGCTCTCGCGGTTGAAGGGGGAGGTAAACGAGGCCATCCAGAGGAGGAAAGAGCTGGAGGAGGAGCTGGCCAAGCTGCGGGCAGAAATGGAGGTCCTGCTGGAAAGCAAGGCCAAGACAGAGGAGGAGTCTCGCTCCAGCAGCGAGAAGTCCAAGCAGCGGCTGGAGGCGGAGGCCAACAAGCTGCGGGAGCTGGCCGAGGAGGCCGCCCGCCTGCGCGCCCTCTCCGAGGAGGCCAAGCGGCAGCGGCAGCTGGCAGAGGATGAGGCCAGCCGGCAGCGGGCCGAGGCCGAGCGCATCCTGAAGGAGAAGCTGGCGGCCATCAACGAGGCCTCTCGGCTGAAGGCGGAGGCAGAGATTGCGCTGAAGGAGAAGGAGGCAGAGAACGAGCGGCTGCGGCGGCTGGCGGAGGATGAGGCTTACCAGCGCAAGCTGCTGGAGGAGCAGGCAGCCCAGCACAAGCAGGACATCGAGGAGAAGATTGCCCTGCTGAAGCGCTCCTCAGAGAGCGAGCTGGAGAGGCAGAAGGGGCTTGTGGAGGACACGCTGCGGCAGCGGCGACAGGTGGAGGAGGAGATCCGTGCCCTCAAGGCCAGCTTCGAGAGGGCCTCAGCTGGCAAGAGTGAGCTGGAGCGGGAGCTGAACCGCATCCGTGGGGAGGCGGAGGAGGTGCAGCGCAGCCGGGAGCAGGCAGAGCAGGAGGCTGAGCGGCAGCGGGCACTGGCACTGGAGGAGGAGGCCCGGCGGCGCGAGGCCGAAGAGAAGGTGCAGGCCATCCTGGCGGCTGAGGAGGAGGCCGGGCGGCAGCGGCGGCTGGCCCTGGAGGAGGTGGAGCGGCTGCGGGCCATGGTGGAGGAGGCACGGCGGCAGAAGGAGCTGGCAGAGAAGGAGTCAGAGCGGCAGATCCAGCTGGCACGGGAGGCAGCGCAGAAGCGGATTGCAGCAGAGGAGAAGGCACACCTGGCTGCTGTGCAGCAGAAGGAGCAGGAGCTGCTGCAGACACGCCAGCAGGAGCAGAGCCTCCTGGACCGGCTGCGCGATGAGGCTGAGCGGGCCCGGCGGGCGGCTGAGGAGGCTGAGTTTGCCCGTGGCAAGGCCGAGCAGGACGCCAGCTTGTCCCGGCAGCGCGTGGAGGAGGCTGAACGGCTGAAGCAGCGGGCAGAGGAGGAGGCGCAGGCCAAGGCGCAGGCACAGGCAGACGCGGAGAAGCTGCGGAAGGAGGCCGAGCTGGAGGCAGCGAAACGGGCACAGGCAGAGCAGGCGGCCCTGCGGCAGAAGCAGCTGGCCGACGCTGAGATGGAGAAGCACAAGAAGTTTGCTGAGCAGACGCTGCGGCAGAAGGCGCAGGTGGAGCAGGAGCTGACCAAGGTGAAGCTGCAGCTGGATGAGACAGACCACCAGAAGGGCATCCTGGATGAGGAGCTGCAGCGGCTGAAGGAGGAGGTGACGGATGCTGTCCGTCAGAAAGCCCAAGTGGAGGAGGAGCTCTTCAAGGTCCGGGTGCAGATGGAGGAGCTGGCCAAGCTGAAGAGCCGCATCGAGGAGGAGAACAAGGCGCTGATCCTCAAGGACAAGGACAACACGCAGAAGTTCCTGGCAGAGGAGGCAGAGAAGATGAAGCAGGTGGCAGAGGAGGTGGCCCGGCTGAGCGTGGAGGCGCAGGAGGCCGCCCGCATGCGGCAGCTGGCGGAGGACGACCTGGCACAGCAGCGGGCGCTGGCGGAGAAGATGCTGAAGGAGAAGATGCAAGCTGTGCAGGAGGCCACGCGGCTGCGGGCTGAGGCTGAAATGCTGCAGAAGCAGAAGGATCTGGCGCAAGAACACGCCAAGAAGCTGCAGGAGGACAAGGAGCAGATGCAGCAGCGCCTGGCCGAGGAGACTGAGGGCTTCCAGAAGACGCTGGAGGCTGAGCGCCGGCGGCAGCTGGACATCACTGCTGAGGCCGAGCGCCTCAAGCTGCAGGTGGCGGAGATGAGCATGGCCCAGGCCAAGGCTGAGGAGGAAGCCAAGCGGTTCAAGAAGCAGGCAGAGGAGATCAGTGAGAGGCTGCATGAGACTGAGCTGGCCACACAGGAGAAGATGACAATGGTGCACACCCTGGAGATCCAACGGCACCAGAGTGATGAGGATGCGGAAAAGCTGCGGAAGGCCATCGCCGACCTGGAGAAGGAGAAGGAGAAGCTGAAGCAGGAGGCGGCGCTGCTGCAGCAAAAGGCAGAGGAGGTACTGGGCTATGGGTCCCTCTTAGTGGTGGTGGTACATGGGGAGACTGTCCCTCTTCCCAGCCAGCCCACACCATCCCTGGGCAGGTCCCCAAGGACCATCACTGGGGATGGTGGGGCAGGAGCCCCTGTGCAGGTCAGGGATGTGCGTAGAGTTGGAGGCAGTGGAGCAAACCCCTCAGGCAGCGTCGAAGCAGGACCCCGAACCCCTGGAGCCATGGAGGTGGGATCCCCACTGCTCTTCTACCCCGTGGCACGTCCTGCCATGTTCTGCTCTGTGCCCAGCTCCCAGCCTTGGTGCTGGGAGTTCCTTTGTGTCCTTCCCCTGCTCATCCTGCCCCATGTTGTGTGTGGCTCCCTAACCCTGGCTCTGCTCCTTAACTCTTACCTGATGTAGGGAGTGTGTGGGTGACTCTGTGCCTCCGTGCCACCCCTGCCGCCTGTCCCCCTGCCTCAAGTCACCCTCAGTCCCTCCTGGGTGTCTGACCACACTGTTCTCTCTCCCACCCCAGATGCAGGTGGCCCAGCAGGCTCAGCTCCGTCAGGAGACGCAGCTGCTCCAGCAGAGCTTCCTGACAGAGAAAGATGCCCTGCTGCAAAAGGAGAAGTTCATTGAGGAGGAGAAATCAAAGCTGGAGAAGCTCTTTAAGGATGAGGTGAACAAAGCCCAGAACCTGAAGGCAGAGCAGGAGCGACAGCAGCAGGAGATGGAGCAGGAGAAGCAGCAGTTGAAAGCTATGTTAGATGAAGCCAAGAAGCATCAGAAGGAAGCTGAGGAAAACGTCCGGCACAAGCAGGAGGAGTTGCAGCAGCTGGAGAGGCAGCGACAGCAGCAGGAGAAACTTCTGGAAGAAGAGAACAAGAAGCTGAGGGAGAGGCTCGAGCAGATGCAGGAGGAGTACAAGGCTGCCCTGGCCCAGAGACGGGAGATCATGATCCAGACAGATGACCTGCCTGGGGAGGCGGTTACGACAACGCAGCTGCTGGAGATCAAGGCTGTGCCCAATGGCCGGGATGCAATGGACGGCTTAGCCCAGAACGGGGAGCCGGAGTTCGCCTTCGATGGCATCCGGCAGAAGGTATCAGCAGAGAAGCTGGCTGATGCTGGCATCCTGAGCAGGGAGAGCTTAGACAAGTTGGCAAAGGGTGTCGTGAGTGTGGGTGAGCTCTCTCAGAGGGAGGACGTCAAGAAGTACCTGCAGGGCAAGAGCAGCATTGCCGGTTTGCTGATCAAGCCCTCCAACCAGAAGATGAGCATCTACGAAGCCATGAAGAAGAAGCTGCTCAGCCCAGGCACAGCGCTGGTGCTCCTGGAGGCACAGGCTGCTTCTGGCTTCATCATTGACCCTGTGAGGAATGCGAGGCTCTCAGTGAATGAGGCAGTGAGGGAGGGAGTGATCGGGCCTGAGCTGCACAACAAGATGCTGTCAGCTGAGCGGGCTGTCACCGGCTATAAGGATCCATACACAGGCGACAAGATCTCCCTGTTCCAGGCCATGCAGAAGGATCTCATCGTCAGGGATCATGGTATCCGCTTGCTCGAGGCCCAGATCGCCACCGGCGGCATCATCGACCCTGTCAACAGCCACCGCCTGCCCGTGGAAGCCGCCTACAAGCGCGGCTACTTTGATGAGGAGATGAACCAGGTCCTGTCTGACCCCACCGATGACACCAAGGGCTTCTTCGACCCCAACACTCAAGAGAACCTCACCTATCTGCAGCTCATGGAGCGGTGCGTGACTGACCCGGACACGGGGCTGTGCCTCCTGCCACTCACTGACCAAGCAGCCAAAGCTAGAGAGCTGGTCTACACTGACAAGGAGGCCAAGGATGTCTTCAAGAAGGCCACAGTAACAGCACCATTTGGCAAGTTCCAAGGGAAGACAATGACCATCTGGGAGCTCATCAACTCTGAAT
Source organism: Trochalopteron elliotii (assembly GCA_024734555.1). Classification (NCBI taxonomy): domain Eukaryota; kingdom Metazoa; phylum Chordata; class Aves; order Passeriformes; family Leiothrichidae; genus Trochalopteron; species Trochalopteron elliotii. The sequence continues at coordinate 8,720 of JANPWX010013104.1, forward strand.
ACTTCACCGAGGACCAAAGGCGGGACCTGATCCAGCAGTACAGGACTGGCAAGATCACGGTGGAGAAGATCATTAAGATCGTCATCACGGTTGTGGAGGAAAGTGAGAAGAAGAGCCAGATGTGCTTCGAGGGCCTGCGGGGCCCCGTGCCCGCTGCTGAGCTGCTCGAGAGCAAGATCATCAACAAGGACCTCTACAACCAGCTGCACCAGGGCAAGAAGTCCGTAAAGGATGTGGCAGAGATGGAATCCGTACAGCAGTACCTAAAGGGCACAGATGCCATCGCCGGTGTCCTGGTAGAGTCTACGGGCCAGAAGTTCACCTTCTATGAGGCCCTGAAGAGAAACCTGCTGAAGCCAGAGGTTGCCCTGTCCCTGCTGGAAGCACAAGCCGCCACCGGCTACATCATCGACCCTGTGGGTAACAAGCTCTTCTCTGTAGATGAGGCAGTGAAGGCCGAAGTGGTGGGGCCGGAGTTCCACGAGAAGCTGCTGTCGGCAGAGAAGGCAGTGACTGGCTACAAGGATCCCTACACAGGCCAGACGGTTTCCCTCTACCAAGCACTCCAGAAGGGCCTCATCCCCAGCGACACTGGGCTGCGGCTGCTGGACGTCCAGCTCGCCACTGGTGGCATCATCGACCCCGTCAACAGCCACCGGCTCCCGCTTGAGGTCGCCTACAAGCGCGGCTACTTTGACCCAGAGGTAAACAAGGCTCTGACTGAGCTCCGAGATGATGCCAAGGCTTTCTACTGTCCCAACACCCAGGAGCACCTCAGCTACACCCAGCTGCAGAAGACTTGCCACCGCGACAAGCAGACTGGCCTGTGGCTGCTGCCCCTGTCCGACAAGGCCATCCAGTCGCAGCAGGAGGAGGTCTACACCGACAGCCAGGCCAAGGAGTGCTTCGACAAAGCAACCATAGAGGTCCCAGTGGGCAGCATGAAGGGCCAGACCATGACCATCTGGGAACTGATCCACTCTGAATACTTCACAGAGGATCACAGGCGGGAGCTGCTCCGACAGTACAAGACCGGCAAAGTGACAATCGAGAAGATCATCAAGATTGTGATCACCATCATCGAGGAGGCAGAGACCAAAAAGCAGGAGAAGCTGACATTCAGTGGTCTGCGTGCACCGGTGCCAGCCAGCGAGCTGCTGGAGTCCTGCATCATCAGCAAAACCCAGTACGAGCAGCTGAAGGAAGGCAAGAAATCAGTGAAGGACCTCTCTGAGACAGATGCGGTGAGGAGATTCCTGCACGGCAGTGACTGCATTGCTGGTGTCTATGTGGAGGCCACCAAGGAGAAGCTGAACATCTATGAGGCCATGAAGAGGAACCTGCTGAGGCCCAGCACTGCCGTGGTCCTCCTGGAGGCCCAGGCAGCCACTGGGTTCTTGATCGACCCCGTGAAGAACCGCAAGCTGTACGTCAACGAGGCGGTGAAGGCTGGCATTGTCGGGCCCGAGCTGCATGAGAAGCTGCTGTCGGCTGAGAAGGCTGTCACGGGCTACAAGGATCCCTACTCAGGCGATACCATCTCCCTGTTCCAGGCCATGAAGAAAGGGCTGATCGTCAAGGAGCACGGCATCCGCCTGCTGGAGGCCCAGATCGCCACCGGCGGCATCATCGACCCCGTGCACAGCCATCGCCTGCCCGTGGAGGTGGCCTACAAGCGCGGCTACCTTGACGAGGAGATGAACAGGACCCTCTCCGACCCCACTGATGACACCAAGGGCTTCTTCGACCCCAACACTCAGGAGAACCTCACCTATGTGCAGCTGAAGGAGAGGTGCATCGAGGATCCCGAGACTGGCCTGTACCTGCTGCCTCTGCGGGAGCCCGAGAAGCCCAAAGTGGTGGAAACCACTCACTTGTACACAGAAGCAGAGACACGGAAGGTGTTTGAGGAGACACAGGTGGACATCCCCGTGGGCAGCCGGGCAGGCTCCTCCATGTCGCTGTGGGAGATCATGCACTCGGACTTGCTGCCCGAGGAGCAGCGTAAACATCTCATGGAGGAGTTCCAGTCAGGCCGCGTGTCCAAGGAGCGCATGATCATCATTATCATCGAGATCATTGAGAAGACCGAGATCATCCGGCAGCAGAACCTCACGTCCTATGACTACGTCCGGCGCCGCATCACAGCCGAGGACCTCTACGAGGCCAAGATCATCTCACAGGACATCTACAACCTGCTGAAACAGGGCTCCAAAACCTTCCGGGAGCTCCTGGATGTGGAGACTGTCTGGAAGTACCTTTACGGGTCGGGCTGCGTGGCTGGTATCTACATCCCCTCCTCCAAGCAGACCCTCAGTGTCTACCAGGCGCTGAAGAAGGGGCTGATCAACTCAGAAGTGGCCCGCTCCCTCCTGGAGGCCCAGGCAGCCACCGGCTTCATGATCGACCCCACAAAGAATGAAATGCTGACCGTTGATGAGGCAGTCAGGAAGGGCGTGGTGGGGCCGGAGATGCATGACCGGCTCCTGTCAGCAGAGAGAGCTGTGACCGGCTACAGAGACCCATACAGTGAGCAGAAGATTTCCCTCTTCCAGGCAATGAAGAAGGATCTCATTCCCAGCGAAGAGGCCCTCAAGCTCCTGGACGCCCAGATCGCCACCGGTGGTGTAATTGACCCGCACTTGGGCTTCCACCTGCCCCTGGAGGTGGCCTACCAGCGAGGCTTCATCAACAAGGAGACATACGACATGCTGTCGGAGCCCAGCGAGGTGCGCAGCTACGTGGACCCCTCCACAGATGAGAAGCTCAGCTACACACAGCTGCTGAAGCGGTGCCGCAAGGACGAGAGCTCCAGGCTGCTCCTGCTCCCGCTCTGCGACACGCGGAAACTCACCTTCCGTGGGCTGCGGAAGCAGATCACCGTGGAGGAGCTGGTCCTCTCACAGGTGATGGACGAAGCCACAGCCCAGCGCCTCCAGGAGGGTCTCACCTCTATCGAGGAGGTCTCAAAGAACCTGAAGAAGTTCCTGGAGGGCACCAGCTGCATCGCTGGTGTCTTTGTGGACTCCACAAAGGAGCGCCTGTCCATCTACCAGGCCATGAAGAAGGGAATCATCCGGCCTGGCACTGCCTTTGAGCTCCTGGAGGCGCAGGCAGCCACGGGCTATGTGATTGACCCTATCAAGGGCCTCAAGCTGACAGTGGAGGAGGCTGTGCGCATGGGCATTGTGGGCCCCGAGTTCAAGGACAAGCTGCTCTCTGCTGAGAGGGCCGTCACCGGCTACCGGGACCCCTACACCGGAAAGCTCATCTCCCTCTTCCAGGCCATGAAGAAGGGTCTGATCCTGAAGGACCACGGGATCCGCTTGCTGGAGGCACAGATTGCCACAGGAGGCATCATTGACCCTGAGGAGAGCCACCGCCTGCCCGTGGAGGTGGCCTACAAGAGGGGTCTCTTTGACGAGGAGATGAATGAGATCCTGCTGGACCCTAGTGATGACACCAAGGGCTTCTTTGACCCCAACACAGAGGAGAACCTCACCTACCTGCAGCTGATGGAGCGGTGCATCACGGACCCAGAGACTGGCCTCTGCCTCCTGCCTCTGAAGGAGAAAAAGCGGGAGAGGAAGACCTCCTCCAAGTCCTCCGTCCGCAAGCGCCGGGTGGTGATCGTTGACCCAGAGACAGGCAAGGAGATGTCCGTGTACGAAGCCTATCGCAAGGGCCTCATTGACCACCAGACTTACTTGGAGTTATCAGAGCAGGAGTGCGAGTGGGAGGAGATCACCACCTCCTCCTCCGACGGCGTAGTGAAGTCCATGATCATCGACAGGCGCTCGGGGCGCCAGTATGACATCGACGATGCCATTGGCAAGGGTCTGATTGACCAGTCAGCCCTGGACCAGTACCGCTCAGGCACCCTCTCCATCACCGAGTTTGCTGACATGCTCTCTGGCAACATGGGTGGCTTCCGCTCGCGGTCATCCTCAGTTGGATCCTCCTCCTCCTACACTGCCAGCCCGGCCCTGTCACGGACCCAGATCTCCATGTGGACTGACCCAACCGAAGAGACTGGGCCGGTTGCAGGCATCCTGGACACGGACACTCTGGAGAAGGTGTCCATCACGGAGGCAATGCGCCGCAATCTGGTGGACAACATCACAGGGCAGCGGCTGCTGGAAGCCCAGGCCTGCACTGGGGGCATCATCGACCCCAACACCGGTGACAAGTGCACCGTCGCTGACGCGGTCACCAAGGGGCTGGTTGACAAGATCATGGTGGACCGCATCAACCTGGCTCAGAAGGCCTTCTACGGCTTCGAGGACCCACGGACCAAGACGAAGATGTCGGCGGCGCAGGCACTGAAGAAGGGCTGGCTGTACTACGAGGCCGGGCAGCGGTTCCTGGAGGTGCAGTACTTGACAGGGGGCCTGATCGAGCCCGATGCCCCGGGCCGTGTCTCCCTGGACGAGGCACTGCAGAAGGGCACCATTGATGCACGGACTGCCCAGAAGCTGCGGGATGTCAACACCTATTCCAAGTACCTCACCTGTCCCAAGACCAAGCTCAAGATCTCCTACAAGGACGCCATGGACCGGAGCATGATCGAGGATGGGACCGGCCTGCGGCTGCTGGAAGCCTCCTCCCAGTCCACCAAGGGCTACTACAGTCCCTACAACATCAGTAGCGCTGGCTCCACCTCCGGATCACGCTCGGGCTCTCGCACCGGCTCCCGCTCGGGCTCCCGGCGTGGCAGTTTTGACGCCACTGGCTCTGGCTTCTCCATGACCTTCTCTTCCTCCTCCTACTCCTCCTCGAGTTTTGGGCGCAGATACGCGGGGGGTACCCAGCACACCGTGGAGGTGGCTGCCCTTGCCCTCGCCCTGGCCGCATCCAGAAGCTGCGGGTGGGAGGCCAGCAGGGAGTGCCCTGGGGTGTGTGGGCCCCTGCTCCATGTGGCCTGAGATCTGCCAGCCCCCCTGAGGCGCTGCCTCACCCGCTCCGCATGTGGCAACGCTGCTGGCTAATCACTAGTATTTTTTTTTAATTTTGAACCTCCACTCTTCTCCCAAAGCAGTGCCTCAAGTTTAACCAAAAAGACAAGACTAATAAATTAATATATGCGAATGTGCTGACAAGTGTTTGTATATTAAGAGACAAGAGAGAATACACACTACCCTCCCCACCCTGCGCCCCAGGAGCTGGACGCCATTCCTGCTCCTGGCCGCGCCAATCCTGCCGCTGCTCGCACACGGCGCGGCCGAGCCGGACACCAGGAAAACAGTTCCCTGTTTGGATCTAACCACTTAGCACTCTTTTGTAATTAACCTGCCGGCTTCAGCCCCTGCACCCCAAAGGAGGAGACTGCCTTGGCCCCACCCATGGTGCACCCCACTGCAGCCAATGTGCCAGAGGAGAACATCACGGGCTCCTCAGCACTGGACAGCCAGACACACCACACCAGCCCTGAAGCTGCTGCCTGGACCCCTTCCACGTGCCCTCAGAGTGCAGCGAGGAGGGGGCTCTGCACCCCAACCCCTGAGCTGCCCCATCTCCCTGCCTTGGCCTCCCGGCACGTCCCCACCACCACCACGCCGTGGAGCCAGTGCCCCAACCGTAAGTGCCGCGCTGGCGCTGCCTGGTCCTCCCCGCGGGGGGAACCTGCCTCCGCTCGCCACTTCGCCCGCCGAGGGGCTTCGCTGCGTGCCTGCCTCCGCCAGCCCACCCGCTCACCCGGGACCCGCCCGCCACGGCCGGCCGGTCTGTCTGTCTGTCTCTCCGTGTATCTGGGAAGTGCTTCTGCTCGAGGTTGATTTCCTCACACTCACGTGGCTCCGTGGCCCGTTGGCAGGTGTCTGCCAGAGCCCATGCCCCAGCCTGGGTCTGTGCAGCTCCTGCACCCAGAGCCCCCCAGTGCCATGGGGGTTTTCCTGACCCTCACAAAAGGTATGAGGGCCATGGGACCCCTGCAGCACAGGGTGGGCCATGGGATGCTGTAGCAGCCTGGCACACGCTTTTATTACAAACAGGCAGAATTCTGTAAACCCAGCCTCCTTTTCCTTCCCCACGGTAATTCCTTCCCCCTGGCTCTGCCTCCCACCCTGTGCCGGGGCTAACACCCTCTCTCTCTGGCAGACGTCTTTTTCCAGTCCCAACAAAGACCTCCCAGTGCCGCTGGGCGACCTCCTGAGCTGGGTCTCTGACATCAGCAGGTCGTGGACGGGCTTGAGGGGAGCCCCGGAGGCGGCAGCTGCTCAGCCGTGCTCACCTGCACAGGTAACGCCGACCTCCCCGGTCTGTCCCACTCCCACGGCAGGTGCGCGGCACTGACCGCCAGGCTTGGTGGCTTCATCCCATGGATTGTTCTCCCTGTCTCATCCCATCTTCTCTGTTCGCTTTGTTGTAGTGTGGCTGGATGTCCATACCACCTCCCCTCATCGCTGCCATGGAGCCCGTCCCCCGCCCTGAGACCGCACCTGAGGACACGGGGACGTTCTCCCTCACCCTTTGCACTTGCCAGAGTTCCCGGCCAGAGACTGGGGCCACAGTGGCTGAGCAGCCAATGGCCCAAGAAGCACCCACAGGGTCACTTGGCCCCCACCAGCCCCACACACTCCCTCCTCCCAGTGGGTGGCCTCCTGGTGTGTCGGGCTCACTGCGGATCTCCAAAACATCTCCTCCTTCCCACCTGCTCTCATCTGCCTCCTGTAAACCCAGTCATGTTACCCTCTGCCTCTGGTGTCATTATTGCTCTCATTACCCCGTCTGGCTTTGCATGAGGTGCCACTGCGCTCGGCTCCAGGACGGTCCCCACTCCTGGGGCCCCCCACCCCCTGAACGTCACTCATTAGCACAGTGGGGGCCTATCGATTACCCAAACACATCTCTTTTGGGGGGCAAAACACTAAACTTGTACATACCACTAAGTGTCTGTAAAAGGAGCAGTGCGGACCCAGGGCTCCCCTGCAAGGGCAGTAAAGGAGAATCCTCTGAAACCAGCCACCAGCTCCGCGTGATCTGTTCACCCCTTGGCCTTGCCACCAGGGCTGTGGGCTCCCATTGCCTCCTGCAGCCACGTGCCCTGGGCTATGTGGGCTGCTGCAGGCTGTGGTGAAGTGTGTCAGGGTGCCAGGGGTCTGACCAGCTCCTGGTGCAGGTGCTGTACCTGAGCACTGGGCCTGGTGTATCCATGGTGTTGCCAGGCACAGAGCAGGGCTGTGGGGCCGTCCCCAGAGCTGCCCCAGGCTGGTGGTACAGCTGGCACTACTGGGAGGTCAATGTGGGTGCCAGTGGACCCCTGGTGTTGGGGAGTGGGTGCTGCTGGTGCTGCAGGGGCTTCTGAGCATTGCTTGTATGAGGACAGACCTGTCCCTTCTTCAGTGGGGCTCTGGACTGGGCAGGGACACTCCTCCATGGTGTGCTGTTCCCATGTGTGCTGGTCCAGGGCTGTGCCTACTGGTGCCAGGGCCTCTGCCTGGTGTGGGCTGTGCCATGGGCACTCCCTTTCTGAGCACTGGGGGCTGTTGTGGGGGGATGGCAGCATCAGCTGCGAGGCTGAGGGGCTTCAGGGGGTTCAGGATATGATGGCCTGGTAGGGCAGTGTCAGAGTACCTGAGAGGGCAGCAGCATTCAGAAGGGAAAACCTGGCAAGCCTGGAGACATCAGTGCAGCCAGGTGGCTCCAGGGGTCTGTCCAGACAGGTGCCACTGTGCAGGCTGGGCTGAGACTCCCCGAGCAGAAAGGTCATCCCACAGCAATGCCAAGAGCCCCAGGCACCGTGCCAGGAGCTGTCAGGACCTTGCAGGACCCCTGCAATGTCCAGGGGCTAGTGGGATCTCTGTGCTGGGACCAGCCAAGCATGTCAGCAGCCCCGAGTGGGGAGGGCAGGTGGGCCGGGACAGATGGCAGTGGCTGGGCAGGATGTTAATTGCATTGTCCGTCAGCAATTAACCGCAGCGTCCGTCTGTCCCCACCGGCAGGGGGATGTGGCCGTTGGGCGCAGGCGGGCCGGGAGACTCAGGGGGTTCACAGGCAGCTGCAGCCTTTGGGGGGCTCAGGAGAGGTCCCAGAACAGCAAGACACTCCTACAGGTGACACAAGCTGCTTGGGGCCCTGCCCCACCTCGCTGCCCCCCCTGGATATTTCCTTGTGTCCCCCAGATGTTCCCTTCTCCCCCAGATATTCCTTGCTTACCCCACAACTTCCTGACTCCTCCCCCAGGGCCAGCAACCTCTGCTAAAGCTCACGAGAACACCAAGAGCCCTCTGACCCATGGCCCAGTCCCACGTTATGGGCTGGAAGCCCCCCACCACCCTCTCCCCCCGACACTGGTGGGGTCCAACTCTTTCCCAGTGAGAAACATCGCTGCTCTCAGAACCAGCCACGGGACACACATCCATGTGCCAGGGGTTCCCTATTCCCCAGACCCTCCCTGGTGTGCCTGAGGCAGTGGGATCCCCCTGCAGTGGCTGCCAAAGGGGCGCAGGAGGGTGAGGAGGGGGGGGTGCCCTGAGATCCTGACAGCTCCTGGGGTGAGCCGGCCTCTTCCCCCATGCAACGCAGAGTCCCTTGTCCACGGACACTCTTCATCATCCTGTGTTGCTCCATGTCACCCTCCTGCCCCACTGACACCCCCTGTCCTTCCCTGTCCTCCTTCAGCACCGTGCTCTGGGAGTGACGGGGCCAAACTCATCACCATGGAGAACTCCATGATGTTCCCCATTTTAATGCCCGGCATGTCATCCTGCCCTGCTGCTGCTGAGGCCGGAGCTGACCCTCCCCGCCCCCCGAGTCAAACCATCCCTCAGCATTGAGGTGGCACGTGTGGCACTGAGTGCCGAGCACCCTGGAGGGGTCCCTCGCTCCCCTCCCGGCGTTTGCCGACCGCCCATCGGGCCGTGAGTGGCAGCACCGCCCCGTCCTGGCTGCGGGCCGTCCTGCGGGACCCGTGGCCGCTGTCCCAAGCGTGTCCG
>JANPWX010013342.1:0-12709 GCA_024734555.1 Trochalopteron elliotii
AATGCCGGCTGCGGGAGACACCCTCGGTGCCCGCTACCGGTGTGCCCCCCGAGGCTCCGCGCACTACCCCGCGCCCCTGCCCGCGCACGGACGGGTCCCCCGAATCCTGCCCGGTAGGTGGAGGATATGGGACAGGCAGGCATAGGGCTCTGTCCCCGTACCAACACCGCATCGGCGGGCACACCGGTAGCGGGCACCGAGGGTGTCTCCCGCAGCCGGCATTCCGTGAAGACGGGGCCACGATTTCGCCAGCCCCGAGGATGTGTTGGAACAAAGGTGTTGAACGATTTAAAGTATTTTCAACAATTAAAACGATTATTTCCCACTGCTCGTTTTTCGCCATCCTGTCTCCGGCCGCATCGCCCAGCGACTCGCCCCTCAAGGGCCGGGGCTTTCCCCCGAGGTGTCGGGGAGAGAACCAAGCTCCCCTTCGCTCTCCGGCCCAGGACACATCCCCGACGGTCCCCTTGGGTGATTTGCTCATCCCTTTTTCTCTTGTGTTCTTTTCCTCCCCGAGACAGGAGGTGCTGCGGCACAACTGTGGGTCTGACCCGCTCCTTCTCCTTTTGCCCCTGCCCCACTCTCTTCGCCAACGAAGGCAGCGTTCCGGCGGCGCCTCCAGCCTCCGGCCGTCCCGAACACCGTGGGTCAGCGGGGGCCGCGGCGCCCGGAGGGAACCAGGCTCAGCCCCCGCACGCTTCCCTCGGTTAAATAGCCCTGCAACAGGAGCCGCTTTCACCGGTAAAACCCGCTCGAAGCTTCGGGGCCAAGGCGGGTGAATCACAGCGGTGCGGAGTGGGGCGAGGACTTCTGCCCGAATGTCCCCCTCTGCCCGGGTCCGGATTGGCACCGGGGTGCTTCATCCCCTGCCTGTGTCCGCGGGGCTTCGGGGAGAGCCAGCTTCATTCTTGCTGCCGATATCCCCACACAGACGTCCCCTCGCGGGTCTGACCCCCTCCCTTCTGTATTTTTGCTGTGGAATATCCCCAGGCCCCGCTCTGAGGGACGCGGGAGCGCAGGGAGCGCACCCCGGGAGCCGGGGGCAGCGACGGGTCCCCGCGGTACGATTAACCCGCCTGTAAACGATGTGCTTGCCACGGGGTGAAGGAGTCGAAGCCTTTTAAAGGACTTTTATTCCCCTACCCGGAGAATCAGTTCCGTAACGAGAACCTTGTCGGGCAGAGGCGGGGGAGACGGCGGTGGAAAAGGTGAGTCAAGTAAACAAGCCCGGAGCGGGCAGTGCCGGGGGAAGGGGAGGGCTTGCGGCAATCGGCTTCGATGAGGACCGCACAAAAAAAAAAAAAAAAAAAAAAAAAAAAAAAAAAAAAGAGAGAGAGATATCAAGAGAGAGAAACCAAGATAAATCCAAAAAGCAACCAAGCAAACGGAAAGCCCCATCGCAGCCCTTGAGCTGCGGCTCCCAGATGAAGGCAGCTCTGTGCCCTCGTTGCGTTTCTATTCTCTCGGCGGGGCTGCGAACCCGCGGGGCCGGTGGGTGAGCGCTGCGGGCAGGCTGCAGGCAGGGCTGCCCGCGACACTCCACATCCTCTCAAGTTTTCAAAGCCAGGAAACAGCCATTTCCCGCTACCTTCGCCCGTTCCCCAATAGCTTTCAAGGCGTCCACGTTTATTTTAAAAACTCTTCTGAAAGCCGTAGTAAATTGAGTTTGCTTGTAGCTACAAAGGAGAAAGTTAAGCATTTGTCTATGGTGTTGTATAGGCAGCCAGTTGTTTTAATTGAAGGGTGGGGATCCGTGATATATATACATCAGATAAAAGCAAATGCACAGAATAAACTAATTAAAACATTGTGTTTGGAACACATTTTATTTATTTTTTTGATCTTGGTTGTGTTTTAAAGAAATGTCAGCGCACTATAAAGCAACCTTATTTCCCTTATAGTGTGCGGCGCTTTTCAAAGTCTAGTGTGATATATTTTAGAAAAGAAATCCCGCTGTGAAAGCTTGCGTGTCTTCTCTTTACCAAACTAATCTCTTGTCAATCATGCCAAGGCATAGCCAATCACTAAGTCCCTTTTTGGAAAGCGGCTCATCCCGCTGTGCTTTTATATATCACACCGCGGCATGTTTAGATGCATTTTTACTATCACTTCAGGAGCGGTGACTGATGAGAACGCAGTTACAGTACCGGCTTCCCCAAACGCCGGAGTTATTAACAATTTGCCTGGCTATTGTGTCCGTGTCTTTCTCTCCCTCCTCCCTTTTTCTTGTCTCACGTTGCCTCTATTTGTCATGGACGCGAAGACGCAGGGAATATTGGGGCCGGGGGTGGTGGTGGGGGTTGGCTTTCCGAGGTGCCCATCACCTGCCTGGGAAGGGGTGACAGGATGTTTCGTGGCTGCCCAGCCACGGGGAAGGAGAAGCCCCGCGGCTCGGGGCTCTCCCGATAGCACTGCGAAAAAAAATAAGGGCACCTCACCTTGTAACGTGCTCGCCCTTTCCACGCCCGGCTGAGGGAAGCCCCGGTGTAAAGTCCCCGGGCCTCCGGAGCCGGCTGTCCTCGTCCCGCCGCTCCTGAGCCCCCGCGGGAGTTCCGCGGCCCGCCGGGGTCCGGCTCCGGGCGGAGAAACGGCAGAGCACGGCGAGGTGTGTGCCGGGACACGAGCCACACCGACATGGATCGCGGCAATACCGCCTGTATTTCCTCTCTCCTTTAACGTGGAGCCCCGAAATCGTTGTAGGGGCGCCGCGTTTACCTCTTGATCCCGACAGAAAGTGAGAAAAAAAATAGACATTTCTTCTTTTTGCTAAATTTCTAGACCCTAATTGAAGACAAGTGGCAAATGGTTTTTATTAAAACCCGCCTCCAGTTCCGGGCGTTTCCAGACAAACTGTGCAAACCTCTGGCATCACACACGTACAGACACATCCAATATTTCTCTGTTCAGTAATATATCAATATCATCTGGGTTTGTATCTCTTTCCTGGCGCAAATTTCAGGGACTCGGTTGTGCACAGTTCCCCCCGGCGGGTCCTTTGATGTGACCATGTCAGAGACCACAGAAAGGGGAGTCGGGAGGGACGGGCATCCCTGACGCCCCTCCGCCTTCCAAGGCGACCTGAGCATAAAGACTGCCGATGCTCAACCTATTTACAGAGATCCCCCACCTCCCTCCATCATTTTATCTCACAAGATTTCGCACCGCTCGTTTGCGGGAAAAGACTGCCCCTTCTCCCCAGACTTTGGGGTTTCCCCATGGTCCTTGCGCGGATTTGGTTGTACCGGGAGACACGAAATTATTTTGTCGTTTGCCTTAAAAACGGGGCAGATGCGGTCATTTATTTCTATTTTATTTCTCGTTTAACTCAGAGGCGGCAGCAGCTGCTGCATCATATCCACCATGAAAAGAGAATTACAGGTACAAGTGGACCCGTGGCTCACTGGTGCAGGGGAAAAAAATTAAATATATATATAATATATTTTATATCCGTTCAATACCTGCCACTTCGATGCCGGGAGCCATCCCATGCCCTGCAGGAAGAAGCTCTCGGGCATCCGCGCTGTTCCTCCGCATCCATGGAAAGCCCCTGCGCCCATCCCGCTCCCCTGCAGCAGGGCTGGAGAACCCCACAATCTCAGTCACCCTATCCCAGGACCCCCGGAACGGCGCTTGGTGGAAGCGGGGGGCGAGCAGGGAATGCTGCCGGCAATGCCACAGCCCCTCCTCACCCCGCAAAGGGATCTGTGGCTTCCAGCCTCACCCGTCGTATCGTGTTCCCCCCTCCATACGAGCAGTAGTTAGCCTTCTTTTTTTTTAGTTTCTTCCGCGTCAGGAAGAGGAAAGGTCTCCCTTTTGTCCTGCATTTCCCTCTTCTCCCAAAAACTTGTTTCTTTGACCTTCCTCAAAACTGATGCTTTGAGCAGGTCTCAGCCCTTCTGGCTGCAGTGTCAGGTCATGAGATGGGACCACGCAGAGCCCCACACGTGCCAGAGCTGCTGTTGCATTTCTGGGAGGCTCACACTGTTCCTCCCTCCCTAAATCTCTGCCAAAGGGGACTTTGTGTCCCTTCATCCAACTGCCAGAGGGTAGAATTGGAGCCGGGGCTCTCTGGGGGCTTGGATAGGAACCATGCTGAGAAGAGGGGGCTGCAGGGGCAGAGACTTCCCACCTGGAGGCCAGATTTTGGGGACATGAGGCCACCTGGGTGGGCACATGTCCCAGGGTGTTCTCACCCATTTAGGACACCAAAGGGCCTGGAAGTGAAGAGCAGTGGACTGATGTGGCACTTGGCAGGCTGGGGCTGAGGGGCAGCCCCTGCTCGTGTGCCAGCATAAGTCGCAGCACAGACCCTGTTGTCGCATGCATACTGCCATTGCTGCTGCTCCCAGGGGCTCAGCACAGACATGACACAGGTGCTTTGCCTGCCCAGGGGAGCAGCCCTCCCATAACTTTGTTGGCAGAAGGAGAAGGGACCCTGTGGCAAAAGCACCTGATGGAATTGCAGCAAAACCGATACAGATGCAGGTGCCAGGAAAGCTTTAGCATCACCTGCACAAGCCTGCCAAGGAAGTTGTTATCAGGTCTCCAATACTGAAAAGATTCACTTTAAAACAGTTTTCAAATATTGCTTTTTCAAAATGCTTGATCCCTTCCCCCTCCATAGCTTTGCATTTCCTGAACCTTCACAGGGCAAAGATACACTTATTTGGCTTTACCTGGCTTTTCTTCTTTAAATAATTAATTTAGCAAATGCTTTTTTAAAAAAGACAACAACCAAAAAAACACCTAAAACCCAAAGGTAAAAATAAGCATGCAAAACTAACCCACGATGTGGCAAGAAATAACACAAGATAACCTCCAGCCTAAAGATCCAAGCAGTATACACAACACTAAAATGAATCTCCTCAAATTCAGGGGGAAAAAATAAAATCCAGCTCCACAATCAGAACTAGAAAACCTTAGAAATGACCATTTTAACAGCTTCCTCCCACGTTGCCAGGAGGGCACTGTACAAGTGTTCCTTGCTACTCGTGACCCCCTTCCTGCAGCAGGCGAGAGGTGGCCAAGTGGGAGGCAGAGTGCACTGGGGTGGGTGTCCCCCAGGGTGTGCCCCTGGGTGTCTCCCCGGGTGTCCCCCATGTATACAAAGTGCAGGATGCTCACCCTAGACAGGGACACAGCACACCACATTTGTGCTGCCGCAGCGCAGGATTTCACTTCCCAACACCAGCAGAAGTATTGATTCCTCTAAAAGGTAGGATTTGGGCCATAAGGTCTTTAGCTCATTTTTCCACATGAAAAGTTTTCTGCCTTTCCCCTGGTGCCAGGTTTGGGAAGAGAAGCAGCTCACAGCACGGCAGCTTTCCCTGCCAAGCGCTGCTGCCAGGAACGCACACTCCCCACCTTGGAGCAGCATCAGTCACTGCATGAGTTACCTGTAGGTTACACAAAGCTCCCCATACAGCACAGGCAGCTGATCCAGCAGGGAAACATTCACCAGGAGGGACACAGAAAAGCCCAAAAGCAAAGCTTAAATACTTTTGAAAAAAATCTCTGTGGCAAATACTTCATAGAAAGCCTGATGATGCAAGTGCAGCTGTCCCTTTGCTGTTTCAACCAGCAGCATTCAGAAAATGCTGTATTTTCCTACTGTACACAACCATCCCCTGCAAAACTCATCCCATCAGTCCCAAGCCCAGGCTTAATTTACTCAAGCCAGTGGTGCTCCTCACCTGTTGGCAGCTAAGGCAGTGCTGAGGTGCTGTGCAGGTGTGAAGTGCTAACGTAGGAGTAGCATGGGCCTGATTTGGCTGCTCTCACCCAATCTGGGGGTCAGAGCTTAAACAAGAGTAAATCCCCCAACCCCACACTGCCACCAAGTTGGGATGATTTGTGCCCGTTGGCTCTAACGAGGATTCATCTGGAGGAAAGCAAGCAAAACATTGGACTGGTATCTGGAGAGATGGAAACAGGATTTCTAGCTTTACACTGGAAATTATATCAATTTTTCATATCAATTTTGGATTTGCAATGCATTCATGTTGTATTGCCCTCTTCAAAAGTGTAGATTTTGTTGCTGGAAATCATTTTACACACACTTTTAGTGTGAAGATAGGAAACTAAAACCTTCCAAATCCATCTGCCTGGGACAGTGTGTCAAGGAACAGCACACAAACGTTGGCTTTCT
Source organism: Trochalopteron elliotii (assembly GCA_024734555.1). Classification (NCBI taxonomy): domain Eukaryota; kingdom Metazoa; phylum Chordata; class Aves; order Passeriformes; family Leiothrichidae; genus Trochalopteron; species Trochalopteron elliotii. The sequence continues at coordinate 6,149 of JANPWX010013342.1, forward strand.
TCTTCATGGGGTGAAAATTAATTTGGGGTCCTCAAATCCTCACCAGGAAAATAATAATGTTTAAATAAAGTGCAGGGCCTGAGCTCTCCAGCCGTTGCCAACTTTTGCTGATATTGGTGGCAATTAGATGTATAAATACCTTTGGAAACAGGGTTCTGGGGCCTAGAGGATGAAACTGTGTGTGCTTTCAGCCTCACTAAATCCCAGGAAAGAATGAATTTTTTGGAGGTGCAGATTTGGTATTATTTAGCCGATATTTTACAGATGATGTTGTATAGTTCTGGTACGTTTCTTCATAAATTCAGCATCATTTTGTATTTTTTATTGAACTCCAGAGAGCAGACAGAAAGATTATTTGGGCTAGAAAGTTTTCAGGGTATGAAAGCAAATTATACTCAGACCAACTGTGGTATCACTATAATAATATATATAATTATAATAATTTCCACCTTGAGAATTAGGAGCTGCATAAAACAGCAGCATAAAATTGGTGTTCAGAATAGAAACTTGGCACCAAGTTCTTTCTGCAGCTGCTGCAAAACTGCACACAGATCTCACCACAGGACTAGTGCTATTGTTTTTAATGGATAGCATTTTATTAGATTTTTTTGAAGAGCGTTCACATCATAAAATGCATGCAAGAAGTGCTGTGTATGTAAAACACAGCCACATTAATTATGAAAGCTAGTAAATGAATCATACATTACTGCAAATATATTATGCATTACTTACGTCTCTTTGCCGTGGCATGTTTGCACGATAGAAATAGAAACTAGAAAGGAAAGGTGGTAAAAAAAAATTAAGAGAAAAATAACATCAGTTGAGGAGGCAAGAAGAAAGAGGAAAAACACAGAGGGAAGATGGATACCAGCATGACCTTATTTTTATGTGAAGTCAAACTAGTGGCCCTTATGATGTTTGAGTACCTGGGCACTGCAAACCCGTGAGCCAGGAAACTCACAAGGTGATTTCTCTGACAAAGATATGGGTGATTTTGATAAGAGAATCAAATAGCCTATCTCACACAGAATTGCTAGGGCTTGTGGATTTCTCTCTATCTTTCACAAATTCATGTGCCTGGTTACAGATTTGAGCAAAGAGTTGGTAGCGTATTGTATATGAGGAATGAAATGGCTTTTTAAGATGATGACTTACTTCCTGCCAAATTTGCTTTAAGAAACCACTTCAGTTCCGTGCACAAGACCATGTTGCTTTGATTTATTACCCAGGATATAAATGGGGAGCTGTCTGGTTATAGAGGAATTCAGAGCAAAATTAAATTTTTCTCCTATAGGAATAGCACAACTATTTTATGCAGCCAAAACACATTATTTTGTCTGTAAAACCCTCACTGTATGTTCAGATATATTAGATGGGGAGGAGATGCACACCATGAGTCTGCTGAGATAATATACACTCAGCTCAACTTGCAGCCAAACCACGATGTGATGTGAGGCTATGGCTACATCCTAAAAACTGCAGAGCAGGCTCCTCAAATATGGGAAAAGACAAACCCTCTGGCAGCCCCGAGCTCGGTCTCTGCTCTCTGGGGTTCCTGCTGAGCCCGGCGGGCAGGGAAGGGAAGGGATCGTGTCTCTGCCCCGTGAGCAGCTCTGCCCGCCTTCCCAGGGCCCATCTCTCACCCGCCTTGCCCTGCTGTTGGCACCTAGCTGGTCTCTTTTGTCTTCAGGCTCCAGAGCAAAGTGCAAGAGAAAGAACATTAAGTCAGTATGGAGTAAAACCGTCCCAGACTCTGCCCCGGCAGCCAGGGTCTGATCTCACAATGCAATCCCAGGAACAACTTTCACTCACTTTTAAGACTTTTATTGCAGGCTCAATCTGGCATGCACACATTTTACTGAAAGGGCTGCTCCACCTTCTGCTCTGCACTCGCTGTGATACCATGGCACTGCAGGGACAGAGAGAGGCTTGACTGCTGGGGCAGGTCCAGAGAAGGGCAACAGAGCTGGTGAAGGGTCTGGAGCACAAGTCTGGTGAGAAGCAGCTGAGGGAGCTGGGGATATTCCACCTGGAAAAGAAGAGGCTCAGCAGGGACCTTATCGTTCTCTACAACTACCTGACAGGAGGCTGTACCCAGATGGGGGTCAATCTCTTCTCCCAGGCATCAAGCCACAGGATGAGTGGAAATGCCTCAAGTTGTGCCAGAAGAGTTTTAGATTAGATATTAGGAAAAATTTCTTCACTGCAAAAGTTCTCAATCCCTGTCACAGGCTGCCCATAGCAGTGGTGGAATCACCATTCCTGGAGGTATTTAAAAGACCTAGATGAGGCACTTGGTGACATGGCTTAGTGGTGGACTTGGCAGTGCTGGGTTAACTGCTGGATTTGATGATTTTAGGGAGATTTTGCAACCTAAATAATCCTATGGTTCTGTTAAACCTTACTGAAGTCTTTCACTTTTGTCATATATAGAAAGGACATTTCCATTAAACAACTCATGCTAACAAACCCCATGGAGAAGGCTGCTGATTTTTACTAGAGAAAAATCTTTGAAAGAAGGAAACTTGAAAAAGGGAGTTTGAGATGAGCTAAACACAAGGAGGAGGAATGCCAAGAGCAGACACAAGGGCAGGCCCTTGCTTCTGGTGACCTTTCTGATAATTGCAGTCAAAGAGCTCTGTTCAATAACCTGTTTCATGTAGCCCAGTGACCAGGACTGTTCTGGCACCTCTGATACACAAATAGTTCTGAGAAATATTCAGGGTTTGATGTCTGTTCTTATTGCCCTCCATGTCTGAATAGCCAGAAAAGCTAGTTGCACATTCATTTGGGGGTTAGACCTCACATCACATCTCTGAGATGAAATAAAGGAAAAACGTTGGCTGGAAGGGACTTCTGGAGGTCTTGAGTTCAGCCCCCACTAAAGGCAGGTCTAATGTCAAAGTCAAATCGTAATAAGCTTTTTACAGTACACAATCTGGAAAAGCCATGAAGGAATTACATTGATCTCCCTCTCCCCAAGTGACTTTGGTGAGATCTTCAACATTAAATTCTGGGACCTGATGGACTCTGCAGAACATCCCTCTTCCTCAGGATGTAAACCTGTACTTCTTACCATGGTTAGCTAGAGAAATCCACCTGGCAGGGGACAGTTTCAGTGCCATTTAACACTGTTTGGCTCATAATAAGTTATTAACATTGCAAGGAAAAATTCTGGGATGTTGGTTGCAGGAACCAGGTGGTGGTTGGCACACCATGCATCAGCGAGGCAAGGGTGTGGGCTGGCACTGGGCTCCATCTCTCCTTCCCTTGTGAGGCTCTGGTGCAAAACCAGAGCTCTGCTATCTTCTGTTTTATATTTCCACCACATTACAGCCAGTAAGAAAAATAAAGCCTTTAGATGATTTCTACTAGCTCCAGGCAATCTAGAACCTTTGCCAAAGAATTACATAGAGGCAGTATTAAAAAGCAGGGTTTTCTCTGAAGTCTTTTAGACACAGAGGTTGCAACCAACACCCTTTCTGGCAGGCAGGGAAACCAACCTACCATCAGGACCCCATTTTGTGACTTACAGAGCCTGTCAGGAAAGATTGATAGTTGGCATGGTAACAAGCTCATTCCCCACAAATAGAGCATCTTTTTATTAAATTTGGCTGGCTATTGATCAGTTCCTGATCCACATATCAAAACATGACAAGCACTTAATGACTCACAGATTTTTATTGAGGCAAATAAAAAAATAATAATATCATGAGGCAGCTGAGGGCTGCTGCCTGCTTCGGAGGGCGGCCCATCGGTTGTGGCTGGATCTGGGCACAGTGCAGGTTGCAGGGATGGAAAATGAGCACAGATGTAACCTACTCCCATGGCAATTTTAAAACCTTTTGCCCTGCCATGGAGGTCTCTTAGAGCAGCATCCCCACCAAGCAGCTTTGTGCTGTGTGGGATTTTATCTTTCCTCCCCACTTGCTCTCCGTGTCTTGCTACTGTCTGCTGACAGTGAGGCTCCCTCCCCACGGCTCCCAACCCTCCAAACCCAGCGGTTTCCCAAAGGCTCCTTTTTGGACCTTGAAAATTTTCCCTCCCCAGTGGGCTCCTGGTTCCCAACTCACATGCAGCCTGCAGGCAGCACAGCTGTCTCACACTGCAATGAGGTGACTGATGCAGTCAGCCCATGCACATTTGCTGATAGCAGCTCTAAAGTTTGTGTTAAACTTCTTTACCTTGGTCCTCCCAAGCAAGGCTGTTTCCTCTGCATCCCTAAGCATATGGCCACAGCCCAAGCAGCAGCTTGGCCCATCCTCACAGCAGCCTGACATCCTAGGGGTCCACATACCTCCCATTTGCCATTCCACAGGACAGGTAGCTCTGATGTGACACAGGATAAACCCCTCAGCCTTCCCACTGGAGGGATACGGTCCCTCAGCAAGATGATTCGCCTCTTCAAATTGCTTTAATGTGCATTTACATGAGAGATAATAACAGCTCCAAAGGCTTCTTCCAGACCACTAAGTAATACTCACTTAACAGAGTGTCTGAATTCATGCTGAAATGACAGATTATAATAATCCAGTCATATCTATCCCACACACAGAGCTGACTATAGAGGCTTAAAAAAACTGCAAGATGTATTTATTTGTATGATATGGTATATGATAGCTAGTTTTTTCAGGTCATCTGCTATGACTGGTCTGATACAGAGAAGTTGCTGCAAGAGGTCTTTCTATCTCCCTCTATCAGATATTTTAAGATGAAGAAAAATGCTTTTATTCCCAAGCCCTCCTTCACTGTGTGCATGGCACCAACACAGTGACGTGTGGCAATCCCTGATGTGGATGCTGGTGCATTCTGACAATGTCTACCTCCTCTTCAACCACAACAGTTCTGCTCTGCACCAGCAAAGCTGGACACAGCCAAGTCCTCCTGGAATCACTGAGCTCAACACAGAGCAGCTTGTGAGCATCTTAAAACCTTCAGCAGATTAAGCATTTGTAGTGCTTTAGGGCAAATTTGGGAGGAAACCTCCTAAGGGGCCCTCCATCCCCTCCCCCAACCGGTTCGGGAAAGACCTCCTCAGAGACAAGTGGAAAGAAACCTGTTTATTAAACAGGCAAAGCACTCCCCAGCACAATAAATTGAACAATACCAGATGACAAGAACTTCGTGCCGCTCTGGAGAGATGACAGATTTAGAAAAGAAGTCCCTCCTGTAGGTGTTTGCTCTGTCTCAGTCCCTCTGGCACTGGGAAAAGTTGCTGTGCAGGGTAGATCTTGGTGGGTCCCAGGTGCAAGCCCCCCAGTGCTCCCCCAGGTCCTCAGTCCAGAGAGATTTGAACAGTTCCCAGGAAAGGCAAAAAGGGAAAAAAAAAAGGAGGAAAAAAACCCCAAAGCTTCTCCCCCTCAGCTAGCTACACTAACTAAAAAGAAGGGAAAAAAAAAAAGAAAACCTCTCTGTCCCGCACCGTGTGTTGCTGGCTCTGACTCTCAAGGCCAGCCGGCAGAGGAGGGTTTCTGAAAACAAACTCCACGCTTCTCCCTCCCCTTTGCTCTCAGACCCAATATTAAAGGTACAGAGTGTAATATTCAGCATAAACCCAACAGATGACTGGGGATACAAACATCATAACGTCACACTAGGACAGCATCATAAAGCAATACCACCATACATCCTCTGCAGTCAGCAATACTCATTCTGCTTTACAGGTGGGAAGTAGAGCCCACTTTACCCACTTGCAGCCACACCAGTGATCCTGCAACATGAACAGATCTCCCCATTCCTGATGCTCAAGGATGTGCACAAGCACACCAGTATACACACTTGAGTGTGCACTGCTCTCACCCACACTCCTGTAGGACCATCACTATGCATTGTCTGGGCCTGCTGACACTGCTGGAGCACCCACCTGAAAGGTCACAAGAAGACAGGTCAGGCAGCAGAGGTTGTTTTTTCTCGGGCTTTTGAAAGAAAGCAATGCCTAGAGAGCAGAGCAGCGTCCTCTGCACATGCTGGCTGGGAATGACAGAGTGCCCCAGGTCTGCAGTCACTGACATTCTCCACCTCAGAACAAAGGCTGAACTTTGTCATCACATTGCTCATGTTTTTTTTCCAGATGCTCAAAGAACAGGAAGAAATCAGGTTAAATCACTAAGTGGACAAGAGAAATTCTCTGTCATCACCTTCCTCCAAGGGCAATTCTGTAGGAGAAAGAAGAGTGTTGCCTTGCCCTTATGAAAGCTTAGCAAATCCTGCCAGCAATTCCACTGAAAGAACATAATGTTCCCATTTGTTCTCTATTTTAGACGGTGCTCCCAGTCCTGTGTGTTCCCCTCCTGAGAACACTCAACCCAGAGGAAGTTATCTAAGCAGCCTGAACACCTGAACATACCTACAGGCAAATATTGCCAGAGCATACCTGAAAATACAGCCAACCCATTGTTATAAATGATCAACTAGCCAATCGGACAGAAAAATAATAAGTTTTATTTTTCCATTTTAAATCTATCTGGGACAGCCACAGGGAACAACATTTGAATGTTGGGTGAAACAGCCGACCGACAGCAGGGTTGCTATCTCGCACTGTTCCACAATTTGCTGGGGTTT
>JANPWX010013872.1:0-19090 GCA_024734555.1 Trochalopteron elliotii
TATTGCTCTATTATGTCCATGGCTTGATAAACTCCAAGGCAATGAACATCATTCAGAACATATACCCAGCTTTGTACTCCTGTTCTGGTCCAGGATGCTACGTCCAGGGCCTCAATAATGTCACCCAGCCCCTGTGGGGAGGGGTAAAGAATGATTTTTTCAAGCTTTTCAGGCATGACACAGCAGTTTTTGGAAATATTGAGTACCCTCTGGATGCCAAGGACAGCATGGGGTTATTGTTAGTCCTGCTCGGTCTCCTCTGCACAGCCCATACAATGCTCAGAATCAAAACACTACATGGTGTGATACAGCATCTTAAGGAAGAGGTAGAGGGAATGAAAAGCAAAGCAACAGCAGTAACATCTACACGGACTGCCACAAAGAAGAAGAGAGCCAAAGGCAAGGCAACAGTGTCCACATCTACACAGACCATCACAGAAGGAAAAGAAGCCAAAAGTGAGGCAACGGTGTCCACATCTACACAGACCATCACAGAAAGAAAAGAAGCCAAAAGTGAGGCAACGGTGTCCACATCTATGCAGTCTGTCACAGAGGAGAAAGGAACCAAAGGTGCTGTCACCATCTCCACACAAACCGTCACTGAACTGGAACAGCCTAAACCAGTAGCAGTTGCCACCACTCAGAAGAAGAAAGTAAAGAGCAAATCAGTCCGCACAGTGACTGACGAGGATGCAGCAGGACCTTCGCACCCAGCAGAAGAGACAGAGACAGAGATCATCACCCGCTCTCTATCTCTGGGTGAGCTGCGTGACCTGCGAAGGGAATTCACCCGCCAGACCAACGAGTCCATCCTGACCTGGCTGCTCCGCATCTGGGACGCTGCAGCCAATGACACCATTCTGGATGGAATTGAGGCCAGACAACTGGGATCGCTGTCCCGGGATGTGGTCATTGACCAGGGAATTGGAAAAACCCAAGAACCTCTCAGTCTCTGGCAGCGACTGCTAACAAGTGTGAAAGACAGATACCTTTGTAAAGAAGACCTCCAAGTACACCAAGGAAAATGGAGCACAATAGAACAAGGTATCCGATGCCTGAGGGAATTGGCCGTGCTGGACATCATTTTTTCAGAAGACAAGAGATTTCCTAAAAGCCCAGATAACGTCCATTGCACATCACGGATGTGGTTGAGATTTGCACGGCTTGGACCAGAGATGTACTCACGTTACCTGGCAACACTGCAATGGAGGGAAGGTGAGGACAGGGTGGGTGTCCTGACAAATAAACTAAGAATTTACGAAGATACTGTCACTGCACCAATTCGTACCCATGTCTCGTCTGTGGAAACAGGACTGGCTGAGCAAGTCCGGAAGTTGATTGCAGAAGGCCATCAGAAACTGAAAGAAGAACTTAAGGAAGAAATTTACCACGTCTCACCAGAGCCGACGAGAGTCTCTGCCATTAGGAGCAGGCGCTCCCCAGCCAGGGAGAGAAGATACACACCACGAGGTAACCTCTGGTCTTTCCTTCAAGAGCATGGAGAAGACATGAAGAAGTGGGATGGAAAACCCACCTCCTCCTTAGCAGCCCGGGTACATGAGCTGAAACGAGAAACACCTACCACAAGAAGCCCATCTAGAATCAATGTCGCTCCGGTTTCTCGTGCACAGAACCCCACACGGTACAGGAATGATGATATGACTGATCCTCTTGAAGGGACCTCAGAAACATATTTACAGGGAGAGAACAATGTATGCCATGATCAGGAATAGGGGGGCCCTGCCTCTGGCCAGGTAGAGGAAAGGGACAACCGGATCTACTGGACTGTGTGGATCCGATGGCCTGGCACATCTGACCCACAAAAATATACGGCGTTGGTTGACACTGGGGCCCAATGTACCATGATGCCATCAAGTTATGTAGGAAGAGAAGCCATTTCTATCTCTGGGGTTACAGGAGGGTCCCAGATACTGACTGTATTAGAGGCTGAAGTAAGTTTAACGGGGAATGAGTGGCAAAAACACCCCATCGCGACTGGCCCAGAGGCCCCATGTATCCTCGGCATAGACTGTCTCAGGAATGGATATTTCAAAGACCCAAAAGGATATAGTTGGGCTTTCGGGATAGCTGCAGTGGAGAAAGAAAACATCAGACAGTTGAATACTTTGCCTGGTCTCTCAGATGACCCCTCTGCTGTAGGACTGCTGAGAGTCGAAGAACAACAGGTACCAATTGCCACAGCAACAGTACACCGTCGGCAATACCGCACTGACAGAGACTCTGTGATTCCCATACATGAGATGATCCGTAAACTAGAGAGCCAAGGGGTGGTCACTAAAGCTCATTCACCTTTCAACAGCCCTATATGGCCTGTGCGTAAGTCCAGTGGAGAATGGAGACTGACAGTGGATTACCGTGGTCTGAATGAAGTCACGCCACCACTGAGCGCTGCCGTGCCGGACATGTTAGAGCTTCAGTACGAGCTGGAGTCCAAGGCAGCAAAGTGGTATGCAACCATTGATATTGCCAATGCCTTCTTCTCCATTCCTCTGGCAGCAGAGTGCAGACCCCAGTTTGCTTTCACCTGGAGGGGCGTGCAGTACACCTGGAACCGATTGCCCCAGGGGTGGAAACACAGCCCCACCATCTGCCATGGACTGATCCAGGCTGCACTGGAGAAGGGTGAGGCTCCGGAACATCTGCAGTACATCGATGATATCATCGTATGGGGGAACACCCCAGGGGAGGTCTTCGAGAAAGGAGAGAAGATTATCCAGATTCTGCTGAAAGCTGGCTTTGCCATTAAACGAAGTAAGGTTAAGGGACCGGCTCAAGAAATCCAGTTCCTGGGAGTGAAGTGGCAAGATGGACGTCGCCAAATTCCCACAGAGATCATCAACAAGATCATTGCCATGTCTCCACCTACTAACAAAAAGGAAACGCAAGCTTTCCTAGGTGCCATAGGCTTTTGGAGGATGCACATCCCTGAGTATAGCCAGATCGTGAGCCCTCTCTACCTGGTTACCCGTAAGAAGAACGATTTCCACTGGGGCCCTGAACAGCAACAAGCCTTTGTTCAGATCAAGCATGAGATTGCTCATGCAGTAGCCCTTGGCCTAGTCAGGACGGGACCAGACGTGAGAAATGTGCTCTACTCTGCAGCCGGGAGCCATGGACTGTCCTGGAGCCTCTGGCAGAAGGCGCCTGGGGAGACTCGAGGCCGACCATTGGGATTCTGAAGCCGAAGTTACAGAGGCTCCGAAGCCAACTACACTCCCACAGAGAAGGAGATCTTGGCCGCCTACGAAGGAGTTCAAGCAGCCTCAGAAGTGATTGGCACTGAAACACAACTGCTTTTGGCACCTCGACTACCAGTGCTGGGGTGGATGTTCAAGGGAAAGGTTCCCTCCACACATCACGCCACTGACACCACATGGAGCAAATGGATTGCCCTCATCACACAGCGCGCCCGTATTGGAAACCCAAATCGCCCTGGGATTCTGGAAGTTATAACAAACTGTCCGGAAGGTGAGACTTTTGGATTGTCGTCTGAAGAAGAAGAAAAGCAAGTAACACGTGCTGAGGAAGCCCCACCATATAATGAGTTACCGGAGGCTGAAAGACAATATGCTCTCTTCACTGATGGCTCCTGCCGAATTGTAGGCACTAACCGGAAATGGAAAGCTGCAGTATGGAGCCCCACACGACGAGTTGCACAGGCTACCGAGGGACAAGGTGGATCGAGTCAGCTTGCAGAGCTTAAAGCTGTCCAGCTGGCTTTGGATATTGCTGAACGAGAGAAGTGGCCGAGGCTCTATCTCTACACTGACTCATGGATGGTAGCTAATGCTCTGTGGGGATGGCTGACTCGCTGGAAAAAGGCCAACTGGCAACGCAGAGGAAAACCCATCTGGGCCGCTGACATTTGGCAGGACATTGCCGCCCGAGTGGAGAAGCTGACCGTGAAAGTTCGACATGTAGATGCACACGTACCCAAGAGCCGGGCTAATGAGGAGCATCGCAACAACGAGCAGGTGGACAAAGCTGCCAAAGTGAAAATATCACAGGTAGATCTAGACTGGCAGCACAAGGGAGAATTGTTTCTAGCTCGTTGGGCCCATGATGCCTCTGGTCATCAGGGAAGAGATGCAACATACCGATGGGCCCGTGACCGAGGGGTGGACCTTACTATGGACAGCATCTCACAGGTCATCCACAACTGTGAGACCTGCGCTGCAATCAAACAGGCCAAGCGAGTGAAGCCTCTGTGGTATGGTGGACGATGGCTGAAGTACAGGTATGGGGAAGCCTGGCAAATTGACTACATCACCCTTCCCCAAACCCGCCAAGGAAAGCGCTACGTGCTAACCATGGTGGAAGCCACCACTGGATGGCTGGAAACGTACCCTGTGCCCCATGCCACTGCCCGGAACACCATTTTGGGCCTTGAAAAACAAGTCCTGTGGAGACACGGCACCCCTGAGAGAATTGAGTCGGACAATGGGACCCATTTCAAGAACGGCCTTATAAACACCTGGGCTAGAGAGCATGGCATTGAATGGATATATCACATTCCTTACCACGCACCAGCTGCCGGGAAAGTTGAACGCTGCAATGGACTACTAAAGACTACCCTGAAGGCACTTGGCGGAGGGACCTTCAAGAACTGGGAAATGAACTTAGCCAAAGCCACCTGGATGGTCAACACCCAAGGGTCTATCAATGGAGCTGGTCCTGCCCAGTCTGAACCCTTACACACGGTGGATGGAGACAAAGTCCCTGTGGTACACATGAAGGGCATTTTAGGCAAGACCGTTTGGATTAATCCCACTTCAGACAAAGGCAGACCCACCCGTGGGATTGTCTTTGCTCAAGGACCTGGATACACTTGGTGGGTAATGCAGAAAGATGGGGAAACCCGTTGTGTGCCACAGGGAGACCTAATTTTAAGTGAGAACAGTGTGTGAGGTTTCATTCTCTATGTATATATGTATATCTCTGTAAGAATGTATTTATTTGGGTATGATGTAGATGGTGATAGAATAAGGGGTGGATTATGTCCTGGGTTGTGGTGTAGAACGTGCACGGAGTATTCTACCACCATCTTCATGAACTGTGGAAACCTATTGCTGAAGCAGCATTCTTCCAGACTCTCCCCTCCCTCTTTCTGTTAGGGTGTCTTTTGTTAAGGTGTCCTCTGCTAATGGGTCTTTTGATAACGTGTTTTCTGTTAATGGCCTGCTGATGACTTACAGATAACTCCCACCAGGAGTTATCTCCCGTTAATGGGCCATCAAGGAACCCCCTGTATGACTCATTATCCCATTGTGAGATGCTCCACCCAGGGGGAGGAGCCAAGCACTCTCACCTGCATATAATCTGGGATCTGGGACAATACGGGGTACCTTACCCACTGGATCTACAGAGGATCAGAGCTACCAGACCTTTCTACCGGATTGCTGCTTCCATCCTCTTGCTCAGGTTGTATTCTGATTCTGTCAGGGGTCTTTTGTATTATTGCATTTATTTTATTTCTTTTTTTTCTTTTCCTATTAAATTGTATTTCTGACTTGGAGCCTCTCACTAGTTTTGCTTTCAAACCATCACAAGTGGAAAAAGGGGCCTGGCTGTGGTTTGCTCAGCCCTGTGCAAGAAGCACAAAAGCCAATGGGAGCCCAAGCAGTGGCTCTGAGAGGGCCTTTGATGGTTTTCAGAGCAAGGCTGGCTGGAAACAGCCCCTGCAGGGGCAGCTGTGAGGGAACCAGTCTGGAAATGCAGCAATTGATCATTTTGGTCCCTCTCAGCAAGGGTCTGAGAGAGCCCCAGAAGTTCTGCAAATCCCACACCCATCTGCTCAACAACCTGACAGAGATCCTTCCTGTCTGAAAGCTGCAGCCCATTGGAATAGCCCGGAAAGAATATTTGGGTTCTGGCTGCAGCTGCCAGATGAGGGTAAAGTGTGGAAAAATTGAGCAGGGGCTCTACTCCACAGCCATGGAGGGGCTGTGGGGAGTGACCCTGTGTGGATTCCAGGTGCCCCCCAAAGGTGCTCCTCACCTGCACAGGGCACAGGGAATAGACAGGGCTCTGCCACGCCCCTGCCCCGCCCATTCCAGGGCACCCTCTGAATGCCCGGAGCTCTGGGGGCGTTACCCTGGCAACGGTTGGTCCCGACACATCATGACAGTGGCTTTGGACACGCTGTCACAGTTGGTTCAGACACCCCGTGACACTCCCGGCACTCGAAGTGTGATAGCAGCTGGGACCTTCCCAGTACTCTGGGACCACCCTGCCTGACACTCCTTCCCGTAGAGCCCAGCCCAGGGTCTCTGCTCCCCCGCCGTGCCGGGGACTCCCCTGGGCCATTTCGGTCCCTCCACCCTCGGGGCTCCCCACTGGGGTCCCGGTCCCTCCATCCCGGCCCCTCCCAGCTGGTGCCCCCCAGCCCCTCCGGCCCCGCCCCCCGACAGCCTCAGGGCCGGCACCGCCAGAGGCTCCCGAGCTCCTGCAGGATGAGACGTTCCTCGGGCAGCGCCGCCTGAGCGGGACCCGGCTCCCTCCCGCCGTCCTTGCCCGCAGCACTCGGGCTCCAGCAGCCCTGGGCTGATCCTTCGGGATGTGCCGACTGCTCCTGCAGTGCTGCCCTTTGTCGGGAACAAGCCCTGGAGCGCCCGAATCGTCCCTAAGGCCTGGTCTGGGACCTCCTGTGAGGCTGTGCCTGAGCCCTGAGGGGGTTTTGGAGCCCGATGGGTGTCACTGCACTGTCCCAAAATCTTGGGGCAGCAGGAATGGCAAGCGGTGCCCCACCATGCCCCAACCCCGTGGACCTCACCTGAGCACCCTGCGTAATTCCCAGCGCTCCTGCTCCACCTGCATGGCCAGGTGCTGTTCCCGTGGCCACCTGCTCCAGCCGCTCCCGCCTCAGCCACGGCTCCAGCTCGGCCTTCCTGGCCGGCCAGAGTGAAGCACCGGCCGCATGGCACAGGCACTGAATCATCCCCAACACCAGCAAAAACCACCAGAAAACCTTCCCGGCAGCCAAAAGAGCTCCTTGTGGGCAGAGCTGGGGCACCTGTCCCCCGAAACATGTGCAATGCTCAAAATCTCCAGGAGAGGAAGTGGAGCCGTGTGTTTGTGCATGGGGGTGATTTAGGAGCACGGCTGAACTTTGGGAACCCCAGCCTTTATTACAACATCTCGTTAAGGGTCTGCAACACCCAGAGCAGAACAGGGACATTGCCCCAAACTGCTCCGATTTCGCCCCATTTTGCCTTCTCAAGCTACTGCTTCTGGCCTGGGCTGTCCCTGTGCTCCAGCTGCAGCTGCAGAGCCCTCGGGGCTGTGGCTCTGCTCTCCAACTCCTCATCGTCCTGCGGCTGCTGTGTCGGGACCAGCAGCGGCCCAGGAAGAGCAGGAACTCCAAACGTGGGCTGGAGCACTGAGGAGCCCTGGAAGTGGCAGCACCGAGCAGCTGCTTTCCTCACCATCCCTGGGGAATTCAACACTCCCAAACCTGCTGTGCCAGGACTGAATGAGGAAAAGGGAGGGAAAGGCTTAGGGTAGTTCGTAATTGGGGCCTAAAACCATGAGAGATACTGTTGTGACCCTGAGAGCGGTCGAGTGTGTTGTGCAGGGCTGTGGCTGGGCCTGGGACGCTGCTACGCTGTCACTTGTGGGGAACATGGCAGAGGAGGTGTTTGAGACAGGGAGGAAGAGAATGCGGAGCCTCCTGAAGGCCTCTTTGGCCATCAGTGCAATGAAGGTCCATGAAATTCAGGTTCAATGACCGGCAGGTCAGGTTCCTCCTGATGGAGAAAACATGCTGGGAGAAGGGTCTGGGGTTTGTTCCTTGTTGGGGGCTTTCCTGGAAATTGTTCCTTTTGTGACCGTTTGGATTCTGAACCTTATTGCGGTTGCTGTTGATTTTATTCTCTCGTTGCTGTTTTCAGGACACTGTTCTTCTCTCAGCCCTTTGGGATCTGTGCCTTTTGAGCCTCCACTGGGAGGGGGAGGGGCAGGTTTTAGGGGCAGCTCACACATGTGTGGGTGCCCATGGGTGGAGATCCCCAGTGCCCCCCAGCCCCCCAGTGTCACGGCACAATCTCATAGATGTCACTGAGCTCCCGTGGTCGCCCGTGGGGTCCCGGCAGCTCTGCATAGGTCACCTGGGGTACTTGGGTCATGGTCACATTGGGGGGCCCTGCAAGAGAGACCAGCTGGGGGGACCAAGGTGGAGGCTGACACAGGTGGGTGATGAGTCACTGTCCCCCCCACCACTGTACTCACGCCGTGCCTGTTTGGTGCTCACAACGTGGGTGTACAGAACCTCCTCCTCCTCTGGGGGGGGCAGGTGCTCTGGGGGGGCCCTATGGGAATAAAGGAGATGTGTGGGAAGGGATTGAGGATTGTGGGGTGGGTGTAAAAGAGAGGCCAGAACTGGAGACCCCCACTCACCTTTCCTGGTGCTTCCTGATGGCTGCAGAGGAAAAAGGGGAGAGGTGATTTTGAGGTCCCCAAGGCCCTGACCCCTCTCAGTATTCCTGAACCCCCACAGGACCCTCAGTTCCCTACAGGACCCCCAGGCATCCTTGAAGCCTCCCAGAATTCATGAACCTCCTCAGTGCCCCCAACCAACTCAGCCTCAAGAACCCAAAGCCTGGCAGGGAGAGAGACTCTCCAAAACCACCCTAGAACCTCTGAAAGAACCCCCAACATCCCTGCAGGACCCTCCAGCACCTCCCAAAACCTTACAGAATCCCCAGCCAAGGTTCAAATTCTGGGGCTAAGGTTGCCACCTTATCATTCCCCAACGCTGGGAGGCTTCCTACAGCTCCCTGGGACCGCTGTCCTCTCATTGTCACACACCAAGGAGGTGCCACCGGTACCATGCCACAATGACAGCCACAAGCAGGACCAGGAACAAAAGGGACCCACGAACCCCTGTGGCAACTGCAAGAAACAGAAAGGGAAACATCAGGATCACCCATCACTGCTTGGGTCCTGCAATCCCTAATGACCCTGTGTGACCCCACCTGTGCCCTTGTGTCCCTGTGGTGTCACCTCCAGGGCCAGCTCAGGGCTGAGTGCCCGGAACACGCGGTGCCCGTCCTGTCCCAGCTGGTTGGTGGCGACACACTGGTAGGTGCCTGAATGTCCCACACTGACGTCCCCAAGATCCAGGACAGGACCCTGGGCCACCTCCTGCCCATTGTGCAGCCAGGTGAAGGTGACAGGGGCTGTGCCCACCTGCACTGAGCAGTGCAGGGTCAGGGGGTCACCTGTGTGCACCTGGTGTGACAGGGGACCAGGGATGATGGTGACATTGGCCACGGGCACTGCAGGGAGAGAGGTGGGTCTGAGGATGGGGGGAGGGGCTGGCACCCAGCAAGAGGGACAGGGACACAGGGATGCGGGTTTCCTGGAGGATGCTGTGGGTGAGGCCACCCCAGGCCTGAGGGTCCTGCTCACCCAGGACGGTGACATTCAGGGGCACACTCTTGGCCACGCTGTCCCCATTGCTGACCCGGCAGTGATAGTGGCCGCTGTCATTGTCCCCAACATGGCGCAGCTCCAGGCGGGGGCCGATGCCCAGCAGTGCCCCTGAGCCCCCCCGGTGCCATGAGAAGGACAGGGGACCTGTCCCCTTGGCCACCGCACAGCTCAGCACCAGGCGTTCCCCCAGTGCCACCTGTCCCCTGGGGGGCTGTGCTGACACAAACACCCCCGAGAGCAGGACCCCTGTGGGTGGGCGGAATATCAGAAGACAGTGAGGCAGAGGTCAGAGAGGGACAGGGGGACCCTAGTGAGGAAAAGGGGGTGCAGAGCTGGAGAGCTGGGTGTGGGGACTTGAAAGGACCTCCCAAGGAAGGATGTGGGTTCAGGAGCACAGATCTGAAGAGGGATGGAGAGGCACCCAAGGAAGGGTGCAGGAACCCAGGGAGGAGATGGTGGGACCAAGGGACCCAGGGTAGGACCTGGGTGGATTTCTGGACCCTGTCCCCCCATCTCTCACTGGGTTTCATCACCCAGGGATGGTGATGGGACCCAGTGAGAGATGGGGGGACAGGGATGGGGACCCAAGCAGTGTTGAGGGGATATGGAAAAAGTTTATGGGAAAGATGGGGGTACCCATGTAGGGCTGGGGGACCCAGTGAGGGACCCAGGAAAGGATGGGGGACCTGCGACAGTGATAGGGAGTCCAGGCAGCAATGAGGGTCCCGAAGCAGGGCAGGGGACCCAGGGAGGGCTGTGGGGGCTCCCCGTGCCCGTCCCCACACTCACTGCGCACCATGATGCAGAGCCGGGCGCTGCTCTTCTGCACGGCCTCCCCCCAGAGTGCACCTGGCAGCTGTAATTCCCCGAGTGGGAGATCCCCACGGTGGGCAGCAGGAACTGCGGGGACCCCTGTGCATCCTCCACCAACTGCCCATCCTGGTAGAAGAGGTGCAGGAGGCGGGTTTGGGGCCGCAGGGGGCTGGAGGTGCTGAAATTGAGGGGGGACCCCTCATTGAGCTCGGGGGGACCCTCCAGCACCAGCGCTGTAAAGAGCTCCGGGAAGGAGAGGGGAGGGGGATTTGTGACCCCGAGTCCCTGGGGAGGGGCTGTGGGGGTGCTGAGGTGTGAGGTGTGGTGGTGCTCACCATGCACTGTCACTGTCACTGGCGCCGACTCCTGCCACCCCCGTGATACTCCAGAGCTCACCCAGCCCCGGCAGTGGTAGTGGCCACTGTAGTGCAGCTGCAGAGCGGACAGGGACAGCTTGGTCCCATGGAAGGACTTCCTCACCTCCACGTCCCCATGATAAAATTGCACCTCGGTGACCGACATGTCCCTCCAGCGCCGGCAGCGCAGTGTCACCGTGTCCCCCTCCAGCACTGCCCGTGTCTGCACTTGCAGCACCAACGGGCCTATGGGACAAGGGGGTCCTGTCACACTGGGGAGTCCGGTTTCCATGGAGACCCCCCACTGGGTCACACCCAGTGGTCCACCAGGGGTCCCCACTTCCACAAACAGGATCCCTCTGCACTGGGATGCTCTGGGATGTCCCCGTGTGCAGAAGACAGGCTCTGGTCACACCAGGTGGTGACCCAAATAATCGAGCCCACTGAGACCTGTCGTGGTCCTACAGCTGCCATGCTGAGCACACCCAAAACCCCCTCACCATCAAAAAATCTCACGGGGAAGCTAAACCCACTTCCAGGTCTGTCACATATGTAGGTGCCACTCCTTTTAACAGTGAAGTGGTCATGTCTGTTCTGCCCCAAGCTCTGCCCATCCTTGTACCAGGTGGTGGCACCAGCGGTCCCTGAGCCCTGGCAGGTCAGTGTCACCCAGTCCCACAGCACTCCCGGCGTCCAGGGGGGTCCCACCAGGAGCTGGGTGGTCTGGGCACCTGTGGGTGACAGGGGACACCAGCCTGCCAGGGCCAGTGCCGGGCTGGGGACAGTGGGGTTGTTACCAATGGGGGGTTGGGAGAAATAAAATAGTGAAGTAGTAGTAGTCATGCTAAGGCTTGAAGATTTCTCTATTAGAAGTAGGCCCTAATCCTGGGAATGTGCCATGGGAATGTACTGAGGTTCCTGAGATTTAAAAGGCTTAGCTAAGAACAAATAGGTAGAAACTGTTAGCTGTTTCTATGAGATTAAGTTAAAGTATAACGTAGCCATGGGTATCTGGTGGTGGGAGTTAGACCACAGGAGCTACACTACATTCTTGGAGCAGGCAACCATGTGAGATTTATGACTTCAAGGAATGTAATTTGATTTTGATGTATGTATCTATTGTAACTTGGGGTGTGGGGTTTTACACGTATACTATGAAGTAATCAGGAATATAAAAGTTGATTGTAAACTGAGGGTCTCCGGGATTCTGACTTGGGACGCTAGTCCTCAGGTCCCCGGGCCCTAAAATAAAGCACCGGCATAAATCAACTTTGTTGATTTGTGTTTCACTTTGGATATCAGGCAACAGTTTTCTGGCGACCGCGGCAGGACTCCGGAGGTTGCTGGGGCGGTTCGCGAGCTGATCCACTCCACGCCGGCACCAGGTGATTTCTGGGGAGACATCAACCCGTGCCCGACCCCGCGCCTGACGGACGACTGTGAGAGGTAAGCCCGAAAAGGTGCTTTATTCTTTGGTTTGGGTAAGCCTGCCGAATAAGACGAGGCAGTGATCCTCGCACGGTTGGGCAAAAGACGTCTAAAGGTTGGGGAGCCTAGGCACTGGCCGTCAGACGTGGCGAAAGCTGCGCAGGACCAGTACTTGCCACTCGCAGTGACGAGCAAGGCAAGAATAGTGGATTATAGTGGATTATAGTGGACTATTGGTAATTGAATTGTGGTGTAAGAGTGAGAGTGAGTGTGTGTATGATGATGCCATTTAAAACGTTTAAAGCATTAACTAGTACTAATATAGAAATAAATGATGATTCGCCTCTAGGATGTTTATTACAGCATTGGAAACAAGGTACTTTTGGTCAGGAACTGAGTAGAAGAAAATTGATTGATTACTGTAATTATATTTGGCCTATGTATGAGACTGAAGGAATGCAGTGGCCCAGGAATGGTACTTTGAACCCTGATATCATTACTCCTTTGATGCATTATTTACAAGATAATGACAAGTGAGATGAGATACCGTATTTGGATTTGTTTAATTACTTGAAGGAAAAGCCTGAGTGGCAGAAGGAATGTGGTATAATGGTATTAAAATCTGTGGATGATGAATGTGTGGGATGTAAAGAATGGAAAAGGTGCAAAGAGTGCTCGGTAAAATTTGCAGAACCTGAAGAGGATGTCTCAATGCTGGTTCCCCCAGTAGCGGCGTTGACCCTCCCCAGTGCACCCCCGTTAGGGAAGAATGATGAATTAAGAAAAGAAAAGGAATGAGCAGGGACAAAGACTAAATCCTTTCTGCAATAATCCACAAAAGGTTGCACAAGCCTTTATGATAAGGAGTTACCACAATCAAAATCAAAGCAGCTGACTAGACCAGGATCTGAAGGTGATAATTGAGGGGAGGGGGGAGCCCAGACAATTTAGGATAGATACTGGAGCTACACATTCTGCTTTAAATACACTAATGGGACCCTTAAGTGATACTACTATCCAGGTGGTGGGGGTTATGAGACAAATAGAGGAAAGGACATTTTTACGCCCATTAGATATAAAATTTGGGGGAAAAGAATTTGACCATCAATTCTTGTACATGCCAAAAAGTCCAGAATCATTGCTAGGAAGGGATTTATTGTCAAGAGTAAATGCGAGAATAATTTTTGAAAATGGAAGGGTTAAATTAGAAATCCCAGAAGAAAACCTATCTCAGTTGTTTGTGATAAAAGAAGTAGAAACAACAGGTATACCTGAAGAAATAGAGCAGGCAGTAGTACCATGGGTCTGGGAGTCTGGAGTTCCGGGTAAGTCAAAAGCTGCACAACCTGTAGTGGTGGAGTTGAAGGAAGGAGCCCGTCCAGTTAGATTAAAGCAGTACTCACTAAAGCTGGAAGCTGGGAAAGGGGTAGCCCCAATGATAACTCAGTTTTTGGCATTAGGAATTTTGCAAGAATGTGAATCAGAATACAATACCCCAATTTTCCCGGTGAAGAAACCAAATGGAAAATATAGATTGGTTCAAGATTTAAGGGCAATTAATAATATCACAAAGGATATCCATCCGGTAGTGACTAACCCTTATACATTGCTAACATCTGTGTCTGAAAAATTTCAGTAGTTCACTGTAATCGATTTAAAGGACGCGTTTTTCTGCATCCCTCTGGCATTTGAAAGTAGAAAATTGTTTGCCTTTGAGTGGGAAGACCCAGACACAGGACGAAAAAAAAAGCTGACTTGAAGACGTTTGCCGCAAAAGTTCAAGAACAATCCGACGACATTTGGGAACCAGTTGGCTCGGGAATTGGAGGAATGGAAAATCAGCCAGGTATGGGAGTCTCCTTTCTCTTATGTATTATTGCAGTATGTTGATGACATTTTCCTGGCTACTGTAGAGCAAGAGGTGTGCTTGCGCCTAACCATCGGACTGCTGAATATGCTGGGACAAGCTGGATATCGTGTGTCTAAAGAAAAAGCCCAACTGGTAAGAGAAAAAGTCATATATTTGGGTTGCGAAATCTCCCAGGGGACCCGGAGGTTGGGTACTAACTGGATACAAACAATCTGTGCCATTCCTACGCCCCGAAATCATCAGGAACTGAGATCTTTTCTAGGGATGGTGGGGTGGTGTCGGCTGTGGATTCCAGACTTCGGCCTGAAAGCCAAACCCCTCTATGAAGCTGCAAAAGACCCTGAGCTAAAGTGGGGAAGAATCCAGGAAAGGGCATTCCAGGCACTGAAACAGGCATTGAGGGAAGCACCTTCCCTAGGTTTGCCGGACCTCACAAAAGATTTTCAACTGTATGTTAATGAAAGGCAGCGGCTGGCAGTGGGAGTACTCACACAAAAGCTGGGATCGTGGAAACGCCCAGTGGGATACTTCTCAAAACAGCTGGATGCCGTAAGTGCTGGATGGCCCAGCTGCTTAAGAGCTGTGGCAGCTACTGTGATCCTGATACAGGAGGCCAGGAAATTGACTTTGGGAAAGAAAATCGAAGTGTATATTCCCCACATGGTAATTGCAGTACTGGAACAAAAAGGGGGGCATTGGTTGTCGTCTAGTCGCATGTTACAGTACCAGGCACAGTTGAGGGAATAAGACGACATCGAATTAAAAACAACTAACTGTCTTAATCCAGCAGAATTTCTCCAAGCTCAACAGGATGAAGGAGAACTGGTACATGATTGTGTGGAAACCATCGAACAGGTATTCGCTAGTCGACAAGACTTGAGAGATGAGCCTTTGGAGGACCCCGACTGGGAACTGTTCACTGATGGCTCCAGCTTCGTTGAAAATGGAACTCGGTATGCTGGGTATGCTGTGGTAACCCTAAACCAAGTCATAGAGGCTAAGGCTCTAACCCCAGGAACATCAGCCCAAAAGGCAGAAATATGGGCTTTGGTAAGAGCTTTGGTTTTAAGTCAAGGAAAAAGAGCAAATATCTGGACAGACTCCAAATATGCTTTTGGAGTAATCCATGTGCATGGGGCTTTGTGGAAAGAAAGGGGACTTTTGAACTCGCAAGGGGCACAGGTCAAACACCGTGAGCAAATTCTAGCCCTACTTGAAGCGGTCCACAAACCCCGGGAGGTGGCAGTAATGCATGTAAAAGGACATCAGAGGGGGATGGGAAAAGAACACCAAGGAAACCAGCTGGCAGACAAAGCAGCCAAACAGGTAGCCCGAGAAGTATGGACTCAATTAGCATTATTGCCTGTACGGACTAACCCAGCTGCTTCTTACCTTGAACAAAAACCTAGCTATTCTCCAGAAGATGAAAAACTAGCTGAGTTGGTGCAAGCCCGCAAAACATCAAAGGATGGTATGTAACATCAACGGGACAAGTAGTTTTACCCGTGAGAATCATGAGAGCAGTGCTGGAAATAGAACATAACAAATGCCATTGGGGAGCAGAAGCGCTGATTCAATTCCTGCGGAAAGAGGTAATCTCAAATCAGATGTTGACAATGGCTAAGAGAGTGAACGCTACCTGCCCGGTATGTATCAAAAATAACCCTGTGACTAGGAGGCAAGTGCAAATGGGAAAATTACAGGTGGGACCCCAACCAGGAGATTATTGGCAAGTAGATTTTTCAGAATTACCGAAAGCCCAGGGATACAAGTACATATTGGTGTATGTATGCACCTTTTCTGGGTGGCCGGAAGCCTTTCCCTGTCGAACAAATCAGGCAAAAGAGGTAGTAAAGACACTGTTACGGGAGATTATACCAAGATTTGGTGTACCGTTAGGAATGTCATCAGACAGGGGACCCCACTTTGTGGCAGGAATTGTACAGGAGGTAGCAAGAATATTAGGGATAACTTGGAATCTTCATACCCCCTGGAGACCACAGTCTAGTGGACAGGTGGAAAGGGTGAACCAGACTCTGAAGGGGCAGATTAAGAAGATTTGTCAGGAAGCAAAAATCCAGTGGCCTCAGGCATTGCCCCTAGCCCTGTTGAGAATCAGGATAAAGCCTAGAGAGAAGGTAGGAGTAAGTCCGTATGAAATCCTGTACGGCAAACCTTATCATGCTACAGTGTATCAGGGTGACCCGCATTTGATAGGAGACCAAATCTTACTCACTTATATCCTGTCTCTCAATAAGACCCTCACAGCTATCAGAGGAGCCCTGCAGTGGAATCGGCCGTTGCCATTGGAAAATCCAGCTCATGATATCCTACCAGGAGACCAAGTGTATATCAAAAACTGGAACACTGAACCTCTGAAGGAAACATGGGAAGGCCCTTACCAAGTACTCATGACTACTTTCACCGCTGTAAAGGTCGAGGGCATCGGAAACTGGATCCATTACACCAGAGTCAAGAAAGTCCCGTCTCAGTGGGAAGTTCGACCTCTGTCTGCTACCCGGATGGTGTTCAAAGCCAAATCCTAATAATTGTCATCCTACTGGGAACAGATCATATATGTGGATGCTTTTGTGGTAGTTACTGTAGTTGATCCGTATGTAGTAGTGCCTGAAAATGCGAGCATGAATCTAACCTGTTTGTTTTCAGATAACCAGAGAGCTGGATTCGAGGAAATAAATGTCAGATGGAAAGTGGGACCAGAAGTGGCGGATCAGGGAATGGTTACCTTGTTCTGGGACAAGCAACAACAAAGAGGGAACACGACCTTGCAGGTACCCACAACATGGAGAAACCATACAGGCCCATTCACATGTGTTGTTTGGATTAGGGATAGCTTTGATTATGGGAATCTTGAGGTAAAAGTGTTAGGGATAAATAATAAGGAAAATTTGGAAAATCCTGTCACAGTGGTACCGGTCCACACACCAGTTGACATGTGGAATGGACCCCCATTAAGAATAAACTGCACCTTTGAATTAGACCATTATTGTGGATGGACAGTACAAGTCAAATGGTAGAAAAAGGGCCCGGACCAGATGTGGGAAAGATTAACCGTTGGAATAAGCTGGTGGATAATCGGACTGAGAGGGAAGGGGTGGCTCAACATTACTGATCCCAAAATTGGGGAGGCTGAAGGAGAATACCTATGTGTAGTCACTTGTGGAAGTGACAGGAACTATGGACTGAGGGAAGTAGTTGCCAATCCTCACTTGGATAGGAGCGTTAAACCACAGCATGGGGTATATCTAGCAACAGAAGGCCAGGACCTAATTTTAAGCTGTATCACAGGGGAAAAGAAATTCACTGACTTTGGGTGGTGGTTTAAGGGAAATTTGACATCTGGACCCAAATATCAGATCGAGAGAAGAATTGGAATGATGGTCTTAGTAATTAGGCAGGCCAAGAAGGATGATGATGAAAGAAATTATTGGTGTTGGGTCTCGGAAGATGATTGGTGGGAACATAGAATGACTCACGTCTATATGAGAGAAACTCGAGTCACCAGGCAAGTAACAGAAATTAGGAATCCCATAAAAACCCCAGAGCAAGAAAATCTGGTGCTAGGATTAATTCGGGATTTTGGAAAAATGCAAAATGTCACAACCATTACAGCTTGTTTGCCCATGCCTCATTCAGCAGGTGACCCAATAACATGGGGAATAATACCTGTCGGAGAAATGCCCAAAGCATTTAGTAATGTCTCCTGAAATTGTAAATTTGTATCCCACACAATACCAGGATGGATAGAAGGATGTTTGATTCCACAGGAGGTAACTAAGCAACAATGTCAACAGATGCCAGGCTACCTTGGTTGGGTAGAGGACCCTCGAAATAAAGAAAGTTGTTTAGTTTCAAAAGCTGGGAAGTACCCCTGTTCGAGAGTGCAAATACAAACAAAGAAAAAGATAAATGAAAAGGTATGCCAAAATGTTACTCACCACACCACTATGGAAGAGTGACAGACAATTTGGGGACCAAGTTTATTGGAAACATACAGTTATATAGGCCCAGTAAATTGGTGTATTCGATGGATAGGGAAAAAGAACCAAAGTTATGAATTATCTAAAGATGTTCCTGCACATTGGAGACAATTAACGAAGGCTAAGGATGATTGGAACTGTACCAAAATCTTTACTTGTGATACCCCACCAGAACATATTGGTTTGCTACCTGTGAGAATTCTGTTACAGCTGGGATGTGAGTGCAGAGGATATAATCATTCCATGAAAAGAGATAATAAAATGGGAGTTGACTGCAAAACAACCACGGTAAGAAGCCCAGGGAACTTGGTTTGGGTTAAGGGACATGGACAATGGACTACCCATATGCCAATCGATGGTTCAGTGACACAAATTACACTAGGAATTCCCACTTTATGTCCATTCTGGAAACAGTCCAAACTTACTAAGGAGGAGACCCAGAGGCGAATAAGAAGGGAAGTGGACGAATTAGTAGACCCAGAGGGCAAATGGCATGAACCATCAGGGGGAGTCAAATTTGGTTGGGCACTTGAGTCATTATTTGCTCCGATAGCTACTTATAGGAACAGAGAGATGCTTTACAAGTTATTGGGACAAACAGAACGATTGGCAGCAGTCACTAAGAAAGGGTTTAAGGACTTGAATATACAGTTACAAGCAACCACCAGAATGACAGTTCAAAATAGGATGGCTCTGGATATGATTTTGCTAAAGAAACACAGAGTTTGTGGATACCTGCAAGGGAAAGATGACCATTGTTGTGTGCATATCCCAAACGTAACCCAAGAGGTGGAAAAGGATATAAGCCAATTGGGACGAATTGAATCACAAGTGCAGGAGGTCCAAAAGGAGGCGGAACATAATTGGGTAGGAGCTCTATTTAGCTCATTAGGAATCCAGGTCTCAGGTTGGTTATCCTCTATAATACAGTATATTGTAATGATTGTAATAATAGTGATTCTCATTGTCATAGCATATAAGTGTCTCCTAGGAATAATTGCAAGAGAGGGCACTCATACACGTCGGGTGATGAAGGCTCTGACCAAAAAAGAAGTGATTTCGCCCAGAGAGAGTTCCCCGCCGACATATCTGGAAATCATCACTTGAAGATTGAGCATCCTTGCAGAATCTTTGAAGAATGCTCAAAAGGGGGGAGTTGTTACCAAAGG
>JANPWX010013942.1:0-11072 GCA_024734555.1 Trochalopteron elliotii
CATTGGACCGGCTCCGGACCTGACCTGGGAATATCTGGGGGTCCTCGACGCCTGAAAACAGAAGCTCTGCGCCCTCCCCTCACAGCAACTGCTTGAGTATTTTTTCTTTTCCCTTGTGTTGGGGAGTGTCTTTGTTTATTTGTCAATAAATAGGTTTTTTCCACTTCTCCTCCGAGGAATTCCTTCCCAAACCCAGAGCTGGGGGGGGAAGGGGTGGTGGAGGTTTGTTTTCTGGGGGACTCCTTCTGGAGACCTTCCCCTAATTTGTCCTAAACCAGGACAATATACTTTTTGGTGCGTTGGCAGGGAAAGGGCCAGAGAAAGTGGAAAAAACTTTAATAATAATATTGGTGGTTCTAATTGCTTTGTGGGTGTATTGGCATGGTTTTTTCGGGATTCATAATGTCATTTGGGGTGGAAGCCTGCCGGTATTTCTGGTCCCTAGGGTTTTTTTAAGTTTTAATACCTCTGTGGTACCTAGGGTTACTTCCTTACCCAGAAATAGCTCTGGTATTATCCCTAATAAGAACTTCTTTTAGCCATGGGGTACTAACCAGAATACTCATTGGGCTGGGCTTGTTTGTAATGATTTACAGGAGGGTTACAAAAATGCTGGAATCCGTTCCAGAAGTGTTTGATTCTTTGTTATGGGTGTTTACTCAGTTTGTTGGGGGAGAAGCAGGGGAAGGGGTTTTCCAGCCTCTGTTCTCCTTCTTCTCCTCTGGATTGCTTACATCTCTATTAGAAAATGTTCAGTCTCCCCTGAGTGTTAAAGAGACCATCTTTCTGGCATTTAATTTAGTAAGTTTTTTCTATACTGTCCGCAGTTTATATAAAATGAAAGCTGAGATTTCCAAAGGGGCTAATGAGACTTCTGATTTAGGAGTAAAGCCAAGCAGGAGAAATCTTGAGTGGAGTGGGAAATGGGAGGATATGGGCCAAATTTTAAAGGAATTCTCTGATCCTATAGTCTGGGACTTCCCATCTGAACAAATTCAGAACCCAGCTGAGGTGGCAAAGTACCTGAAAGAGAAGTGCCATGGTAGTACTAAAGAGAAAAGGATTATTGTAGTGAGCTGGGCCCTGGCATATGTTTATCGTACTCTGCTAGATACCGCAGGGCAGCAGATAGAAGAAAGGGAACAGGGAGATAAGTTAGTTACTATTCCAGTCACTCAGGCTGCAGCTAATATCCCCGGCTCCAGGCCAGTAGCTGAACTAGACAGTGGGCCTCAACCAATGGCTGTTGCTGCTAATACAAGAGGTGGAAAGTGTAAAAGCAAGACCAATCGCAAGGTGGAGGATGATGATGATGATCCAGGAGAAGGACCTTCACCAAAATCAGAAGCCACATCGAGGGGTACAGATTCTGGAGCCAATATTGATTCCCTTTCCCTAAAGGACCTTCGAGGCCTAAGAAAGGACTACAGGCGACAACCCGATGAATCTATAATTAGTTGGTTAGTCCGCCTTTGGGATGCTGCAGGGGAGGCTACCATTCTGGATGGCACTGAAGCGAGGCATTTGGGATCTCTGTCACATGATCCTGTCATTGACCAAAGCATGATGAGGGAGGCTAGCCCTCACAGTCTCTGGGAACGGATCCTGGACGGTGTAGCACAAAGATACCTGTGTGCAGATGACCTCTATCTGCAGCAGACACAGTGGAAGACCATAGAACAGGGGATCCAACATCTGAGAGAGATGGCTGTAGCAGAGCTCATTTTTTCAGATGACATAACAACTAGGAATCCGGACCTGGTACCATGTACACCTGTAATGTGGAGGAAACTTGTGCGACTTGGGCCACCTGAATATGCTTCTGCTCTAGCAATAATGAAGCAGGATGAGGCATATGAGGCTGTGCTCGATATGGCGAAGATGCTGCGAGCATATGCAGATGCCGTGCATGGCCCAACACATGCCAGAATTGCAGCTGTGGAAACACGTCTACAGAAACTAGAAGATAAGATAGAGGAGAATCACAAGAAACGCAGGGAGGAGATTAGAGAGGACCTCTTCCAAATTTCAGCGGTACAGATCAGAGGTTCTGGTACCCAACGCAGGCGTTCCCCAGACAGGGAGAGAAGGTACACCCCACGAGCTGAGTTGTGGTTCTTCCTGCGTGAGTCTGGAGAAAACATGAGGAGATGGGATGGAAAACCCACTGCTGCTCTGGCACAACGGGTACATGAACTGAAGGAAGGCAAGACCCAGAGAGGAGGTTCCACCAAAAGGGAAGCAGCTCCAATTGCCCATAGGCGAATGGCCAGATATGATGATGATGACATGTGTGACTCCCTTGAAGGAACCTCTAAGACATATGCCCAAGGAAAGAAGGAAAACCAGGCCTAGAGGGGCCCTGCCTCTAGCCAGGTAGAGGCTAGGGAAAATCGTGTTTTTTGGAAGGTGTGGATTCGTTGGCCTGGCACGTCTGAACCACAAGAATATGAGGCCTTGGTGGATACTGGTGCACAGTGCACATTAATTCCGTCAACACATGTAGGGGCAGAATCTGTTTCTATTGCTGGTGTGACCGGGGGATCACAGGACTATACGTTGGTGGAGGCTGAGGTGAGCCTGACTGGAAATGAGTGGAAGAAACACCTTATTGCAACTGGCCCAAAGGCCCCATGCATTTTGGGCATAGACTACCTTCGGAGTGGGTATTTCAAAGACCCTAAGGGACTCAAATGGGCATTTGGGATAGCAGCTGTAGTGACAGAGGGCATCCAGCAATTGAACACCTTGCCTGGACTGTCCGAGAATCCGTCGACAGTAGGACTTCTGAAGGGGGAAGAGCAACAGGTACCAATTGCCACCTCAATAGTGCACCGCCGACAGTATAGAACAACTCGAGATGCCGTGATCCCCATTCATAAGATGATCCGTGAGCTGGAGAGTCAAGGGGTGGTCAGCAAAACCCACTCACCCTTCAACAGCCCCATCTGGCCTGTGCGTAAATCTGAAGGAGAATGGAGACTGACTGTGGACTATCGTGCATTGAATGAAGTGACTCCACCGCTGAGCGCTGCTGTGCCAGACATGTTGGAGCTCCAGTACGAGCCTGAGTCCAAGGCAGCAAGGTGGTATGCCACTATTGACATTGCCAATGCATTTTTCTCCATTCCTCTGGCAGCAGAGTGCAGGCCTCAGTTTGCCTTCACATGGAGGGGAGTGCAATACACCTGGAACCGACTGCCCCAGGGGTGGAAGCACAGTCCTACCATCTGCCATGGACTGATCCAGGCTGCACTGGAAAAGGGTGAGGCTCCAGAACACCTACAGTATATTGATGACATCATTGTGTGGGGGAACACAGCAGCAGAAGTGTTTGAGAAAGGAAAGGAAATCATCCAGATCCTCCTGGAAGCCGGTTTCGCTATCAAGAAGAGTAAAGTTAAGGGACCAGCCCGTGAGATCCAGTTCTTGGGAGTAAAGTGGGAAGATGGACGGCGTCAGATTCCTACTGACGTCATCAACAAGATTACAGCAATGTCTCCACCAACCAGCAAGAAGGAGACACAAGCTTTCCTAGGCGCCATAGGCTTTTGGAGAATGCATATCCCTGAGTACAGTCAGATCGTGAGCCCTCTCTACCTGGTTACCCGTAAGAAGAACGATTTCCACTGGGGCCCCGAACAGCAGCAAGCCTTTGCCCAGATCAAGCAGGAGATCGCTCATGCAATGGCCCTTGGCCCAGTCAGGACAGGACCAGATGTGAACAACGTGCTCTACTCTGCAGCCGGGAGCCGTGGTCTGTCCTGGAGCCTTTGGCAGAAAGTACCTGGGGAGTCTCGAGGCCGCCCACTAGGATTTTGGAGTCGAAGCTACAGAGGGGCCGAAGCCAGCTACACTCCAACTGAGAAGGAAATTTTAGCAGCCTATGAGGGAATCCAAGCTGCCTCGGAGGTGATTGGCACAGAAGCACAACTCCTCCTGGCACCTCGACCACCAGTGCTGGGGTGGATGTTCAAACGAAAGGTCCCCACCACCCACCATGCCACCGATGCCACATGGAGCAAGTGGATTGCTCTAATTACACAGCGCACCCGTATGGGTAAATTGAATCGTCCTGGGATCTTGGAAATAATTACAAATTGGCCGGAAGGTGAAAGTTCTGGTCTCACAGATGAAGAACCAGAACAAGTGACACGGGCTGAAGAAGCTCCACCATATAATCAACTGCCAGCAGAGGAGACACATTATGCTCTTTTCACTGACGGTTCCTGCCGCATTGTAGGGACAAAGCGGAAGTGGAAAGCAGCTGTGTGGAGCCCCACACGACAGGTCGCTGAGGCCACTGAAGGAGATGGTGGATCGAGCCAACTTGCAGAACTCAAAGCCGTTTAATTGGCCCTGGACATTGCTGAGAGTGAGAAGTGGCCAAAACTCTACCTCTATACTGATTCATGGATGGTAGCCAATGCTCTGTGGGGATGGCTAGAGAGGTGGAAAAAGGCTAATTGGCAGCGTAGAGGAAAACCAATTTGGGCTGCTGAAGAGTGGAGAGACATTGCTACCAGGGTAGGGAGACTACCTGTGAAAGTCCGCCACGTAGATGCTCATATCCCCAAGAGTAGAGCTAATGAGGAGCATCAAAACAACGAGCAGGTAGATCGGGCTGCAAAGATAGAGGTGTCAAAGATAGACTTAGATTGGCAACACAAGGGAGAGCTGTTCCTAGCCCGATGGGCCCACAATGCCTCAGGTCATCAGGCCAGAGACACCACCTATAAGTGGGCACGAGACCGAGGGGTGGATCTAACCTTGGACAGTATTTCTCAGGTTATCCACGATTGTGAGACGTGTGCTGCCATCAAACAGGCCAAGTGGGTGAAGCCCCTATGGTATGGTGGACGGTGGTCCAAATACAAGTATGGGGAGGCCTGGCAGATTGATTATATCACATTACCCCAGACACGTCAAGGTAAGCGCTACGTGCTCACAATGGTGGAAGCCACCACGGGGTGGCTGGAGACCTACCCTGTTTCTCATGCTACGGCCCGTAACACCATCCTGGGCCTTGAGAAGCAAGTCCTGTGGAGACATGGTACCCCTGAGAGGATTGAGTCAGACAACGGGACTCATTTCAAGAACAGTCTTATCAGCACATGCGCTAGGGAACACGGCATTGAGTGGGTGTACCATATTCCCTACCATGCACCAGCTGCTGGGAAGTGGAGAGGCACAATGCACTGTTAAAAACCCAGTTGAAAGCATTGGGTGGGGGATCTTTCAAAAACTGGGAGCAGCATTTGGCAAAGGCCACCTGGTTGGTTAACACCCGAGGTTCCACCAACCAAGCGGGTCCTGCTCAATCTGAGCTCCTTAATATCGTAGATGGAGATACAGCCCCAGTGGCCCATGTCAGAGGTTTGTTGGGAAAGACAGTATGGATCAACCCTGCCTCGAGTACAGGCAAACCCATCCGTGGGATTGTTTTTGCTCAAGGACCAGGTTGCACATGGTGGATAATGCAGAAAGATGGAATAACACGCTGGGTACCTCAGGGAGATCTGAAGGTGGGGTGAGACTCCTATGTAAATGTCATTGTTGGATGAATGTTACTACATGGAACAGAAGGAAACGTATAAGTGTCAAAGGTCTGAGCAAGTAAGATAGAAGGAAATGTGTAAGTGTTGAAGGTTTGAGTAAGTGAGATGCAAGTTTTTTATTGTATGTTCACGATATGGGATAAGGGGTGGAATGTCCTGGGTTGACGGTGCCTCCTATCCCAATCGTGCAGCTTTATCTTTATGTACTGCACTGTTATGTCTGACAGCTGCCTCCCCCCTCGGTGGGGTGTTTGCCGCGGTGGGGCTACTTGTGCTTTTGCTTTTGGCTGCTAGCTCGGCTTGGCTGCAGGCTTTTTGCTTTGCTTCGCTTCGCTGCTGCCTTTACCTGGTTTTGTTTTTTTTTTTTGCTTTTGCTTCTGTTTTTTTTTTTTTTTTCCCTTTGCTGGTTTTTGCTGCTTTCGTTTTTTTCCTTTTTTTCTTTCTCTCCCTTCCCCCCCACCCCTCCCCCCGAAGATCATTGGACCGGCTCCGGACCTGACCTGGGAATATCTGGGGGTCCTCGACGCCTGAAAACAGCTCTGCGCCCTCCCCTCACAGCAACTGCTTGAGTATTTTTTCTTTTCCCTTGTGTTGGGGAGTGTCTTTGTTTATTTGTCAATAAATAGGTTTTTTCCACTTCTCCTCCGAGGAATTCCTTCTCAAACCCAGAGCTGGGAGGGGAAAGGGGTGGTGGAGGTTTGTTTCCTGGGGGGCTCCTTCTGGAGACCTTCCCCTAATTTTTCCTAAACCAGGACACCCACACACCTGAGGGCCAGCCTTGCAGAGATGTGGCTATAAAAATGAGCGAGACAGCTGATCACGGGTGCCTTGAAAAATCAAAAGGGTTTTAATATAGATGGAAAATAATACAAAAACAAGACAACAAAGCTGAGCACAGCACAGAGACCAACTCCTTGCTGCTACAGCACCTTGAAATGTGAGAAGCAAAAAGCAAAAAGCGTGGATTTCCTTTGTTCTCTCTCTTTAATACCTAAGGGCTTAGGTGGGCTTTTTGGCCCATGGCCCAATGAGAAAAACAACAGTCTTTGAGTAACATTTCCAGGGTCCAATCTACACTTCTGGACTGGCTCCGAGCCATTTACAAAGAGAAATCCACAGAACTTTCCAGCTAACTTCTTAACATGTCAAAAGGTAAAATGAGACCCTTCCCTATTTGGAAGCACCTGCTAGAGGTGTAGGGATTGCATTACTACAAGAGCCCTTTTTGGAATTTGTTGAGAGGCTTTCTGCAGCTGTGGAGAAGCAGGTGGATGATGTAGATATGAGAATACTTTTGCTCAAACAGCTTGCAAGGACTAACTCCAATGCAAATTGCAGAAAGCTCATTGAGGCCCTCCCTGGAGATCCTTCTCTGACAGAGATGGTCAAAGCGTGTGCTAATGTAGGCACCACAGATCGTAAGATGGCTGCCTTTGCTACTGCGTTGCAAACAGCCTGGAAAGGGCAAAAAGGAGGACAGCAGAAACGGGAATGCACAGGCAAGCAAAAATCAAGAAAAACAAAAACAGAAAGTAAAAGCTGCTTTGTTTTTTTGTGCTCGGTGTGGAAAGCCAAACCATACTTCAGAGGTTTGCAGGGCAAAATTCACTGCCAATGGTCAGCCTTTGCCAAGTTCGGGAAACGGGAAGCAGACCGCCAAGGGGAAACGCGTGCGGACACAAGCATTTTCCCAAGTCCCAATGCCGATGCAGGTCTACTTAGCCAGCTTGCAGCCAGCACCTGTGGTTCAGCCAGTGTTGATGTCTGCACAGCAGCAACAGTCGTCTTAGACTCTTGCAAAGTGCACAAAGTCCCCCTGGATGCCTTTGGACTCCTGGGTGAGGGCAAAAGTGCCCTCCTCATGGGGAGGTCGAGTGCCACCCTTCAAGGTATCATTGTGCATCTAGGACTCATTGATACAGATTATACAGGACAAATTTGTGCCATGGTGTCCACACCCACCCCCCCGTCATTATCCCTGAAAAAACTCGAATTGCTCAACTTGTGCCTTTTAAGTCTTCTGTTTCTAGGACAGAGAACTGGTGTCAAGGGGACAGCTGCTTCGGATCTAGCGGGCTGCCTCAAGTTCACTGGACTGCAGTCCTGACTGACGAACATACTGAGATGTGGTGTACACTGTGCCTCCCTGGTGCCACCCCGTCAGAGATCCACCTTCAAGGTCTGATAGACATGGGCGGACATAACTATCCTCTCCTTCTCTGCATGGCCTCTGCAGTGGCCTCTGGATCCTGTGCAGTCACCTGTCACAGGATTGGGTGGAATGACACAATGCTTCATGAGCCAGCAGCCTGTGATGATCACAAACTCAGACGGACAGTCGGCTACGGTTCGACTTTGTCACCACAGCTATTACTAACCTCTGGGGGCAGGATGTACTGGCAGCTTGGGGGGTACGCATCGGGATAGATTTTTGATGGGGGCCGCTGTGATGAAGGGCACACTGTGTCTTACGCCTCTTTTACAGTGGCTGGTAGACAAACCAATCTGGGAGAACCAGTGGCCCCTCCCGGAAGAAAAATTGGCTGCCCTTCAAGATTTGGTCCAGGAGCAATTGGACCAGGGTCATCTTGAGTTTTCTACCAGTCCCTGGAACACTCCTGTCTTTTGCATCAAAAAGAAATCAGGGAAATGGAGGTTGTTACAAGACCTCCGGAAAGTTAATGCTGTGATGGAAAGCATGGGGATGCTGCAACCTGGTATGCCATCGCCCACCATGCTTCCCGCAGATTGGCCGGTCCTAATCATGGATCTGAAGGATTGTTTCTTTACAATTTCCTTGCATCCTGATGATAAACCGAAATTTGCCTTCACAGTGCCAGCAATTAACAATGCTGAGCCTGCACAGAGATATCAATGTCTTGCCACAAGGCATGCGAAATTCTCCAGCCATTTGCCAATAGTATGTGGCCTTGGCCTTGTCTGGAGTTCACAGGCAATTTCCTGATGCCCATTTCTATCATTACATGGATGATATCCTGGTGGCAGCATCCACTCAGGATGAGATGCTGAGGATACAGCCTCAGCTGCTCGATGCTTTGCATTCTCATGGGCTGCAGGTGGCTCCAGAAAAGGTTCAACAGCAACCTCCTTGGAAATATTTGGGGGTCAAAATTTTGGAACAAACAATCCAGTACCAAGAGGTGCGATTTGTGCATTCGATTAAGACACTGAGTGATGCACAAAAATTGGTAGGTGTCATCATGTGGTTACGTTCATATTTGCGACTGACCAGGCCACAACTGTCTCCACTGTTTGATCTGTTAAAGGGAGACTCTGATTAGAGATTGATGCCCCAAGTTTTAGCTTGCAGATTCTGTGTTACCTAGGGATGTAGTTCTGAGCCTCATATTAAATGCTAGCAAGCTCTGTTCACAGGGTAGGTAGACAAAACAAATCCCTTTTCTGCTGAGAACCAAGGACAACTTTCAGGCCCAAAAGCATAAACAACGATGGACCGAAGGGAGTAACAAGAAGGATGGGACCTCACAGCCTGAAGCTGTAATTGGACAATTAAGCCCCAATATGCAAATGGACCAAAACTGATAAAAATGTAAGACCTTGTGACCAGGTAGCCATTTTTCGTGTGTGACGTTTTCGTAGTGGTCTCGGGGTGCACCTTGGGCCGGGATCCGGTCCTGCCCAAGGTGAATCCTGGAGGCTTTTGAATAAATACCTACTTTATTCTCTAGCTTTGTCCAGTCTCTGTTTCAGGTCAGCCTTCTAGGCATCAGTATCTGGCGACCCAGATGGGACAGTGAGGCATCTGGAAAACCCCTGTGGACCAGAGGAACACCCAGCTCCTGCCGGCACCCCGAGAGGGTGGCGGCCCCAGCTGTGGCCCAGGAGGTATCAGAGCCCAAGAATCCATAGTTTGGTGGACCTGACAGAGGCGTGTGAGTAATTGGATAAGAATTCTGTATAAGTAATACTTGAATAAGTATTCTGTTGAGTGTTAGATTGTGGTGCTGCTGGCGTGAGGCCAGCAGGGGCGCAGGGAGTGAGTCCCTGCCTTGGAGTTGCATCGTGGTGCTGCTGGCGTGAGGCCAGCAGTAGTGCAGAGAGTGAGTCTCTGTACTGTGGCTCTGAAGGACAGGAGTTCAAATCCCATGCTTGTTTGCTTCTCTCTCCCCTAATTACTTTCTCACTTATAACTGCCGAGGTATGGGGTGTGCATTTTCTTGTGAATGTTGTAATAATAACATCCCAAGAGATAGTCCCTTGGCATTAGTTTTGAGAAACTGGAATGATCTGACCGGGGGGGACTCCTTATCTTTCAAATCTAAACTCACTAGACTCTCGGAAAAAATCTGGCCGACTTATGAACTAGATGATGACCAGAAGTGGCCTGAATTTGGGAGTCTTGATAAGAAATTGATATCAAGTTTAATCTCCCGCATACGCGAAGATCGATATTTCGATGAGCTAGAATATGCGAGGCTCTTTATGGTGTTAGCTTGTCGCAAAGAACCAGAGAAAAAGGAGCATATATTGGTTTTAAAGAAAAAAACGGAGAAAACTAAGAGAAATTATGAATAGATCCAAAATAGTGAATGTAGGCAAGAGGAGGCGGAGTTTGACCTCATAGCCCCTAATCTCAGGGGGGGCTCGAGCCTGGTTCCTGGCGGGGCCCCGCCACCTCCCGTCCTGCTAGTGCCCCCCTCGGGCGCTCCTCCACCCCTTGTCCCGCCCCTGCCCAGGCCACCTCTGGTAGTGCCGGCCCTGCCGCCCCCAATCCTGCCCCTGCCAGCACTGTCACCGTCCACGTCACAGCAGGCGGGGGGGGAAGGGCTTTGGCAGCTACCGCCACCGCCCCCGATAGGGCCGCCTCTCCCACCCCCGCCACAGCCCCTAGTCGCAGCGGACGGGCAGCTACTGCTGCAACCCTCGTTGCGTTAGCCCCCTCCCCTCTCCCATCGTGGCCCCCAGGCCAGCTCGGTGCCTCCGCCACCAGAGAAAGGGGGGGCAGGGTGGGGCGTGTCCCTAGTAGGCTCCAAACCGGTGAAGGAGGAGGAGGGAGGGGACAGCCAGTGTGTGCAGCCCACGGCACCACCCTTAGAGGAGGAGTTGGAGGGCAAGGCTTTCTACAAAGTAGACAGAGAGGGAATCTCCCATGGGAGGAGTAGTTCTTCCTCTGCTCCCAAGCTTGCGAGTTCCCATAGCAGCCTCGAGCGCCAGGGAGCTGCCTCAGATGATGTCATAGAGGAACACGGGCACACAGCCTGGGACCAGCGGTGTTGTAAATCCTGTATGGCTCCTCCTGTGATCAAAACTAGGTAAAGCAGATTATATGCTACAACTGCAACCAAAGCAACAGACGGCTCTGAGGGGGAGGATGGGACGGATACTGAGGAGGAGGATGAGGCTGAGCAGATTCTTGCCTCAGGCAGGCAGAGAAGAGGTAAAATAGCGAGGCGAGCTATTAGAGAACATAGTCCGATCGCCAAATGTACCAGGGCAAAAAATACAGAACCAGTTTTACAAGCTCCATTGAGG
>JANPWX010013950.1:0-11733 GCA_024734555.1 Trochalopteron elliotii
CTGGGACACCCCTGTTCCCCAGATCCACGGGTGGAGCCCCTGCTCAATATTTCCACACTTTTCCCTCTCTTCTGGTGTCCACATCCAGAACCCAAACATTCTTTCTGGGAGGTTCCAAAGGGCTGCAGATTTTGTTCAAGAAGGAGGGTCCCGGTCAGGTTGTTGAGCAGATGGGTGTGGGATTTACAGAATTGCTGGGGCTCTCTCAGCCCCTTGCTAAGAGTGACAAAATGATCAATTGCTGCATTTCCGGACTGGTTCCCTCACAGCTGCCTCTGCAGGGGCTGTTTCCAGCCAGCCCTGCTCTGAAAACCATCAAAGGCCCTCACAGAGCCACTGCCTGGGCTCCCATTGGCTTTTGTGCTTCTTGCAGGGCTGAGAAAACCACAGCCAGGCCGTTTCCTGCCCACAGAATTGTCACCTTTGCAGCAGCTCTAAAGCTGCCAGAATCAAGGCCAAGGGGACAGGGGGGACCCTCAGGTCCTGGCTGCCAGCTGGGGCTGGCCAGAGCAGGGCTGGCCAATGCCCATCCCTGTGCACTGGGGCTGGGCCATGGCTGGGCCCCACACTTGGATGGCCACTGGCTTCAAGGAGGAGGAGTTGGGGAGCTCCTTCCTGCCTGGGGCTCCATTCCCAAGCTGCTCTTGCTGGCCCAGATCCTGCAGGGGACCAGCAAGAATGGAGAAGTCTGGACCCCTCCCCAAGCTGCCATCCCCCAGGACAGAACCTGTCCCCCCATGTGACATTCAGCACAAATGGCCTCTTCCTTCTGCTGCAGGAGATAGAAAGTGAAAGTGTTGGGGGGGCACAGCCGGACACCCCCATCCCCCACAGCCTCCCAACCCCTCCCTGCAGACCCCTCACCCCTGCTTCCCCCAACCTTGGCTGCCCTCAACCGATTCCCTGCTCAAGTGCCTCCCAGGCTCCTCAAGGAATGAACTGGGGCATTGTGAAATTGAGGGTTAAAAGGAAGGAAATAGAAATGAAGAGAGGAAATATCACTGGGGGTTGGGGGGACACAGACCCAGAGCCCCTCAGAATCTGCCTGGGGTGCCTCCCCCAAACCAAGAATATATGAGGGGGACAGTGTTGGACCTTGTGTCACTCCAAAATCTGAGGCACACCCCTGGAAGGAGCTGTGACCCACAGGCCCACCCAGCTACTGCCCATCCCTAGGACCTCCATTCCCCTGGGAACTAAACCATGGGGCCTCCATTCCTTACGTTCCCCCTCCCTGGGAGCCCCATCCAAGGAATGCCACTCCCCAGGATATCTATGGCCCAGGAGCCCCATTCCTAAGGAACCCTCTCCAAAAATTCCATCCCCTACAATGCCCCTTCACCCAGGACCTGGATTGTCCCAGGACCCCTCATTTCTACAGGACCTCCCATTCCCCCTGCACTCCATCCCTGGAGCACCCATCCCATTGCCCCAAATCCCTGGAGCCCATGTTCCCCTGGGACTCCAATCCCTGAGTCCCCCCAGCCCTGTGACTCCCATTCCCATTGCACACTCATATCCAGTGATTCCCCCTCCTCAGGACCCCCATTCCCCAGGGACCCCATCCCTGGCACAGCCCATTCCCCTGGACACCCATCCCTGGCTCCCCAAACCCCCTGAGCCCCCCACTCCTGAGACCCCCATGTCCCACCTTGTGCCACCCAGCCTTGTCCAGACCCTGTCCCCACCCTGCCCACAGCCTGTCACCAGCTTGTGGCCACCCTGCCCCCACCATGTGCCACAACCACATAGGAATGAGACCTGACCTCGCTTCCTTTCACCCTGGCTGAAGAGCCACCCGGGGACAGCCACCCCTGACAGCGAATGACAGCCAGTCCACATGGCTGGGGACACGGAGATGGCCGGGAAGGTGGCGCTGCTCCTGTGGGGTGAGTGCCCCGGGCATGGGCCTGACACCCCGGGGATGGGCCCTGGTGAGGCAGAGACCAGTGGGGAGGGGGCTCAGGGGGGTTGTGGGGTCCCCTGAGGTCCCCAAGGCCAGCAGAGCCACTGCATGGAGGTGACCAGAGTCGTGGGGTGGCTTTGGGGACAGGAGAAGGGGGACAGGAGTGGAGGGTCATTAATGGGGGGACAGGGGTGTGGGGAGGCATCCTGGGACTGGTGCAGTTGTGGAGACAGGGACAGGTGTATAGGGATGCAGGGACAAGGGGACAAGTGCCATGCAGATGGGCCATGGGGACAGAGGCCATGGGGCTGGTGGGGGTGACCTGTGCATGCATGGGGTGGCCATGTGTCATGATACACTAATGCAAGCAGGGTTCGTGATGGTTCATTTTAAGGATCTCAGAGTGCAGAAAAAAACAACACAGAGGGGATTTCAGTATTCATCAAAACAAATGCACTTTTATTAGTGCCAACAGCAAATGTGATAGAAGGATTTGAAGGGAAATAAAGGATAGCGAGAAAAGAGAAAGAAGGGGTGGGTAATAGCTACCAACGGAGAGACTAAATCCTTGTGGTCCGGCCAATAGATTTGTCTTTTTCCATGGGGAGATCTCAAAGTCTTTGGTTAACTCAGGGGTCCTTATAGTCCTTTCCAAAGCGACAGGCAGTTGGCCAAAAGGTGGGGAAATCATTACGGTGTGTTCATTTTGAGAGAACCGAGAACAGGTCGGCCGTCACCAAGTGCAGTGTTAACGAGAACAGGTACGACCGTCAGCAAGTGCAGTCAATTCACCGTGACTTGCCCGTTGTTTCTGCTCAGGTTCTGATGTTCCCATGGAAATGCATGCCAGGTTTTTCCATTGAACACACCTGCAGGCAACACTTGGCAAACATCCCACCTCAGCCAGGCCAGAACTCCTGTGTTGGGTTTTTAGAGTCCTTTTAGGGGTTTCAGTCTCTGTCCTTGATGATGGTCGTGAGGCATATGAGGGATCTTCGGACTGTCTCTTACAGTGGGGTCGCAGGGGGTCACCAGGGAGTGCAGGACCCCTGGTGTGATGGGTGATCTTGATGTTTCCCTCTCTGTTTCTTGCAGTGGCCGCAGGGGTCGGTGGGTCCCTTTTGTTCCTGGTCCTGCTTGTGGCTGTCATTGTGGCCTGGCACTGGTGGCACTGCCTGGATGGGTGACAATGAGGGCATGAGTGTCCTAGGGAGCTGCAGGAAACCCCCAGATTTTGGGGAGCAATAGGGCAGCACCCAAAATCCTAGAATTGTGACCTGGTGGTCCTGTAAGGTTTGGGGAGGTGCTGGAGAGTTTTGCAGAGATATTGGGGGTTCTTTCAGGGGTCTTGTGTGCATTTGGGGGGTCTCTCTTTCTGCTGGGCTTTGGGTTCTTGGGGTTGAGTTGGTTGGAGGCACTGGGGAGGATCATAAATTCTGAGGGACTGCAGCGATTCTTGGGGGTCCTGAGGGAAATTGAGGGTCCCGTGGGGTTCAGGAATCCTTAGAGGGGTCAGGGCCTTGGGGATCCCAATGTTACCTCTCCCCTCTTTCCTCTGCAGCTATTAGGAAGCACCAGGAAAGGTGAGTGGAGGGTCTCCCGCTGTGGCCCTTCTTTTACTCCCACCCCACAACTCTCCATCCCCTCCCACACATCTCCTTTATCCCCACAGGGCCTCCCCCGATCCACTGGCCTCCCCATAGGAGGGGGAGGTTCTCTACACCCACATCGTGAGTGCCAAACAGGCACGGTGTGAGTACAGTGGCAGAGGGGACAGTGACTCATCAGCTACCGTTGTCACCCCCCACCTTGGTCCTCCAAACTGGTGTCTCTTGCAGGGCCCTGTTGTGTCACCGTCCCCCAAGAACCCCAGGTGACCTACGCAGAGCTGCCAGGACCCCATGGGCGACCACAGGAGCTCAGTGACATCTATGAGATTGTGCCATGACACTGGGGGGGCTGGTGGGCACAGGGGGCCCCAACCCACGGGCACCAACACGTGTGTGTGCTGCCCCTAAAACCTGCCCCTCCCCCTGCCAGTGGAGGCACAAAAGGCAAAGATCCCAAAGGGCTGAGAGAAGAACAATTTCCTGCTAACAGCAATGAGAGAACAAATCCCACAGCAAC
The DNA here is from genome assembly GCA_024734555.1 of Trochalopteron elliotii. Taxonomy (NCBI): domain Eukaryota; kingdom Metazoa; phylum Chordata; class Aves; order Passeriformes; family Leiothrichidae; genus Trochalopteron; species Trochalopteron elliotii. The sequence goes on from JANPWX010013950.1 coordinate 4,034, forward strand.
AAGGTGCAGAATCCCAAACGGTCACAAATGGCACAATTGCCAGGAAAGCCCCCAACAAGGAACAAACCCCGGACCCTTCTCCCAGCACGTTTTTTCCATCAGGAGGAACCAGACCTGGAGGTCATTGAACCTGAAGGCCATGGACCTTCATTGCACTGATGGCCACAGAGGCCTTCAGAAGGCTCTGCATTCTCTTCCTCCCTGTCTCAAACCCCTCCGCTGCCATATTCCCCACACGATGATGTCACAAAGGCCCCGTGGGTGTTCCTGAGCCTCCCTCTTTCTCAGCTTTGTGTCTGAGACCCTGTCTTCTCTTGGTGTGTCTGTCCCACCCATGCTGGAACCCAGGAGCTGGTAACTGTCTTGTTTTAAAAGGAAAATGGATGCCAAGGAAAGTGGGAACTTTCCTGGAATGGAAAGAACACCCATGCCAAAATTTTTTTTTAATTTCAAAAATTAAAGGGATTCCAGGAAAATTTGCAGGAAAGTGTAGAACAGCTCTTTAGCAGAAAATTTTTAGAACACTCAGAACAAAACTGAAACTTTTCCATCCACTATGGGCTGGTTTTTCATCTTTGGTGCATTTTGACCACTTCCGCCAGGGGACGCTGCAGAAATCACACTGAGCCAGCAGGGGGCGCTGCAGGGAGCACTCCCGGCCAGCAGGGGGCGTCCTGGTGCCAGCTCAATCCCCTCAGGGCCAATGGCGGCCTCGGCCAGGAGGGAAGAGGGGAAATCGCTCCTTTTGCAAACTCACAGCCACCAATCGGTCCCGGCATCACCACCGGCAGTGGGCAGAAGTGGCCAAGGCAGCAGGTTGGATCGTAGTGCCGAGTGGCAGCATAGCAGCGTCCTGGGGCCAGGCACACACCCTGATCAACACATGCAACTGCTCTCCCCAATCCCAAACGGATGGAAGGCAGCACTGACTGCCCAGCCAAGTCCTGGGGTCAAAACAGCACCTCTCGTGCTTTACAGCACCATTCCTGAAAACCTTCGGCCTTTCACTCCCTTTTCCTCCTTCAGCCCTGGCACAGCAGCTCTGGGAATGTTGAATTGCTCTGGGATGGTGAGGAAAGCAGGTGCTGGGTGCTGCCACTGCCAGGACTCCTCAGGGGGCTGCAGCCTGTGTTTGGAGTTCCTGCTCTTCCTGGGCCACTGCTGGTCCTGACACAGCCTCACAGGAGGTCCCAGACCAGGCCTTGGGGACGATTCGGGCGCTCCTGGACTTGTTCCCGACAAAGGGCAGCGCTGCGGGAGGGGTCGGCACATCCCGAAGGATCAGCCCGGGGCTGCTGGAGCCCAACTGCTGCGGGCAAGGACAGCGAGAGGGAGCTGGGCCCCGCTCAGGCAGTGCTGCCCGAGGAACGTCTCATCCTGCAGGAGCTCGGGAGCCTCTGCCGGTGCCCGCCCTGCGGCTGTTGAGGGGCGTGGCCGGAGGGGCCGGGGGGCACCAGCTAGGAGGGGCCGGGATGGAGGGACCGGGACCCCAGTGGGGAGCCCCGAGGGTGGAGGGACCAAAATGGCCCAGGTGAGACCCCGGCCCGGTGGGGGAGCAGAGACCCTGGTCTGGGCTCTGCGGGAAGGAGGGACTGGCAGGGTGGTCCCAGAGCACTGGGAAGGGGCCCAGCTGCCATCGCACTGCGAGTGCCGGGACTGCCGCGGGGTGTCTGAACCGACTGTGACAGTGTTTCCGATGCCACTGTCGCGATGTGTCGGGACCGACCATTGCCACGGTAATGCCCCCAGAGGTCCGGGCACTCGGGAGGTGCCCTGGAATGGGCGGGGCAGGGGCGGGGCAGAGCCCTGTCTATTCCCAGTGCCCTGTGCAGGTGAGGAAGGCAGGGATGGAGTAGTTTGTGGACCCCTGGAATCCACACAGGGCCACTCCCTACCTCCCCACCACAGCCGTGGAGCAGAGGCACTGCTCAATATTTCCACACTTTTCCCTCTCACCTTGTGGCCACAGCCACAAGGTTCATTTTGCCACATCCTTTTTCCCACATCTTTCTCCCACTGCTCCTGTTCCTACATCCCAATTCCCCCGGAAACATCACACCTGCTCTGTGACTTCATACACAGTTGCCCTGTGATTTCACAAACCACTCTGTGATATCACAATCTACTTGGTGATGACATAGGCTGCTCGGTGATGTCGAAACCCATGGTGTGATGTTGCAGGCAACTCTGATGTCCGACCATGCTCTGTGCTGTCAAAGTCCAGTCTCTGATGTCACAGCCCATTCTGTGATGTCACACATTTCACTTCTATGATATCAGTCTGCCCCAGGAATCCTTGGCATTGATGCTCTCAGAAGAGGGGATTTCAGGGAGCCCAAAGGACATCGTTGGGATTTGGCAGAGCTGCTGTGGAGACAGAGGAAATTCCACAGATCAATCTCTGCCCTGGGCTCTCCCAGGACCCTTCTGCTGTGAGGCTGCTGAGGGTGCAAGAACAATTTGTCTTGCAAAGGGAAGACATACTGTGAGATTTTGGCTGGGAGTGAGGGGCTGGACTTGGCTCCTCTCTCTCTCTTGATCCTGGCACCAGAGGTGGGACAGTGCTGCTGTTGCTCTGGGGACAATTGGCTGCCACTGCAGAGTTCCACCCTTCACTGCTTCTCCTACCATGAGTGAGGCTTTGACCATAAGAGCAGGCCTTGAACTGGGACCTTTTCAACTCCCAATATCACTGGAAAGGACCCTCACCATATTCTCACGTGCCTCAGGGGAGAAGCCGGCACCCAGAGCCCCTCACCTTTCCCAGAGGGCGCGTCTCCTGGCTGCATGCGGCAGCTGTTTGCAGGAGCCTGGCTGTGGCTGCCCAGCTCCGCTGTTTTCTGCTGCTGCTTCGGGCTTTTTGCTACACTTGAACCTGACACCCTGTGTCCCACTTGAGCCCTGCAGCTCCTGCTACAGCTTCGGAGTTTTGGCTACACTTCCTTTGCCACTCTGGGGTGTGCCTCCCCCTTATGTTCTAGCTACCCCGCCAAGGGTTCCTGCTGCAGCCCATTTTGCAATCCGGAGTGGCACCGTTCCCGGCTGCCCCCCAGCCCTGTCAAGGAGGGAAGGAAACATCTCTCTCTCTCCTGCCAGCAGAGTCTCCATTAACCATGGAGAGAGACAGCCGAGCTGGCGCCACAGCGCCCCCTGCAGCCGCGGGGGAATCATCCCACCCACCCTGCACGGCTGGGATCCACTAGCGCCCCTGCTGGCTGTGCCCGGAACTGCACCGCAGGGGAAGTGCCTGCAGCCCAGAGAGGGCTGGGACTGGGTTTGTGCTTTTGTTTGTTGTTGCTGCCGGTGTTGTTGTTTGTTTGTCTTGTTATAGATATTCTAGTAAAGAACCGTTATTTCTGTTCCCTTGTCATTGCTGGAAGCCCCGTAATTTCAAAGTTATAATACTTTGGAGGGAAGGTGGTCATATTTTGCATTCCAAGGGAGGTTCCAGCCTTCCTTGGCAAACACCTTAAAAGCAGATACCATGTCTTTGGAAGCAGAGGGCATGGCACAGTTTGCCTTGACATGGAGGAGCATCCAGAGCCTCTAGAACTGACTGTAAACTCAGCCCCACCCTGTGCCATGGTCTGATCCTGACTACCCTGGAAAAGTGTAAGGCTCCAGAACTACCACAGGGCCTTTGTGACATCATCCTATGGAGAACACGGCAGAGGAGGGGTTTGGGACTGGGCACAAGAGAATCCAGAACCTTCTGAAGGCCACTTTGGCCATCAGAGTAATGAAGGTCCATGGCCCTGCCATGTTCCTCCTGGAGGAGGAAACATGCTGGGGGAAGGACCTGGGGTTTGTTCCTTGTTGGGGGCTTTCCCTGGAAATCGTTCCTTTTGTGACCCTTTGGATTCTGAACCTTGTTGCTGTTGGTTTTATTCTTTTGTTGCTGTTTGCAGGAATTTGTTCTTCCTTCAGTCCTTCAGTCCTTTGTGACCTTTTCCTTTTCTGTCTCCACTGAAAGGGGGAGGGGCAGCAGCCCCTGGTTTTTAGTGTCAGCCCAGAATTGGAGAATCTCATTCCTAAATCCTGACAGAGCGAAACAAAGAAACACCATTTCTGCCAGTTGAACCAAAAAGCTGCATTTTGGTGCCAATAACAGGGAAACGAGTCCTGTGTTCCCCTGGCACTGGGAGGAGAGATGAGGAGCTATGGATGTATTTGGAGTGCTGAGAGGGGGATTGCAGAGGCGCTGGGAGTACAGGGGTACTGGGAGATGGAATGGTGTCTTGGGTTGGGAAGACAGGCATCTGCCAGGGAAAGCTGGAGTTTCCCTTGGAATGGAGAATGTAAATCAACCCTCTGCTGCCTTGCCAATTATAAATTTGCAATTAGAGGTTTTCCGGCAAAGATTTGGGAATAGAGATAACAGTTTTTTACTAGGAATATTAAGAATACAAATGTAGTAGTACAAAAAAACCAAAAACATGCAAAGAAACAAACAAAAAACCTAGAAACCCTGACAGAGTCAGAAATACAACTTGACACCCTGTTGGTCATGGTGTTGGAAGCAGCCCAAAAGTAAGCCCTCCTGGAGTGGCAGTTGTGGATATGTTGGAGTATGTATGTCGGAGTCCAGGGCATCCCTTCGGTTGCCCTGGATGGTCACACACCTTGGCAGAGCGGCCTGGGACCCAAGAAAGAGGGTTTTGAATCCTGGACAGGGAGGTCTGTCAAGGGGGGGTGCCTGGCACAGAGCCCAGAAAGACACAGGCCTTGATTTTAGTCATTTTAGTCCATGGAAAAAGCTTCCAACATTGAGAGAAGAATTACAAGTCACAAATGTGTGAAAACAGTAGCTCAGCACTGCACAGGGTGGAAAATTTTGTAGTTTTGGGATTCTTAGAATGGAGCTGAATGGGGGACAAGATGGAGATTTTAGGGCGGTGCCCTGAGTTCTTCTTGTTCTCCCTTGGCATCCGTCCTCTGATGTGACATGGGCACAAAGTAATTCAAGGAGATTGGGTTAAAGTAGAAATGACCTTTTTAGTATAGGTGATAGGCATTGGCACAGAATTGTAAATAATAAGTACGTAACTATCTGTATAAAAGGTAGCGACCTCCCATCATGGGGGGAGTCACCTGTGTCCCAGCTGCTGTGAACATCTTGGCCCGGCACAGAGAGAAATGTAAGATAAGAAATAATAAACAAGCAAGAAACCTTGAACAACAAGATCTTGAGACTCCTCTTCATTCTCACGCCAAGCTAAAAGCTTCAGAGGGCAGAAGGCAAAAAAGAACCACTCAAGCCACCCCAGCCGAACCACCAGCCTGAATCTTGGGTCAGAAAGGAAACCCAAAGACCGGAGATGGTGAGATAGGTCTGATCTTCCTCTGGTAATCCAGTGGGAACACTGGATGTCTGGTGTTCCTATGTCTCAGTTTTTATCTCGGTAGGAACAGTTTGGCTCCCCTTACTGGGTGGAGCATCTCACAATGGGATGATGTAATGTGTCATGTCATTGCTGAGCCTTAATGGCCATTAACAGGACATAACCCACTGGAGGGTGGACATGTTGTGGAATAGATAGGGAACAATGTTCCACCTGGTTTTACCAGCGGGCCCATTACCAGAAGGCACCACCCTCTCCCTCCTAGAGTTACAAGAGATAAAGAAAACACCTCCCCAACTGGTTTGGACAGATAGAAAAGAATAAACATGGTATGGTTACATAACCCGATACAAATGGGAAACACCTGGATCTACTGGGAGCAGTGGAGAGGCACTGGGAGGGGAGATATATAAAATGTTATTCCTGTTCCAGTATCTCTGCAAATCCCACACCCATCTGTTCAACAACCTGACTAGGACCCTCCTTCATACGAGCTGACCAGGGCAGAGCTGAACAAACAAAAACCGTTTCTCGTGGTTTAATCAAAAAGCTGCATTTTGTGTCCAATGGGAGGAACAAGGGTCCTGTGCCCCTGGCACTGGGGGAGGGAATGGGGAGCCCCTAGGGGTACTGGGAGCACTGGGAGCACTGGAACGGGGAGCTCTGGGCAGCCCCACATGGGAACCCCCAACGCATGGCCACCCCCCAGGCACAGTGGGCACCCATAGAAGGGTAGGGACCTCCAGTGCCCCCTGTGTCACCAATGTCACAGCACGTTCCCATAGATGTCACCGGGGTCCTGCTGTCACCTGTGGTGTCCTGGCAGCTCTGCGTAGGTCACCTGGAGGGATGTGGCACAGGGGGGCCCTGCGAGAGACACCAGTTGTGGGGACCTGGGTGAGGGGTGACACCCGTGGGTGACGTGTCCCTTTGTTCCCACCCTGTACTCACCCCCTGCCTGCTCGGTGCTCATGACATGGGTGTACAGCACCTCCCCCTCCTCTAGGGGGGCCAGGGGATCCGGAGGGGCCCTGCAGGTATAAGGGAGTGTCTGTGGGGGTGGGAGGGTTTGGGGTGAGGGTAAAATGTGGGTCAGACCTGGAGCCCCCCACTCACCTTTCCTGCTGCTTCCTGAGGGCTGCAAAGGGAAGGAGGGAAGGGTGACTGTGAGGTCCTCAGGGCCTCTGAACACCCTCGGGGACCTCTGAATGCCTCTTAAACCCTCGAGTATCCCCTAAACCCCCAAAAAACCTTAAACCATCCCTTGAACCCCTGAGCCCCAGAGTCCACAAACTCCCCCAGAATTCCTGACAGAACCCCCCATATCCCTGCACAATGTTCCAGGACCTCCCCAAATGCCCCAGGGCCCCCAGCCAAGGTCTCAGGGGGCTCAGCTTCACCTGAGTCAGGAGCTGTTGGTGCCACCCTATGACCCCGTACTCTGAGGGGGCTTAACCCCAATCTCTGGGACCCCCATCCTCCCTCATTGTCACCCACCCAGGCAGTACCGCCGGTGCCAGCCCACGATGACAGCCACGAGCAGGACCAGGAACAGGAGAGATCCACTGACCCCTGCGGCCACTGCTGGGGACAGAGGGGAACACATTGGGGTCACAACAGAACCCCGGGGATCCTGCACTCCCCAAGTGACCCCGTGTGAGCCCACCTGTGACCCAGGGTGAGCCAGAGATCATCTCCAGGGCCAGCTCAAGGCTGAGTGCCCAGAACATGCGGTGCCCGTCCTGTCCCAGCTGGTTGGTGGCCACGCACTGGTAGGTGCCCGAATGCCCCACATCGAAGTTCCCAAGCTCCAGGACGGGACCCCAGGCCACCTCCTGGCCGTTGTGCAGCCAGGTGAAGGTGACAGGGGCTGAGCCCACCTGCACTGAGCAGCACAGGGTCACGTTGTCACCTGCACGCACCTGGTGTGCCAGGGGACTGGGGGTGATGGTGGCATTGGCCACGGGCACTGCGGGGACACAGACAGGGCTGGCATCTCGTGAGATTGGATGGGGGTGCCTCAGGCGGAGTCACCCCCTGCCTGAGGGTCCCTCGCACACAGGATGGTGACATTCAAGGAGACACTCTCGGCCACACTGTCCCCATTGCTGACCTGGCAGTGATAGTGGCCGCTGTCATTGTCCCCAATGTGCCAGACCTCCGGGCAGGGGCCAGTGCCCAGCGGTGCCCCTGACCGCCCCCCTGGTGCCAGGTGAAGGACAGAGGACCTGTCCTCACAGCCACTGCACAGCTCAGCATCAAGTGGTCCCCCAGTGCCACCTGTCCCCCGGGGGGCTGTGCTCACACTGACACCCACAGGAGTGGGATTTCTGTGGGAGAGGGGGACACCAGGGGACA
>JANPWX010013966.1:0-12716 GCA_024734555.1 Trochalopteron elliotii
TGCACCAGCCAAACCCTCTTCACTGCATTTTCCACCAAGTGAGTCACCAATTTTATAATGCATGGAATAATACAAAGCAATAATATAATGACTAATAATAACAAAGCTCCCTTTGTGATATCTTTCAACCATCCAGTTATTCCCCATCCCTCAAACCATTCATCTAAACCCCAGTCATTCACAGTCAACTTCTTCATGTTATCTTGTAATTGTCTAAGTTTCCTGTGAATGGATGCAGAATGGTCAGAGAGGTTCATGCAACACATTCCTTCAAAATCCTCACACCCGTGCCTATGTGATAATCGCAAAACTCTATAACAGCTGTATTTTGCAGTGTACTATGTCTAATACTATCTACATCTGTGAGCATCTGATTTTAAATAGCTGAAGTTATAATTAATTGCTTGGCTGTCCAGCATCCCAACTTATTAAGCGTAGCCAAAGCTTGAGCAGCAGCAACACCTGGAGTAAGGATTGATGCTATTATTTGTCCTGGAGCACCCCAAAACTCTACGTGATTGTCACAATCAGATCCCAAGCTTGTGATTGCTCTTTTAGTTCTCTTGCTATGTCCCGCTCTCCAAATTGTCTGATTCAGCATCTCGCACGTGCTAGGGGCAAACATGGTTAGTTTCTCTAAATAACATGGCTCACTAAACTAATTACTCGGGATTGCGGGCTATGCCTTATCTCCACAGATTAAAAAGATACCTGGTGGAAGCATTCTTACAGTCGCATTTTCACCAGCACTTCCAGGATAAGTCCAATTGTGGCAATATTTAGTCACGTTCTAATTGTTAAAACAATTTGCATCTTATTAAGGCTATTACTGGTTATCTATTAAATACAGGACAAGATACATAAAAAACCAATTACAATCAACAAAACTTATGAAATCCAATCATGTCACTGATACAGGGTCTCACAGCATGAGGAAAATAAAAATTATTTCCAATGTCTCTAGGGGAAATTGAGATAAATGACCGTTGTTTTAAAGTCCAAATAGTTGAAACTCAGGAGAAAGCCCATTAGCTGGAAATGTTGATCTTGACATCACTGAATGCCTTTTTGGGAACCTGGAACAGGGAATAGCTGAAGAAGGTTAGTAGGAACACTATACCATAGTGATGACAAAAGGCTTTTGTTGACAAGTTGCCTCTGTAAGTCTCCAGATACAGCCATGTTCTGGCAGTCCTAATTTTGCTCCTGTTCTGATTACGAAGGCTGTACCATAATTTCTCTTTTTACTGGGCCTCATTCTTCGGAGGCGATTGGTGTCTGATCGAATTTGAACAGGTGACTGCTCTGAACCTGCTGATGATAAAATACAGGCATATCTTCTCCTTAAGTTAATGAATTAATTAGGCTTTGTCATTGTCCCTCAATTGAAATTTAGATTTGATGACCCTTTTTCCAAATTTTTAATATAAATATTGCATTACTCAAAATTATCTGTTGTCTAAACTTCTAATGTACATATTGCATCATTCAAACATTCTTAAGGCACTAAATTCCCCTTTTTTTGTTTTTGTTTTTTTTGTTTGGTTGGTTTTGGTTTTTTTGTTTGGTTTGGGTTTTTTCTTTGTTTTTGGGTTTTTTGTTTTTTTTAATAAATATGAGATGTATGTCTTTTAGGACAAAACATTAAGACAAAATAATATGTGTAATGAACAAAAACTTATGGTAATCAAAAAATCAGTCAGATAATAAACAATCAATAACATGTGAAATTAAATAATTATTACATACTAAAGACTGTACCATCACCCCAGAGTCTGCAACAGCTGATAAACCTCAAATCAATGGAGATTTAGACAATCATTCTCTGGATAATGATTCTCCAAGCTCTCGTCAAAAATAGGTCCAGCTGTCATATTAATCAGTTCAAATTGCTAAGTCAAGGCAACTCAAATATTGTTTTGATGCAGAAAACACCTGGGTCTGTTGGCAAATTTCTCAACCAGGGAGAGCCAAGGCCTGACCGCTGCCTAAGCTCTACCTGGGAGAGAATTCCCTAGACATATTTTAAAACAAGGCTCTTAAAAATCTTGAGGTGAAAGACTAATTGAACCATCTAATAGCTGGTCTCCTCTGAAATTTCCTCAGGATAGGGATGCCTTAAACACAGCAAACTGTTGGAGTGCTTCTGTAATAAGAACTGGAACTACATCACAATATCAACTCAGAGGAGGCTTTCAACAAAGCTCAGATATCGTTTCTTGGAATTCTGAAAAATACTTAAAGATCATGAGACTGCACTGGGTCAAACCACTGAGCCAGTGCAGAGACTAGCATAAACAGCTAGAGAACAATTTAACACATATTTAAGACAAGGTCCTTAACCATAGCAGTTATGAAATACTTAAAGCAGTTAAAAAAAAATAAATAAAATCTTGAAACAACACATGTTTTCTAAGAAGCTGGCTATAAAATAATAATATCAACTTATGAATAATGTCTATTATAATATCAGTAAGTTCACACTATGGAATTAATATTCAGACCTCACGTTTGAGATAGAGACAGGTCAAGCTACAGACTCTTGTCTAATAACATGAAAAAGTCCTGGTTTATTCTTCTTTATAATTCAACCATCCTGATTTTAACTATTCACTGACTTTTAACTGTAGCAACCTCCCACTGTAGGGTTCTTTTTGCAGACTCTGACTGCTAGTTATTTCCTACTAGAATATGACTGCAAGTATTTCCTTGCTGCCTCTGACCGTAGGCTTTCGCCTAGCTTGACTATGACTCCAAACTCCCACTGCAGGGTCCAGTTGCAGACCCAGACTGACCTCACAGCAGATTCCTCACAGCAGTGTCTCTCACATTTGGTCAGTCTTCTAGTCTTCCCAAACCGTTCCTTCAACACCTTCAATTCCTTCTTCTTCAGGATCCTCCCCTGGCTAGCTATCCCATTCCTTTATCACACTCAAAACACAGCTGTGACTTACCAGGGGTGAGGTCTGTAACTTTTTCTCCCAAAGATATATCAGTGGCAACTATCTGAAAAAGTTGAGATAATATATTCCAAACATTCCAAAAAACAAGGTGGAAGCAAAAAGAGACTGCACAGACAGTCTCTTACTGGAATAGTCTGCCCGGGGAGGTGGTGGAGTCACCATCCCTGGATGTGTTTAAAAAGAGACTAGATGTGGCACTCGATGCCATGATCTAGTTGAGGTGTTAGGGCTGGGTTGGACTCAATGATCTTGAAGGTCTCTTCCAACCTACACATTCTGTGATTCTGTGATTCTGTGATTCTGTGATTCTGTGACAAACCCAATCTAAAGCTGAGAAGAAACACAGCATCCCACAACAAGGATGGACAACAACACTCCATGAAGAAAAAAGGCCAGAGTTCATCTGTCATTTAGAAGAAGGTCCCTAAGAGCCTCCACCTTCCACTCAAGTTCAAAAACATCAACAGGCCCAGAGAACCCTTAGAAAACACAGAAAAGCCCAAACAGCTCTGCCTCCTGCACAGCCTGCATGGCCACAACCCATGGGTATCAGGATGCATGAAAAAGAAAACACTGAACAACTCACCAGTAAAAACTATAACTCAGACCGAATAAAACTCAAACCTGGTATAAACGAATTTTGACAGCGATAAATCTTAACAAATGAACTCAATAGAACTCTGCCCTAAAAGGACTTCAAATCAATAAAATGCAGCTCAATTATTACTTTAGTAAACAGAAGGTACCCTTGAGAAAACTCAAAGTCAACCATTATACTGAATACAACTGTGATCTATATAAAACTGGAATAAAACATTGTCTAAACTTACTAATACTGAAACTTATCACACATGAAATTTACAAAATTAACTTAATAGAATTTAGCCTTGCTCAACTTAACAGAAGGTAACAGGGCATTATATTATTAGACCTTAACTAAACATAACTGCAAATTAGTACCTTTAAAAGTTTTAGATACAACAAGATGTAGCTTATTCTACTGTTATTAACACAAAAAGAAAATGAAAAGGTGAACAATCCGTAAGAGAAAATAACAGCATGGTGGTATACTGGAGGGATAAAAGTCGCAACAAGCATATTAAACTTATAAGTAATTCAGTTATGAGAAAAACCCATGGTAACTGCAAATTCAACGAAAACAGAAATATAGTAAGACTTTTTAGAGTGCAGGGTTACTGGTAAAAAAAATATATATGATAATGTGTAATTTGGCAGACTGCTGAACAGCTGAGTAGCCTCGCAATTGTATTTTGTGTAATTTCATCTGGCAAATGTATTGGCATTCTTGTTAAAGAAATCAGACTACGTTGAAATCTTTGATAGGTAATAAGGCACTGCGTTTACTGCTTTCTATCTCTCTAGCAACCGTAAAACTGTAAAAAATTAGAATTCAGTCAGAAAACAAAATTAACTTTAAAAAACCCTATATCAACACGTTTTCAAGGCATACAAAACAAACTGCATCCTCTTCTGTCTACAAACAGGTGTTCATTAGCAGGTCATCACAGCTGCTTCAGTCAGAGTCATCTCATCTCAAAAACAAAAAACTATACTTTGAAATTTAGACAAGCATCTTTTAACAAAACTTAAGAAGAATTTTGAATTAAACAACTCTTAAATTTGATAGAAATTAATCTGAAGAGAACGTAGTGTTATAAATGATCAACTAGCCAATCAGATATAAAGAATAAGTTTTATTTTTCCATTTTAAATCTATCTGGGACAGCCACAGGGAACAACATTCGAATGTTGGGTGAAACAGCCGACCGACAGCAGGGTTGCTATCTCGCACTGTTCCACGATTTGCTGGGGTTTGAGTCCAAGTTCTTATACTGTATTTTGTGCCTCCCGGCAGCAGAGGTATTGTGTTTTTCAAATTCAAGCGCAGTCTTTCACTTGATGATGAACCCTGAACAGATTTCCCGGTGCTGGGTCGAGTCTGAAAGGACCTTCCAGGAATCCTCCTTTGGGATGATGATGTCATCAAATGCAGGGTCCACCCTCGAAATGGGTGTCGATGTGTTGATGGTGGGTTGATGGTGGGTTGATGGTCTGGGTGCTCAAGATTTGATTAGCTCAAGGAGCTACATCTTGGCAAGCCACCTTCCTTTTTGGTGTAAATGGAGATGTTAGTTTGTATACAAAGCATGTCTTGGTATTTGGTGAACGCCTGTCCCAGTCCGGGAATCAAGGTTACTTTTTATACTCACAGGGTTATAGAAAATATACATTCTACCATGTGCTATAACTTCCTTCTATGTTTTAATTGCACGAATTTATAATCACATCTATTACAATCCCCCACCTTTTTTTATTAATTTATTAAATTCGTGCTTATATTTAATTTTATTTTTCCCCTTTTTTACCACCAATAAACTTTATTTTAATACCAATCCTTATCGAATTCATCAGAAGTTTCTTGTATTTTTTTTTTCACAATACTTTTGGTATGCAATATTTTCCTCTTTTAATTTTTCCTCAAATTTTCCAATGCTTCAGCAGCCCGACTTTTCTCTTCCAATTTCATGATCCTGGAAACCTGGCTAGCTTTTCTTCTAGCGAGTTCTGGGTCATTGGGCATAGCTGCTATCTGCATACTTTGAACGACTGAATGAATCAATCTTATTAAACATGGAATTAAACAGGGTAGAAACATCATTTTTGCCACAGAACATAGAATGAAAAATACAACTTTCTTCTACCAGGCCCCTTGTCCAAACAGCTGATCCCACTATGAGGCCTGGAGAATAGAGTTCCATTTTTGAACTGGTACGTGGGCTACTTTTTTTTATTTTGGCTGCCAATCCTCTGATGGTTTCTCCATAGTCATCAATTTCTATGCAACATTCTGATTCATTGAATTTACCACAGACCCCTCCTTTTTCAGCTAGCAAATAGTTCAAAGCCAATCTGTTTTGATATACAAAGTCTCTCATTTGGGAGTGCTGTTTGGCTAACAATTCTAGGGCCTTTGAAGTATGATTTGAGACAATTTCTACCACTGCTTGCAGTCTTATCAACCTTTCCTGCTCCATTTTTCTTTTCTATGCCTTTGCTTTTTGCTTCTTTAGCTCCTAGGTCAGCATTTGTACCTTGCTTTTTGGGTTAGCCTTTCCTCATTCTTTGAGAAACAAAAGGTTTCTGCAAACAGATTCTTTTGTCATAATTTTTGAGGAGGTCTAGTACTATGGGTTCATTGCCTATAAAAGATTTTGCTTTATGATTTAGATTCTTTCCCATTTAATACATTTTCCTCCCATAGTACAGATTTCCAATTTACTTTTATCATAACACAGCTTATGGACTTGATAGTATGCCAAAAAAGTGGATTTCTTTTTCCCTCCTATTTAGACCGTCTAGTTGTATTGGTCACACACCGAGATAGGTGGTATTTCCCTTATTTCACGTTTGTGCAAAAAGTGACTGGAGGAGTTTTTATTTGTGGGTTTTTTTTTTTTCTCTAGGGTCTACCGTCGGGTTGTGACACACCACCCCCCTTTCCAATTCACAAACTTTGAATTGAGTGCCATTAAAAGAACAATGTTCTTTTGGTTTTCTCTCTTGGCAGTCGAATTGAGCACAGTATTCTACGGTCTTTACGGTTGCTTGTCCTTTAAATGCTACCTTCAGGCACTGTTCACATTTAGTAAGGGGTTTCTGCCTCTGCAGGTTCTCGGGGTTCAACCCGTCCCCCTGGCATGTGGCTTGGCTCGAGACTACTAGGATTATGATTCCCCACAGGAATACCCCTTTGCTTTGCCCTTCGCCGGTGGGGGTGCCACCCACGGCGGGGTAAACCATCTTCTCGGCAGCAGGTGTATACTTCAGGGACTCTAGTAGTCTGAGCTGCAAACCTCTGTTTGTAAACACCCCACTTGGACAATTTGACCGTATCTGACTGGCAAGGTACCTTTGTGGTCCTTTTGCACTCAATTTCTAGAACCTCTGCCCTGGCATCCAATTTCCCTTTTGTTCTCTTTTTGAGTATTAAATACTAGTTTGGGGAACTGAATTCTAGAATTTTGGTGAGGGTTGCAAATGCTAGCAGGCTAATTCTCTCTTTGTTCCTCTTCAAAACACTTAGTGCACAGACCCTTTGGTCGATTTCTTCCTCAACAGTGAGTCACCCAAATATGTTTACAGTAAAACACACTTAAAATGTACAAAGGGAAAGCATTCACATTTTGATTTAGAACAACTTATTTGATTCTCTTCAGTCATTTATGGTGCTGCTGCCTCCTGATCTTCAAGTTTTTGGGAGATGAAGACACCTTTCATTCCAAAGCAGTGTCTGGAGGCTTGACTTTCTTTACTCGTGACGCATGGGTCTAGCCTTTTTCTGCAGTTATGATGGCTGTATCTGTGGTGAGAAGAACAACAAAGGGACCTTCCCAAGAGGGACCTCCCTCCAGGTTTTGATTAACACCTTATGCCCAGGTTGTGGCTTGTTGATGGCGAATCTCAAGGGGGCGCTCTAAGGAGTCAGTCCTCTTTTCCATAGTTCTTGTAAATTTTTGCTAATAGTTATTAGATACAGTTGAATTTTATTATCTTTTATTTGTGGATGTCTGACGGGCATTCCATGCTGGCAAGGCATTCTATACAACATTTCGAATGGTGTCAGTCTGGTTTCTGAGTGAGGCATGGTTCTAATGTTCAGACACTGTACTCAAGACATCTTTGTTTCTAACATTAATTTTGCTAGCTGTGCCTTCAGAGCTTGGTTCATTCTTTCTACCTGTCTTGAGCTCTGGGGGTGCCATGGGGTGTGATATTGCCATCGGATTGCTAAGGCCTTTGATATTTGTTTAATAATTTTGGAGGTAAAATGTGTACCTTGATCTGAATCTATGTGATTCACTATTCCATATCGCGGAATAATTTCTACTAGTAATACCTTTGACACTGTTTGAACCATAGCCCTGGCTTGAGGGAAGGCTTCAACCCAGTGTGTTAATTTATCAACTATTACCAGTTAAAATTTCTATCTTCTTACTTTTGGTAGATCAGTAAAAGTCCACCTGGATTCTCTCAAAGGGCTGGTAGGCGACAGGGCATCCTCCTAAAGCCGTTTGTTTTTGATTTGGCCTGATTCACCCATTGGCATATCATACACCCCCGCACTTCTTGGTTTACCAATTCATATATTCCTCCAAAGCATTTCTTTTAAAGTTGTTTAGCTAGGGCCAATGAGTTTGCTGATGCAGTCTTTTTAACATTTCTTGGGCATAATCCTTTTGCTATAATTCTCTCCCATCAGGTAATTTCCACCCTCTCTCCTTTAATCTCCTGCCTATTTTCTCAAAACCTTCTATTTCCCTTTTGGAAGGATTTTGGGGGAAATTCCTGGACTTCTCCCTCCCTCACTTCAAGGGTACTTTGGCCTCTCTATCTGCTAGGTTGTTACTTCTGGTCTGAAACTGCATACTTACTTGCTGTTCTTTTATTTGAACAATTGAGAATTCTTCTGGCTCCCTGACAGCCTCTAAAATTTGCTTGTGTTTCCATTTATGATAGCATACCCTGATTTTCTCTTCCTTTTCACCACCCTTGATGATCCATCTACAAACCATTTTTCTCCATCTCCTCCAAAACTTTCTTTAAAACATGTACTATTTTTAATAAACAAGTACTTTAAACTACCTAGAGGAACATTCTAACATTTTCTCCTTGCAAGACATTTTTAATCTTGAGACTTTTTACTTACATTTACATCCTATTGGGTTCGATGCATGCTTTCCAAATATTAGAATATTTTTAAGAAAATCAAATCTTTGTTCTTTCTGGGATATAATTGTAAATTGAGACATTTTTTGGGTCCTAGCTAGCCTTCTTGTGTCAAAAAGGATTATTTATTACAGGTATAAGAGCAGACTTTGTTTTATGGATTAATTTTTCAAAGACAGGGAGGGGAAAATTGGGACCCCTAAGCTAAGTCTTTTAGAAACATGAGATGCAAAAAGGGGCTTGGGACTGCCTCTAGGGTGTGGACAGGGGTCTCCTGGCGAGAGCTAGGTGACCGTCGGGGCATCTGGCAGCTCTGCCTGCATTTTGAGACAGACAGAATTCTCAGGTTTTCAAGGCAGCCGCGGCGTCCCTCACGACAGAAATTAGCAAGGCTGGGTGAGCAAACCAGCACGAACGCCGCCGGCAGAGCAGCCGGGACCAGGCGAGACAAAGGTCTGCCCGCACTGGGGCTGGGGCGGGGCCGGGCCGAATGGGAGCACAAGGGAAGGGGGGGGGAGAGAGAGAAGGGTGGGGGTTCAACTGCGCAGAGAGAGAGGAGAAAAGAAAAAAACCTCGAGGGGAAAACCTTGCACTGATGCCGCAGGCAGAGCAACCAAGATTAGGCGAGATAGAAACCCCCAACCCCCGCTGCGCTAGGGTTGGAACAGGGACTGAGCCGAGAGAGAAAAGGGTTGCTGCAGCAAGATACAGGTGGGAGCCTCGGGAGTCCGAACCAAAGCAGGAAAAGGAGGGAGGGTGGGCACGACAGACGCTAGGACAGGCACCGGTGAGGCTGCTGACAGTAGCCACGGGGGTGGCTGTGCCTAGCTTCTTTCGCCTCTCTTTTTAACTCTTTTTTTTTTTTTCTAAAATTTCTTTTTTTGCTTGCTACACTTTTTATAGCACTAGTTGCACAAAAAACCCTCTATTTCTAAAAATACAAGTAAGGTCCACAACAAACACACACATTTTGCTCACACAAAGATAACAGAAACAGATTAACACTCCTTTGTTTTAACAAGATAACATATTCTTTAGTACTTCTTTTGAGGTTATAAATTTTATCAAGGGATTTTTAGATGTTATGGACTTTCCTACCAAAAAGGCCCCCAACACCCTCAGTCCTCCTGAAACCCCCTTTGACTTTCCATCACTGCAGTTCCCTTTGAAGTGCCCCCTTTTTCAATAGTAGCTCCCTCTGGGGTTTTGAGCTTCCATTGGGAGGGACGGACTGCCTCCTCTGCGTTGTTTCGTTGTGTCCTAGGAGTGTGGATGGGGAAGCCTGAGCCTGCATGCGCGGTGGCACAGGTACTAGGTATGGGGGAGGGAGATTATTAAGTGCGTCCCACTCCTCCCTCCGAGTCTCCGTTCCCTTTTTAGTTTTTATTGTGAACAACCCAGTCCTAGGTTTTTCCCAGAATCTTGTATACTCTTTCTCCTCATGGTCCTGCGGTTTCTTACTACTCACATATTCACTTAAGTCTCTGCAGGTCCTTTAAGTGCCGAACACAGACCAAATCACATGGTTCCTTATCTCTTTTAATCCCCACACCTCCATGCAATAGTATATCATTTTTCCTTAGATTTTCCCTTTCTTTTTGGGCATTTTTCCCAGTTTTCTAGCATCCACCCCAATGGGCTTTCCAGGGGAATCTCGAGTGCCTTACTCCCTTCCCCTAAAGTGTGTTTCTCTTGTTTTTCTTTGCGGGGTCTGCTCTTTCTCTGCCCCATACTTACCTCTTAAGCTTTCTGTGAGTGGTTCCTGTTACCGAAACCTAGGGGTTTTCCCTTAACCCCTCCACCAAGTGAGTTAGTGTCCTTTTCCACCGTACTACTTACCCGTGCAGCGAGCTGAGCCGGGGGCCTTTTCGTCCGGTTATAGACTTCCTCTCTTGGATTTTCCGTGGGCTTATACCCCGCCCTAGCTAAAAAGGTTTACCAATTTCCCGAACTCCCAAGGAACGTTACCTTCCCTTTTTAGCTGCCTGTGATGGGTCCCCAAAACCTCCCCAGGTTTTGGCTTGACGAGCAAAATGAGTTTTATCCCGATGTGCTTCCCCGTCGGCCGGCCAAGTCCCTCGCAGGAGTTTGGAACCGCGGCGTTCAGGTCCACACTTGTTTCGTGATAAAATCACGTCTCACTCACTTGCCCAATCACCCCCACTCAACCAGCAATACTTACAGCTCCTTTTCTTGCGTGGATTCTTTGTGCACGTAGAGTTTTATGAGTGGAAATTTGCCGCGGTTCCGAAGACCTCTCCGGGCCTTCCCTGAGTTCTACCTTCCTGGATCCTAAGGCCTTTCCCTTTATTCTGTGGCTTCCCTAAATTTGGTCGGGATACAATCGGCACTATGGGGTTTCCCACTCTGTCGGGCCACTGAAAAATCAGTGGGGCGCCTCCCACACAAAGGGGTTCCCGCAGCACTACGATTATATCCGAGTCACGGCACCAATTTGTTATAAATGATCAACTAGCCAATCAGATATAAAGAATAAGTTTTATTTTTCCATTTTAAATCTATCTGGGACAGCCACAGGGAACAACATTCGAATGTTGGGTGAAACAGCCGACCGACAGCAGGGTTGCTATCTCGCACTGTTCCACGATTTGCTGGGGTTTGAGTCCAAGTTCTTATACTGTATTTTGTGCCTCCCGGCAGCAGAGGTATTGTGTTTTTCAAATTCAAGCGCAGTCTTTCACTTGATGATGAACCCTGAACAGATTTCCCGGTGCTGGGTCGAGTCTGAAAGGACCTTCCAGGAATCCTCCTTTGGGATGATGATGTCGTCAAATGCAGGGTCCACCCTCGGAATGGGTGTCGATGTGTTGATGGTGGGTTGATGGTGGGTTGATGGTCCGGGTGCTCAAGATTTGATTAGCTCAAGGAGCTACATCTTGGCAAGCCACCTTCCTTTTTGGTGTAAATGGAGATGTTAGTTTGTATACAAAGCATGTCTTGGTATTTGGTGAACGCCTGTCCCAGTCCGGGAATCAAGGTTACTTTTTATACTCACAGGGTTATAGAAAATATACATTCTATCATCTGCTATAACTTCCTTCTATGTTTTAATTGCACAAATTTATAATCACATCTATTACAGTAGTATCCGGATAGCAAAGCAATAACATATAACTTAACAGTACTCTGATCTAAACATAGTGGAGCTTAATTGTGCTTAACTCTATCAACCCTTAATTTATATTAAATATAAATATAACCTTGAGTATAATTCATAGTAACTGCAGCTTTACTAAAGAAAAAGAGACAACAACCTAAAGTTTGTTAAACTGCTATTCAACTTTGCAGCATTTGCAGATGTCTTTACAATATATTCAAGCTTCTTCTATTTCCTTCTTGTGAAAAACAAAGTTCACTTTCTAGGTAAATTTTAAGAAATAGGTTTAATAGAAAATAAGACAATTAGGAAACAAAACAGCAAAGTATGGCTGGCTGGGTGACTTGGCATTTAGCCAAGTCCACAACCTGTTATTTCAGAGGCTGTCTTTAAATACCTTTTCTATTGCATCAGTCTTGTTGCATTCAAAC
Organism: Trochalopteron elliotii; assembly: GCA_024734555.1. Classification (NCBI taxonomy): domain Eukaryota; kingdom Metazoa; phylum Chordata; class Aves; order Passeriformes; family Leiothrichidae; genus Trochalopteron; species Trochalopteron elliotii. The sequence goes on from JANPWX010013966.1 coordinate 12,261, forward strand.
TTTTCCACAAACTAGTTTCCATATTCCAGGAACTGTTTAGCATGGCCCCTCCTTGGGTCCGCCTTTTTAGAGCATGCGTGTTTCTTGGCTGTGTTCTTCATTATCACCTCCAGTTTGGGCCTTGGTCCATACTTTCTTCAGATGGTAGATGCTGATAGTTGGTATATCAATAGCAGGGTCTTCTATACATGTTCACTGGATGTTATCCCGACCAAACAGACAGTTTAAGCATACTATATCAATACAACATAACTTTCTAATATAACACATATGTGGGTTTGCAAGATTTCCATGTTTTGGAAAAGGTTTTGTTATAAGTTAGTATAGCTCTAGTTACCCCATAAGGGCCCCTTGTCTTGAAGTTTTCTCTTATCAGAAGTTGATAAGAGTTTCTGTGCCTCTCTGGTCCTTGCCCAGAGACTGTTTCCTATTGGTCCTTTCCCCATGATGCTCCCT
>JANPWX010013995.1:0-20153 GCA_024734555.1 Trochalopteron elliotii
GGGGGGGGGGGGGGGGGAGGGAGGGTAAGAGAGAAAAGGGAGAGGGAAAAAGAAAAGGAAAAGAAAAAAAACCAGAAGCAGCGAAAGCTAGCAAAAGCAAAAGCTAGCAAAAGCAGAGGCAGCAGCAAAAGCAGAGAAAAAAAAAAAAACAAGACCCCAAAGAACAAGTAGCCCCGCCGCGGCAAAACAGCCCGCCGAAGGGGGGGGGGCAGCTGTTAGACATAGCAATGTAGTACACAGGGACAAAGCTGCACCATTGGGATAGGAGGCACCGTCAAGCCAGGACATATAATAAAAGCAATTTTTTTAAATTAAAACTCTGGAAATGTAACCTATGATCGAGCGGTTGCTTTAACTAGGATAAAAATGGATTCTGGAGTAGGCTTGCAGAGATGTTACCACACATGAAATGTACTCACTGCCTCATTCATACACAAGCAAAGAAACCAGAGCCAGAAGTGCATGAAGTGCTGTGGGATGTCATCAAGAAAGTTAAAATGGTCTTTAAATAGTACATTTTTTGGCAGTATTTTCTACTTAGATAGGGAGTGATCATTAAAGATTTTTTTTTTTTTTTTAATGTGGCACAGAGGTTTGCTGGCCACCAGAGGCAAGGTCTGTAAAAGAGTTGTTGAAATTAACATGGACATGAACTTTTTTTTTCAACAAAAAGTCTCAGATGTGCTGGTATTTTCTGTGGTGACAAGAGGCTGTCAGCAGTGTACTACCTAGTTGATATTTCAAAATAATATGCACTCATAATTTGTCCCATCCAGGTAAAGGTGGCATTTCAACAAGGAGCGATACAGGAAGTACATTTGTAAGAAAGTCATGTTTTTGAGAAACCATTTCCAAAACTGATATTTGGAAATAACTTCCATCATTATTCATTCCTGCAGCCAAAAACAATGCAAGTGTTGCATAAAAACTGTCAGATCTGTAGACGTCAGCTTGCAAAGAGAATTTCCTGACATGCGTACGCATCTTCCAAACAGTTTCCCTGGGATTTGAACATACTCATTAAAAATACAAAAATGCACCATGTTCGTCTTTCAGGGGCAATTGATAGACATCAGGGAAGATGAAAATTTGCCAGCTAAATTTCAAGGAAAACTTTTGCGTGTTTTATGGGTGGGAGTGGAAAATTAATAGGACAGTACAGCAAGCACAGCCAAGGAGGCAATTTCTCCATGTGGATCTAAGTGAGGTGTTCTTTCCAGCCCTTAAACCCAAGCATCAGTCATCTGAATGTAGAACCATTTATTTAAATTCTTTAAATAAACATCTTTAAATTAAATTGAAATTAACATCTTTAAATTCCTGCATCATGAGGTGTTAAATCAAGATGTAAAAATTACTGAGGTTTTTCAGTTGCACTGCTCGCCCTAAAACGTTATTATCAATGATTGTATCAATGATAGTTTGTTAACCATTATTAATGAACTATATTATTATATTGATAGTATATTATCAAAACAATTTCCAGTGGAAACAGAAAATGTTTTGTGCTCTTAAGAATTTTTTTTTTAATTTGTCTTTATCTCGATTTTTAAATTTTTGTTGTGTGTGTTTTGTAATATGCATAACGTACAGGTACAGTGGTGCATGTAAACCATCTATATAAATCAATTTTACATGGGGGAATGGATGCTCAATTTTTTTTTTTTACTGCTGGGTGTGTGTGACCAAGTTTGCAGACCATGGCATTAGTGTGATTTGCATATCATTTGACTGTGGTCTTTAGGCTGAGGACAGTGAGATGCTTCAGCTGATTTAGCATTTTACTGCCATCAAAAATGGCAATTTCTGTTTTTCTGACTTAATTTTCTGGCTAAATTTGATTATAGACAGGAAAATTGGCTTATCCAAGGATCAGCTGAGACAGGGAAAGCAGAGGGATCAGGAAGATGAGTGCCAGAGAAGAGAGGGCTGCCTTATGTTCAGTCCATTTTACAGTGTGACACCTCTGAAACAACTCCCACCCTCCCGGATATTAGGAGTGTGTGTTTCATTCCTGAAGACAAGCACTTCCTGCATCATCAGTTGATGCAGCAGTCACTCAGGAATAACAGAGCTAGGTAGAAATTTCTGAGGCAGGTTTCAGCTGCTTGTAAACTCAGTAGTCAAATGTTGACTTGTCTTTTTAAGCTAATGGCAAGTAGGGTCATGCAAGAACAGATGTGTCTTACAAGATACTGTCACCAAGGACTGAGTGCCATTGGTGCTGTATGAAAACTCAAGCTGAAGTTTCAAATTCGCTTTGAATGAATAAAAACCCTGACTGGTTCAAAAATGATTTGTGAAATGTCTGAACAATTATATAACTGAATCTCTGAGATTATTTTCTCTCTAAAAGTTGTTTTTCTTTTTTTTCCCCCCTTATTTTCGTAGCTTTGTCCACCCCCCTTGCCACACTGAGCATGCCATCTTCTCCTGCCTACTCACCACCCTTGGCAGCTGGAGTGTCCCCAGTTCCTCCTCCCATGATGACCTTGGCCTCTCTTCCACTTGTGCCTTCTGCAACCGTTTCTACAACTGCACCACCCCAAAGCCCTGTCCCACCTCCTGCTGCTCCTGCAGCTTTCAGCACCCGTGTCCCAGTTCTCTGCTCCTCCTCCACTGAGCTCTGCTTCTGCCCCTGCTCTTCCTGCACCTCCCACTGGTCCCCCCATTTCAGGGTTTTTTTCCATGTCTTCCACCTATGATATCACCAGAGGTCATGCTGGCCAAGGACCTCAGAGCCCACTGATGCCTTCATTTTCTGCACCTCCAGTCACAGGTAACTCTTTGCTTTCCTGTTCATGGGACCGGATGGGGGAATCTCCTGGGTGGCTGCTTTATTCTTCTGGGTATACTTCATGAGTTGTACTCAGAAGAAGGGATAATACTCTTCATGTAGTTCTACTCAGAAGAAGAGATAATAGCCTTTAAAATACACTCATGGTCCAGGACAGAGTCCATTTTAAGTTCTGGTGGCATTCAGGTTCCCAGGAAAATCTTTGTTTCAGAATTTTTATTTTTGTTACCTTGCACAGCAAAGCCCAGCTGAGCAGCTTTTGTTCAGCTCAGTGAGCCACCTTCAACCATTATATTTCCCCAGAATGACAATCACAGGCTGTGAACTCCTAATTTTCAGGGTTTGTTTTTGTTCTGAAAATCTGTCTCTTAACAAGCTGTCCATCACATGACACCAGCTTCTGTTTTCTTGTTTGCAGCCACGAAATTGCACTGGGATAGCTAAAAATACATACTTTCCATGCAGGCAGTTGCTGTGGTTGCAGAACTAGTGTAATTTTCAGCTTGTGGAATGGAAACTTGGCTCTTCAGCTGCAGTTGGGCCAAGATTTTGTTATTACTGGTGATACCTCTTTTAAGTGGTCTGTATTAGGAAAGTGTCTAAAAAGAGCTATCAGTTGTGCAGTGTAAAATAAAAACAACTCTCAATTAAGGCTAGTATTGGAAAATCTGTTAAAATAAGCTTGAGTAATGGGGCAAAGGGTCTGACTTTACTTTTCTACTGATTTAGTTTCTTTTGTTTTCCTTTAAAATATGCAAAGCTTCCTCCTTTTTCTAATACTATTTCCAGCACTTGGTGTTAGAAAATTTGCTTTTCCTATTGGATGAGAACATTCCTATATCTTTGTTCAGAGACTACTGCTTATCCCTCTCTTTACTGAGAGTCTATTATGAAAATTTGAATACAATAAAAAGAACAGCTTTTAAATTAGTGTGATAAGAAAAAGAAAAAAATGGTAATCTTTGTACATAACGTGCAGGCAGTCTCATTTTTGTTAGCAGATATGGTTGCAGTCATTAGATCTGCTGGCCTTGAACAAGCAGAACTGTTCTTGGGCCTTACACAAGTGAGATGAATTAGCCTGGAATTGTTCTATTCTTCCTGCTGTTATCCTGGTAAACAATTGCATGCTGCTTCTAGATAACAAATTCAACACTTGTGTTTTATCTTTCCTCTTACAGGTGTTTTGGCAGATCCCATTCCTCAACAGGCAACTTTCTCATAATTTTTGTCTCCTGGGGCTGGTTCTGCAATCACTTTTCTTGAGGATCATGAAGATCCCAGAGTGGAGCACCTGCTGGAGGACTCTGGGGGTTTGTAAAGGTATGGGATTTGTCCGTTATCTTCATGAGGAATTACCAATTTGTACTGACTGTAGGAAGACATGTTGCACTCTTTAAGTGCATGCTACTAGAAATCATTCATTTTTTCCAGTCCCATGTGCAAGGTGGCTGTTTTTAGTAGTGGTGTTTGCTGAAACGGTGCTTTTACTTTTTCTCTGTATAAAAGAGAGGGGACTGTACAAATGCAGGTGTTGTAGGTTAATTTTTATTCCTGTGATAAAAACTTGTGGTAGAACCTGTTACATATGGATATGTTCTTAAACCAGATGAAATTCTAGAACCCTTTAAGACCTGAGAGGTATTTTTTTACTTCACAAAGACTGTATGCAAAAAAAGATGTCTGTTTTACCCTACCTGAATGCTTTGCATATCCCGTTTATAACTTCCTAATTAATTGAGTTTGATTCCTTTGGGAACAAGTCATACTTGTTCTATAACAATCAAGTTATATTTTGTCTTTTTTCAAGGACAGACAAACAACGTATTTTTTTCAATCACAAAGAAGTGTCTAAGGTATTTTGTAAGATTAGTCTGCTAGAAGGCATGGAATGTATAGTGCAGAACAGATACTCTTTGTGATGCCATCTAATCAGACAGAGGAAATAAGCAGCAACACCAACTAGTAGAATTTCATTAGCCTGTAACCTTTCTGTAAGAGATGCTACGTTTAAGTAGCATCATGGAGATTGTGGCAAAAAGATCTGAGGGCTGTACTACATCAACACGGAGCTGTCTTCAAGACCAGCACCACACTCTGTCCCATCTCACACTGAATGGGAAGAAAGAATAAAGAAGGTTATTGTCCCAGTGCACTTGAAGAATTTTGGTTTTCAGTCACTTTGAAGCATGAAAACCTGGCAGAAAAATTTGTGTGTGACATGACAGACTGAGCCCTCCATTACTCCAGTGATACAGTCTTAAAGAGGAAGATTAATTCTCCATCAGTACAGTGAGAGCAGGGTGGTCATGCTGCCATTTTCAGGGAGAAATGTCTTCTCACGATCATAAAACCACATTTTCCTTCTTCCTTTAAGTAGCAGTGTTTTCCTTTCAGTTGTAATATTCCTCCTAATATTCGCAATAGGTGACAGTGATCTAGAAGAGAACATTTTACTTGTAACATGATTCTGTAGCCCTTTTTAGGGTACTAGAGCTTTCGATTGCAAATTAATTGAAAAGCCAAGCTCATCCACACTTTCGTGCTGCCACTAGGATCCAGAAGGTGTCTTGTTTCTGTTTATGGAGCAAGTCTGACTCCATAAGAACTGATTCCAGTAAGAAAGATTTTAGTTGAAGTATCAAGAGTTTCATATGCTCTGTGTACAGTAACCACTTCTTGAGAATTTCTTTAGTGAAAGAATGAGGAATCATCAATTGTACTGAAACTGTCAAATTCATAGTGTATGTAAGCCCACATCAGTGTTGGTGCATTTTAAAGATGAGTCAGAATCTAGGACATGCAGTGGTAATTTTTACTGAAATGCATCCTCCATTTCCTGTTGAAGAGCTCGCGCAGTATTTGCCACAGTTATCTTTACTTCTGTTGTTGAAGTAATTTGATACACCCTTTTTCCTCTGGTGTTGTTAAGAAATCATACACCTTCCTTTCAGATTTCCTTCAAGCTCAGTAATATTGGGAACTACGACAACCTAGAATTGACAAATTAATGGTCTGGAATTGAATAGGACTGTTTCAGTTTCTTCAGTCATTCAAAGATGCCTGGACAGTCCCATTGTGTAGTGGTGTGTTTTTGGTTTTATCAGTTTTATGTATGTATCTGTTCCTTGTTTTATATTGTTTTTTATAAGTTGTAATGGTTTGTCCCATGTCACCCATGTTTAATCCTTTTTGGTTTTACCCCAACCCTCGTTATGTGTCAATCATAAGTTATACAGCCCCTGGGTCTTGTCTATCACTTTGAAGCCTCTCCCAAAAGTCTAGAATGTTCCAGTGATTGGACAAGACTGGCTGTCTCCCCGCCTAAGTTATTGATTTGTTGTAATATATGTCATTTACCTGCAGAGCCATACCTACATGATCCTTGATTTGTCCTCAGTTAAACCCATACCCAAGTTCCTCCCACAAATATAAGATGTAACTTTCGGGTGCCCTGCCTCTTGCTCTCTTTGTCTGCTTGGGGCTCTGACTGGCAAGGGGTCTCTGCTGAGGCAGGCACCCTGAGCAGATGAATAAAGCCAGTGGTTGAACCCTGAGCAGACTCTCTTCTTCTTTCCTGCTGTTGTCGCTTCACTTCTGTGGGCAAACAAGAACCCATAGGATCAGCAAGGTTCATTCAGCTACCAAGCCGTACCCCTTCTTGCCATGGTGCCAGGGCTGGCTGAGGCAAAGAGACACTGACACCGCAGCAGATTGGTGCCCAAGCGTGGTGGCAGTTTGGCGCCCAAGCGTGGTGGCTTGCCTTCAAAGATCGGTGTGCCATTGGTGAGTGTGCCAACAACTGCGGAAGCGAAGCAACAGCATGGGGGCTGACGCGGCTGGCCCGAGACAATCTCCAGACCCCACGACGTGGATTCTCTGGTCCATTTGGAATTATCCACCTGGAACTGCAGGGACCCTCGGCAGACCACGCACCTGCTAGTGGCAGCAGCGCTCGGCTTGAGGGTGCACTTCTAGCAGGTGGAGAAGACAGCCCTTCAAGTGCCCTGAAGGGTCTTCTCTCAGGAGGAACTACCAGCTCAGCTGAATTTTTCTAGACTTCACACCAGATTGGTGAGTGTTGGGAGGCTCCTAACGGAGGACATACACAGTTGCAAGCTTCAGCCTCGAGACTTCAAGTCTCAATTGTGGGAGGCAGGCTCACCCGACGAGCTAGTCTCAGATCGTGCGTTCCCAGGGGAGGTGCCTTTTGCCCTTCCCTGAAAAGTGTCCTAGGTGCGGTTTTTCTTTTATTTAGTTTTGCTTTTCATTACACTTCCAGTTTTGTGGGTTGGCAGCCCCTCGACAAGTGGTCGAGTTTTTAGGTTTTGCTGCCCATTCCCCTTTTTTTTGTGCGCGGCACCTCAGGGGTGTGGGCTCTTGGGGGTCCTCCTAGGTTCTCAGTGTGTCTCAGGCGCTTGGTTTTTGTTCAGAATTTTCCGGTTTTCGGCTGTGTTACGAAAGCGGTAGAATTGTTACATTGAGCTAATATGGGTGCGCGGCTCTCTACTGCCGAGAAGGGGTTTTACTTCCAAGTTCAAAGTATCCTTGTTGTTAACAGTGTTAAGTCTTCCAAGAGTGATTTAAAAAAATTTGTGAGACTGCTCTTCCTTCGCTTCCCCCAAACCTCCTCTGAACTCGCAAGCAGTGTCCCTTTTTGGAACGCTGTGTGTAACAAATTACAAAATTAGCCGGTGCCGGAGATGAAGCAAAAAAATTTTTGCTTTGGCAGCAGCAGATTCGCGCTGTGCTTTTAAATGACAGGGAAATTAAGAAAGAGCAAGATGGCGTTTTCCCCGGTTCGAGTTCAACCCCCCCTTCCCCCTGTTATAGATATATATTATAAAGTTGGCTTTTCACAAGGTGTGTGCTATATGAATAATAACATTGTATTAAGAATATAAGTTTTTATTTCTGCTATTAGTATAGAAAACTAGGCATAGTGGTAGTAGCTGATATGGTGTGCTTAAACTGTCTGTTTGGTCGGGATAACATCCACTGAACATGTAAAGAAGACCCTGCTATTGATATACCAACTATCAGCATCTACCATCTGAAGAAAGTATGGACCAAGGCCCAACCTGGAGGTGATAATGAAGACACAGCCAAGAAACACGCATGCTCTAAAAAGACGGACCCGAGGACCGACCATGCAAAACAGTTCCAGGAGTATGGAAAATAGTTTTTAGAAAAAAATGAATGTTCAACAGACTGATGCAATAGAACGGGTATTTAAAGACTGTCTCTGATGCAGCAAGATGTGGACTTGGCTGAATGCCAAGTCACTTGGCCGGCCGTACCTTGCTTTTTTTCTATCTCCTAATTGTCTTACTTTCTATTAAACTTATCTCTTAAAATCTACATAGAAAGTGAACCTCGTTTTTCACAATTTGGGGGCTCTTTGCCAGGATATACCTTGTCCCTGAAACCCCAGGAAATCCAGAGCAAGGGAGGCGCCCCCGCCTAGGTTTTTGGGGCCCAAAACTTTGTTTTTCCTGGTGAGAATTAGGGAATTGCAGGTAAAACACCTGAAGAGACAAGCAAGGAGATAAAAAAAAAAGCAAGAAGAAAAAGGGAAGAAGGCTCCCTAAAACTGCAGTATTTTTTCCTCCATAAAAAACCTCATGCACGAAGAACCTAAGAAAGAAAAAGGATTGTAAGTATTTCTTAGGGGAGTGGGTTAAAGGGGGTCTGTGTGGTGTGTGAATGAGACACTGGCTGGATACCCAGACTGGTGACACGATTGTGGTAGCTTCCTAAGCTGTGTTTTCGTTCTCTCGCTAGAGGGACAGCCAGTACAGGAGCGAAGCGAAAGATATAAGAGTGAAAGTGACCACCAGGTGGCTGGGACAGGGTCCCAGGGGATGGAGTCCCAGGGGAAAAAGGAGTTGTAAAAAACCCCGGGTGGCTGGGACAGGGTCCCATGGGACAGGAGTCCCAGGAAAGGGGTTAGACCCCTTAGAGGTCTGATCTGGGACAGGGTCCCAGGGAAAAAGGGGTTGTAAAAGTGTCGGGGTGACCAGGATCCTCAGGAGAGGTGTCCAAGGGTTCTCTGAATGGTCTCACATTCTTGGCTGGAATCCGCCTTGGGCCAATTTCTGCTGAGACACAAACAAATCCTCTTCCCCATGTGACAAGGGGATAAGGTCCCATAATTGTACCTGTTTCTGGGTCCTTAATAAGGACTGGAGCTTTCTGTTTGACCTCTAACTTGGAGTTGTGGCCAAAGTGCCTCACAATTGGAGGGTTAGGATCCGTAAGTGAGCAATTTAGGAAGTTAAAAACATACAGTGCCTTCTGCAATTGCTCTGCCAGAGTAGCATTCCCCATTCCCACTTTCTGTTGCAACAAAAGACGCTTTAGTGACGCGTGAGCCTTTTCGATTATGGTTTGCCCTGTGGGGGAGTGAGGAATCCCCATTTTGTGAGTTACTCCCCAGAGGGCAAGGAAATTTGTGACCCTCTGTGAAATGTATGCTGGGCCATTATCAGTTTTAATTTGTGAGGGGATTCCCAGGACCTCAAAAGCACTTGCAAAGTGACGACAAACGTCCTTTGCTGATCCTCCTGTGTGACAGGATGCAAACAAAGCACCTAAAAAAGTATCAATGGAAGAATGAACGTACTTAAGTCTGCCAAACTCAGGGAAATGAGTAACATCTGATTGCCAAATTTGAAGGCTCTCGAGCCCTCTAGGGTTAACACCCCCTGCGCGGGAGGGGAAGGAGTGTCTTTGGCAGTCTGGGCACACCGCCACAATACTTGCAGCTTGGCGTGTGCTCAAGTCAAAGGCGTGGGCGAGAGCAGCAGCATTCTGGTGAAAAAATGAGTGACTGAGTTTGGCCTGGGAAAGGCGGTCTGGGAGTTGAACAGGTAAGGCAAATAAATCAGCTTGGCGGTTTCCCTCTGCAATAAAACCAGGTAAAGTGGTGTGAGACCTAACATGCATCACAAAGTAGGGGTGCTCTCTAGTATCTAAAAGAAAAACAAGTTGTTGTAACAACTGAAACAGCTCCTTATTGGGTGCATCCTTCAGTACAGCAGCCTCAGCTCTCTCCACAAGTCCTACAACATAAGCAGAATCTGTTATTAAGTTAAAAGGGGTTACAAATCGCTGAAAAGCTTGGACAACAGCTGCTAATTCAACAATTTGAGGTGAACCTGATACAGTAGTGACATCCGAATCCCATCGATTGAGATCGGTGTCCCACCAAAGCAGTACCGACTTGTGAGTGTGACCGGATCCATCTGTAAAAACAGTTAAAGCCTGCAATGGGACTTCACTTCTTTTGGGTCTTGTTGGAAGATTAAAGCTGGTTGCCACAAGCTTGTGCTTCGGGGAATGTGTAAAAAGCTGTCCCGAAAAGTCAGTAAGGGCCATTTGAAAAACTTCATATTGCTGTAACAGCCACTGTAAATGAAAGGTAGTAACTGGCAAACAGATTAAACAAAAATCCACGCCTGCAAGTGTGGTAAGTCTCTGTCTTGCTTTTACAATGAGCATTGCAAACATTTCATGTTGTGTGCTTACAGTTTTAGACATCTGATGTGGCAAAAAAATCCACTCAATGATCAGCAAGGGGTCAGGCACTTTAGGATCCCACTGGAATATCAAAGCATGAGGCTGCCTAGCCAGATTCAGAATGATTAAGGAAAAGGGCAACTCAGGGGCCCATCGGGCTGCCTGACGATTTGAGATAGCATCAGCTACCAGTTGCAATGCCTGGCAGGCTTCTGGTATGAGTTGGCGAGGCGATAGCAGATCTGGTTCCCCTTTTAATAGATCAAACAAAGGGCTCAGGTCAGCGTTTGAAATTCCCAACAAAGAACGAACCCAATTAATTGAACCCAAAAGTTTTTGAGCATCATGCAAAGTACGAATGTTTGTGTGAATCTGCAAAGGCTGAGGAGAAATACTCTGGGTCCTAATGCGCCAGCCAAGGTATTTCCAAGGAGGTTGAGACTGGATTTTTTCAGGAGAAACACAAAGCCCTGCCTGGGTTACAGCCTAAGTGACAAGGGCTAGGGCTTCCTTCATGATCTGTTTTTCTGCTGCAACAAGGATGTCATCCATGTAAGTGATATAACAAGGCAGCAGGCATTTTCTGGCAAATGGGGCTGAGGACCCTTGCAACAAACCACTGGCAAATAGATGGCCAGCATTTCATTCCCTGGGGGAGCACTGCCCAGTGATATCTTTGCAAGGGTGCTTGCATGTTGATGCTAAGGACAGAAAAGGCAAATTTAGGTGCATCCTCAGGATGTAATGGAATGTCAAAAAAGCAGTCTTTTAAGTCAATGACTGTCAAATGCCAATCTTGAGGGATCATAGTAGGGGAGTGGAGACCAGGCTGCAGGGCTCCCATGTCTTCAATGGCATCGTTAATTTTTCGGAGATCCTGGAGCAAGTGCCACTTGCCAGTTTGTTTTTTAACAACAAACACAGGTGAGTTCCAGGGACTGGTAGAGGGGACTATACGTCCCTTTTGAAATTGTTCCTGAACAAGCTCAGTAAGTGCACATAATTTAGGCAGTGGAAGGGGCCATTGATCCACCCAACAAGGCGTTTCAGTTTTCCAGGTTAGTTTCAGGGTGTCACGCGCCACAATGGCCCCTATTAAAAATCAGACTGAATTTTGAGTCCCCATTGAGAAAGCACATCTCGTCCCCACAACACCATGGGCACAGGCAAAACAAATGGCTTCACAGAGGCTATGTGACCTTCAGGTCCTATCACTTGAATTAGATGGAGACTTTGGTAGCTGCGACTGCTCCCCCCAATCCCAGTGAGGGTTTGGGGTACCTCTGTGAGGGGCCAAGTGGGGGGCCACTTGGCTTGAGAGACAATGCTCACATCTGCTCCTGTATCTAAGATACCAGTGAGTGTCACCTGTTGTCCCTGTAGTGACAGGGTACACTTGCAAGTGGGATGTTTCTCAGAAATTTCTTGCACCCATAATATCTGTGGGGTTCCTGTGGAACCAAATCCTCCCACCCTTGTATCACACTCTGCAGAAAGGGATGACAAACTGTGTGAAAAGGGAATCAATTGTGCAATGCGTGTACCTTGAGGAACAGTACAGGGTGGAAAGGGAGTCCAAGCCGTAATTTTTATTTCCCCAACAGAGTCTGAGTCTATAACTCCTGGTAAAACAAAAAGCCCTGAAAGGGTAGTTGAAGACCTTCCTATCAGTAGAGCACTTATCTGGGGCCCTAGTGGGTCAAAAATTCCTGTAGGGAGTAAATGAACAGAAGAGTCAAGCAACGTTACTGTGATTGAGGTTGCCAGGTCCAGTCCGGTGCTCCCTGCAGCTGCTGGGCGAAGACTTGAGGCTGTCTTCTGCTGGGCATTCTCGGTGTCTGCACTTGTGGGGCTGGTATCTGCTGTGGCTGAGTCTGCATCGGTGGCTGAGGAATTTGTCAGAGAGCGGCGCCGGCCCGTGCTCTGGCTCCAGTTTCCCTGGATCGGACAACCTTCAGAATCATACTTAGAACGACACTGATTAGCAAAATGACGACCTTTACGGCACCGTGGACATATATCAGGGGTTTTTGGCTTAGCTCTCTTCTGAGCAAAGCAGTCTTTTTTAAGGTGGCCTGGCTTGCCACAGCCATAGCAAACTGCTGCACTTCCAAAAGTGCCTTTGGCTGCCACAAAAGCTGCAGCCATGGCCTCATATTGATGTTCTATTGTTCCAATTCAATTGCATGCTTTGACCATTTCGACAAGACTCGGTTCTTGATTAGGCAGGGACTTAAGGAGTTTTTTACAGTCTGTGTTTGCATTTTCAACAGTAAGTTTTAAAAGCAAAATTTCACGGGCATCTGCATTATCAATTTGGCACTCTAATGCTTGTTTAAGGCAATCAATGAATTGCATGTAGGGCTCTTGGGGCCCCTGGACAATGGTTGTGAATGCTTTATGAGGTGTTTTGGCATCTGGGACCTTAAGAAAGGCTTGGCGAGCTGCATCTCGAGCTCCATCAAGGATTTCTTTTGGGCAATCGCGTGCCTGAACAGCAGGATCTGTATACGGTCCCATTCCCATAAGCTGCTGATTGTGAGAGTGGCCAGGGCCTTATTAGTGTGGCCCATGTAAGTTAAAAGCAGGTTTTGCAAACCTTTTTCCGACTCCTTCTCCCATAAGCTGTATTGCATGGGAGATAACAGCAGCCAGGCAAGAGTTTTTAAATCATACGGAGTCATTGTGTGGGCAGCAAACACAGAGTCCAGCAAGCTTACAAAATGCGGCGAACCAATGCCATGCTCTGTAGCTGCTCGCCGAAGCTCTTTAATTTCTGAGAAGGATAGCTGTTCCCAATGGGCAGTTCGCCATCGCGTTCCTTTATATATTACCGGAGCTACGATTCTTTCAGCAATTTCAAAGTCTCCCTCTTTCAGTGCTTGTTGTTTCAACCACACCCAGTTGTCATGAGGGTCAGGGGGATATAAATCAGGTTCTTCGTCAGGATCAATAGGTCCAGGATCAAAGGGATCCTCCTCTGGACCATCTTGATCACTTTCCTCGCTGTCATAGTCTGCAGCGAAAACCTTCACGGAGTGTGGAGGGCCCCCCTCCCTTCTCCCCGCAATAGCTGGTGCCAGGGCTGTGGGTATTCTTTGCTGTGGCATGGGAGACAGAGATACAGTCCCTTCAGTTAAGGATTTATTAGATTCCACGGTGTCCTGGTTTAGGGCAAATTTGGGAGGAACCCTCCAAAATGGTGCTCCTCTGGAAAGCAAGTCCAAACAGCCCCTCCCCCTAGCCGGTCCGGGAAAAGAACTCCCTCAGAGAAAAAGTGGAAAAAACTATTTATTTAACCAACAAAATACCCACAAGTATAAAGAATGAATAATAATAATAATAATATGAAACAATAAAACCTCTCGCCGCTCCGAAGAGAGATGGCAAAACTGAGAGTCCGTGCCAGGAGTTAACTTCGCTCCCTCAGTCTGTTTATCAGTCCCTTCGGTGCTGGAAAATGACAAGTCCAGGCCTGGTGGGCCACGGGTGCAAGATCCTGGTGCTCCCCTGGGTTTTTCAGTCCAGAGCAGATTTACACAGTCCCAAAGAAAAAAAGGCAAAAAAAACAGTCCAGGAAAGCTTCTTTGCCTCAGCTAGCTAGACTAACAAAGGGAAGAAAAAACTCTCTCTGGCTGCCATCCGTGCATCCGACGAAGAAGAAAAAAAACCCCACACATTCCCAAGGACGAGAGAAGATCTTGAGGAGTGAACACTGTTTTTCAAAACAAACTGTGCGCTTCTTCTTTCCCTGCTCACTCTCAGAACCAGTCTTAAAGGTACAGAACACAGAACACGATGTGGGGATACAGGTATCATAGTCACCCTAGGACACACTGCAAAGGAGGGAGAAGCGGCAGTTTGTTTAGCTGTAGCATCAGTCTCTTCAGTTTTTAAAGAGCATTGAGAATCTGCCTCAGAAGAACAGGCATTCCCTGTATCTCGGGAGTTTTCTTGAGCCTTTAAGGTCTCAAAAGTCACTCTCCACGAGGGTAGCATTTCTGCAGCCGCTTTATTTCCCTTGGTAGCAAGATTCCATAGCTTAACGCCTGCTTTGTCCCACAGATCTGATGTAAAGATCATGGACTCAGTGACTCCTGCAATCTCCACTGCTACCCAACGTAATAAAGCTTTTAAATCATGCGAAGGCAAAGTTTTACCATGCTGTCACAACAGCCTGTACATAAGCTCAAAAACGCTTTTTTCCTGGGCAGACATTCCCTGGCCCATTTTCCCCTGCAGCGGCTAACCTCCAAAATCCCAGAGTGTTAGCTCACCTCCTATTTCCCGGCGGGGTTCCTTTTGCCAGCCAGCGTTCCTGCTTCTTTCAGCAGCACTTTGTTCTGCAGGGCTCGTCGTCCGTTGCTCAGCTACGCGATTGTGGCTTTGTCACACGGGGCACCATTTGACGACGATTGACAGAGAGACATGGACTCCATGGGTTGTACACATGAAGCTGTTTATTGATACATCTAGCTGAGTTTATATACCTTTTCATTATATAACAAGTAATATTGCCAAGTACATTGCTTAAGTCATGCCTTGTACTAACTAACAGAGGTATGTGCTGTCTTATCTAAGTTCTGCTTGCTAAGCACGTATTGTACCAAGCACATCTCTGCTTCTTACATTCCTTTCTCAAACTTCTGCTTTTGGTTGCCAAGGCTTGCAGCCTACTAATGCTAACATGTCCATTTCTGTCATGAGTTGAGCAGTGCTCCCAGCTAGGCTCTCTAGCTGTATTCCAACAGTAAAAAACCCCGTGTGGCTGGGACAGAGTCCCAAGGGACAAGAGTCCCAAAAGAAAGGGGCTGGGCCCCTTAAAAGAAGGGAGAAAAGGTTTTCCTTGCACAAACCACTGGGAAAATGGGATAATGTTGCGAGGTTGAGAGTCAAGTAAAGGATCCGATAACACCTAGATTTTCTGCTGAGTTAAAAGTTACATAAGAACCAAGAGTATCTTGAAAGTTTTGGCCAAATGTTTGAGATTTTTACAATACCCATGGGTGAATATTAACGAATAATTTTTAAAGGTACCAATCTTTTTATATTGTCTGTTGTCTTTGTGTGAGTGAAAGTATGTGTAACTGAGAGAAGGTGTGCTAGTTGTGCAGTTTATTTGTGTTAAAGAAGTGAATTGTTGCAGTGTTTTTTTTTTTTTTAAAAAAGAGAAAGTGCCTTATTTTTTGTATTGTCTTGTTGTGAAAGAGAGTGAGTGAGGAAGGCATATTAAATTGAGTAAGGGTGAATGAATGAATGTAATACCAATTGTGAAAAACGAGGTTTAAAACAACTCCTAAAAGTTAAAGTATAAAGTTAGAAAGTATTAGTTATATTAGTTATAAAAGTGAAAAGTTAAATGTTAGAAACTCTTTGTACTCATTTTTGTAATATATCTTCCTGACCTGTCAAGCGAGAATGTCGTTTCCATGGCAACATAAGACTCCTACACCTCTCTACTCTGCCTGGCTATCTCACCCCCCCCACCCCTGTCTCCTACTCTAACACCCCTTATGGTAATTAAAGATCCCAGGATGCAACACCTCAGGAAAATCGGGACAACTTCCAAAACAAACAGTAATTAAGACTCTTTAACAACAACTTAAAACAAAAAGAATAATAACAATAAAGACTGAAGAGTACAGGCCAATTGATGCCAGGACCTTTTGATCTCGCCGTGACCAGAAGAGCAATCTGAACATCCGACTCATCAGTGGAAATCACATTGGACTGGAATTGTCGGGAGCATGCTCCCATGAGGGGGGAGGCTAATTCCCCACTCGGCTGTGTGCAGCAGCAGAGTGTCCAGCCCCCCGCTCCTTCTCAGCACTGCGGTGGAGGCCACCCCACCCCCCCTGAGGCGCCTGCTTCTAAAAGAGCTACACTTTAATAAAGGCATTTAAAGGAGGAAACATCGTCTCCTGCCCAATTTTTCTCAGTTGGTGCCGAAACCCGGGAATGGCCACACCCAGAAGAGGATAGAAGAGGACAGAAGTGGACAGAAGTGGACATCATCTGGCTCCGAACCTCTGGGAATGCTGGCCCCCCCGGATCAAGAAAACCACGCTCCCTAGCTTCGTTGGGACACACTGCTGAGGAGCACTCGGTAAGACCTAGAGACGGGAGGCGAGTGAGTGTGTGAATTGGGGAGGGACCATCCTGGGCCCCCCCCGAGTGAGTGTGGCTTCTGAGTACCGTGTGGTCACTCCTGCAAAGGAGCCCATGGGGAAAAGGAGGAAGCGAGTGAGTAAAGCGCTCCCAGGGGCTTAGAGGCCCCCCTCCGAGTGGGCGGGGGAAACCTAGGGTGTGAGTGGCCCGTGAGAGGCTGTTTGTGGGGCAGGCCCTCCCAACTGGGGTGGGCCACCTAGGCCGTCCCAAGCGTGCGGGAAGGCTGAGGGCAAGAGCGTGAGGCACGTACCACACTAGTACCGGGAGCTTAGGATAGCTCAACGTGTGGGGAGTGTTTGAGAGCACTGGCCGAGGCACGGCCCGGGGTGTCTGCGGGTGTCGGGGATAGGCACACACTGCGCAAGTTCAGGGAGTTCAGAGTAACTCAAGGCGGGAGGAGTGCTTG
The DNA here is from genome assembly GCA_024734555.1 of Trochalopteron elliotii. Classification (NCBI taxonomy): domain Eukaryota; kingdom Metazoa; phylum Chordata; class Aves; order Passeriformes; family Leiothrichidae; genus Trochalopteron; species Trochalopteron elliotii. The sequence continues at coordinate 16,893 of JANPWX010013995.1, forward strand.
ATCTCTCAGAACCCGTGGATACTGGCTGGGGTGACCTACAAGGGGTGCAGTGTGACAGGGGTCGGTAGGCACCTAGAGAGAGGTGTATCGACCGAACATGAGAGGTAGGGAAACAAGTTTCAGCTGGTGTAAGAAGCTTGGCAGTAGGGTGAGTGAGTGAGCTACACACTGTACACTCAGTCCCGGCAGTAGGCAGTGCTGACCCCCAGGGCCCGGGCATATCGTCTGTCTAACGGGGACTGCCTGGTGTACAGGGGCGCAAGAGGGTATTGGCTGGGGTGGTGGCTGGGCCCTAAAAAGTGGGGGGCAGGAACCAGACCATTCCCGAGTACCACGGGGCTTGCAGGGGCAGGGGCTGAGACCCTAAGGGCGGGTCTTCCAGACTGCTTCCGGGGCTCCTGAGTGTGGGTACTGGCGGGGGTAGTGGCCGAGACTCTGAGGGCGAGTCTTACGGGCTACCTACGGGTACCAGTGTGAGTGTGGAGTGAAAATGGGTGTATGCAAGAGCAAGACAAGAAAAAAAAGAGAGAAGTAGAAGAAAGTAACAAGATTAAGAACATCCCACCAGAAAGCCCACTAGGGCGAATGTTAGAATCGTGGGAAAGTAATGATAAAACTAAAGATCTAAGTAGGATCAAAATGATCCATTATTGCGTTGAAGTTTGGCCAACTTTAGTTTTATCTAACCAGTGGCCATGGTGTGGAACCACAGATTTGTAGATGTGTGATCAGTTAAATCAATATTTGAAAGCTCAGGAGAACACCTGTAGTGAACAAATACGCTATGCTACTTGTTGGCAGAACAGCACGTCTAAAGAAGAGGTGACAAAAATTTGTAAGTTAAAAAAGAAAGAGAAAGTAGATGAGAAAGAGAAGAGGAAAGAAGAAAATAAGCAGTGGGACCCTCTTGACCATCTATCTCCTCCTCCTCCCCCGGTATACCCACAAGTTCCACAAATACTACCTAGCAATTCTCCCCTGTTACCCATTAGTCCTCCAACTTTGCCCCCAACCACTCCACTTTATTCCTCCCCACTAACAGCCCCAGCCCCTCCGCTACTAACTCCTCCATCTGCCAGCTCCACAATAGGGGTGTCCCCTACAATTCCACCCCCTGCCTCCTTAGCCCCTCCATTGCCCTCCCTGTCTCTACCATGTCCCCCACAACCTTATTCCCCCATTTCACAAACTAACCCCTTTCATTTCACCCTACCTGCAACAATAACATGCAATAACCGAATGCCTCCTAGACCATCAGCACTCCCTACACCTCCTCTGAATTGGGAGGTGGAAAAGACAGTCCATAACGCTAGAGAGACACAGGTTGCAGAGGCCCTGGAGGGACCCTATAAATGCCTGCAGCCTGGCTGAACAGACTTAGACAAAATTTCCAAAAATACTCAAATTTGGACCCTGACAGTGTAGAGGGCCAAGTTTTTCTGAAACTCCAGTTTGTAACAAAATCCTGGCCAGATATCCGGAGGAAGCTAGAGAGGCTTGAGGATTGGCAAGAAAGGGAGATAAATGAATTAGTGAGAGAGGCATTGAAAGTGTACTTGAGAAGAGAAGAAGAGAAAACTAGAACAAAAACCAAGATTATGGTAGCAGTAGCAAGAGAAAGTGTAAAAGACTTAGTGAACAATAAAGATGATAGTAAAAACCCTCAGAGTGGAGACAGCACTAAACCTCCACTAGGACGAGGAAGGGGAAGAGGGGTGTTACCTTGGAATACTGCCCCTAGACCAGGAGAAACAAGAACCTGTTTTTACTGTGGGCACCTCAGGAGAGAATGCAAAAAGGCCATCCTTGATGAAAGGATAGTAAGAGAACAGGAAACCCTCGAGAAATGGTTGAGAGGGGAAAATAAAGAAGATTAGGGGTGTCATGGGCTCTATAAGATGGGGGACCCAAATAAATATCATGAAGAGCCCATTGTAAACCTAGAAGTGGGTCCCCACTTTGAAGAAATTGAATTTCTTGTTGACACAGGGGCGGAGAAATCCAGTCTTAAACAGCTCCCTGCTGGATTGACAATAGGAAAAAGATTATGTGATGTTACAGGTGCAGAAGGGAAGCCCTTTAAAGCTCCTATAGTTGAGTGTGTAGAAGTCAGGGGAAATTCAAGGAGATATATCACAGATCTGATATACCTACCAAACACTGAGAAGAGCTTGTTAGGACAAGACTTGCAAGTGCAGCTGAGGGTGGGAATCATTCCAAAAGAGGGAAAAATGGTTGTACAAATGATGAGGTTAGCCATTGAAGATCTAGCTGAGGTTTGCACAAACATATGGGCAGAAGAAGGAAAGTATGGCTACCTAGACATCACCCCTATAAAAGTAAACATACCAGAGGGAACACCACCAATAAGGGTTAAACAATATCCCCTCTCAGCAGTAGGGAGGGAAGGATTAGCCCCAATTATAACAAACTTGTTAGCAGCAGGAATCCTAGAGCCCTGCAGGTCCCCTCACAACACACCCATCCTAGCTGTCAAGAAAGGAGAGAACAAATTCAGATTGGTGCAAGATCTAAGAGAGGTAAATAAAAAAAACTATTACCAACTACCCTGTAGTATCTAATCCGTACACTTTGCTAAGTAAAATCCATACTGAACATGCCTGGTTCACAGTAATTGATTTAAAAGACGCTTTCTGGTCTTGTCCTTTAGCCCAAGAAAGCCGCAATTGGTTTGCTTTTAAATGAGAATGCCCTGAAACACATAGAAAGCAACAACTACACTGCTGAGTCAAAAGGCGGCCCAGTGGCTCTCCGATTCTAGAATGCTGAGGTATAAAGTAATTCTAACCACAGCTAGGGATGTAGAACTAACCACATCAAAAATTTTAAATCCAGCACAATTTCTTTCAGGAGAACCTACACCAGACCTAGAACATAACTGTTTAGAAGTTGTTGATTTACAAACAAAAACAAGAGAGGATCTTGAAGACATACCGTTGCCATATGGGAGGTTGTTATTCACAGATGGATCCTCTAAGGTAGTCAAAGGGAAAAGATTCTCAGGTTATGCAGTAGTAGAAGGTACCAACGAAGACAATTTAAAAGTCATAGAAAAGAGAAAATTACCATCTAACTGGTCAGCCCAGTGTTGTGAAATTTATGCCCTCAAGAGGGGATTGGACCTATTAGAACAAGACCAAGGAACCATCTACACAGACTCCCGGTATGCCTTCAGAATAGTGCATACATTTTAGAAAATTTGGGAAAAAAGGGGGTATCTCAATTCTAAAGGAAAAAACT
>JANPWX010013998.1:0-19167 GCA_024734555.1 Trochalopteron elliotii
GTGGTAGAATACTCCGTGCACGTTCTACACCACAACCCAGGACACTGAGTCAGTCTCTGAGGTGACTTTTAGCTCAGCATTGGAGCGAATCACTGCCATTGCTACCAGTTTTTTTTGCTTCACTGTAACCCTGCACCCCATGCCTGCTGTGAAACCCCACGGCTCCTGCTACAGCTGCAAAGTTTCTGTTACATTTTTTTTGCCACTCCGGGGTCTGCTCACCTCTGTTGTTCCAGCTTGCTGCTTCAGAGGTTCCTGCTACAGCTCATTTTGCTATCTGGAGGGGCACCAGGACCAACTGCCCCCTGTGAGTTTGTAAAGGAAGCCCTTTTCCATCTCTTTCACTGGCTGAGCAATGATTACCAATGTTCAGAGAGAGAGCTGAGCTTGTGCCATAGCGCCCCCTGCAGCCGCCAGGGAATCATCACACCTGCTCTGCTTGGCCAGGAACCAACAGCGCCCCTGCCAGCTGTGACCATTACACCAAAAGGGAAAAGTGCTCAACAGCTGAGAGAAGGCTGTTACTGGGTTTCTGCTTTTATTTGTTATTGCTGCCATTGTTGTTGTTTGTTTGCCTTCTTATACATATACATACTAGTAAAGAACTGTTACTCCTTTTCCCATATCTTTGCCTGAAAGCCCCTTAATTTCAAAGTTATAATAATTTGGAGGGAAGGGGGTCACATTTTCCATTCCAAGGGAGGTTCCCGCCTTCCTTGGCAGACACCTGTCTTTCAAACCCAGACAACAGTACACACCATGAGGTACCCTGTGGATTTACCTGTGGGACCATGGAGAGGATATGAGAAAGTGGAATGGACAACCTACCTCGATCCTAAATGCACAGATGTGGGAATTGCAGGGAAAAACATCCACAAACAGGGGTTTTCCAGGAAAGCTGCTGCTCCAGTGTCCAGGGGATAGTTTTCCAGGCAGAATGGAAGGGCTGATCATACTGCTGACTCTATGGAGAGAAGTTCCAGCCCATTTCTACAAGATGTTAGCAGGAAACCTTGTGATCAGTATTAGAGGGGCCCTGCCTCCAGCCAGGTGGAGGAGAGGGATAACCAGGTGTAGTGGTTTTGGTTTGCCAATTTGAGATTTCCCTGTCAATGCACCAAATAATATGGTGGATTGAGCACTGGTTAAACGCCAATGCATCCACTAGAATTATTTATTCCTTTTCTGCTGTGAGATAGGATTAGGAGAAGAGCAAAGCAGGCTTAAAACTTTAAAAGGTATAAAGAACACTTTATTAACAGAACTAAAAGAAAAGAAAAAAATAATAAGAATCAGAATAAAACCTTCAGAACACTTCTCCTCCCCCCACAACCTTCTTTTCCTTCCCACTGGCAACGTATAGGGACGAAACCTGGGACTTAGGCCAGTTGACCACCTCTAAAATAGTCTTTCATCAGTTTTCTTAGGGAGAGGAGTCTCTTTTGCCCTGTCATGGAGACTTCTGCACAAGAAAACAGTTCTCTCGTGGCTTCAATTCTCACAAATAGCAGCCACCCAGAAATCTGCATTTGTGAAGTCCCTCCCATCATGCAGCCTTCCCACAGCTGCATTCATGGGCCATGTCCAACTTATGGGGTACTATTTTAAGGATGAGCTGTTCAGAAGCAAAGGTTTTCTTCATCTATCTCTGAGATCATCTCTGGGAACAGAGGTCATCGTCTTCTTTCCCTGGGGACAAAGGGTCTTCATCACTCTCATCTTTCTCTCTCTGTTCAAGCTTCTCATGAGATCACAGCTGCTTCAACATCTACTTACTTCAGCATGAATGCCTTTGCTCAAGTCTACAATTTGAACACTCCGTCCCCCCATACTTCTTTCATGAATTAAAGGGATATTTCTAGTGTATCACAGTCCATCACCACAGCCTTGAAAAAGAATTTCAGCCTAAGGCATTTCCTCATTCTCCTCCCATCTGGGACTTGACTCCTGTTTTACTGACCTTGGTGTCTTCATGTTTCTTTACTTGTCTTCACTCTGTCCTTTTCTCTAACTTAGAAGAGGATCAATGTTCTGCAAGTTTCATCTGTGCAATGAAAGTTAATATCTCGCCCGGGGCCTGCAGTGGTCATGATGGTCAGAGCAGTCACGGTGATAGATTCAGGCCACACTGGGGACTGTGCCAGGATCTTGGGGCCTCGGGCCAGAACAGCAGTGGCTGCTCTGGCCACATGGCTGGTCTCAGGCCGGTACTGTGTTTAATCAGCATGACCGTGCTGGGGGGTGGAACTGGCCTGGCGGCAGGATATTAACAGCCCTTGGCCTCCCCTCCCCCTGCCTGGCAGCCGCTGGAGCCCAGCCAGGCTGGAACAGGACCCAGCGGGCTCCCCAGAAAGGGGTCTGGCCCCTCAGCAGGGCCCACCTGGCCCAGCCCAGCCGCACAGAGGGGGCCAGGCTGGCCTGGTACCTGTTCCCAAGCTGGAAGAAGAGCTTTTCCTGGGGTTTGTTTGGTTTTAACATGAGTGTTCACAGAGATGTGTTCAACTTTCTAGTGGTTTAACAAGGTGTCAATATTCAAAACTAGTCACTGATTAGTTTTGTCAGGCATAGAGGAAACTGCTAGTAGCTTCTCTTAGAAAATCACTTTGTGGGTGGCTTCTTCCCTCCTCACCAAATGTCAATTAATGCAAAACCAGCACACCAGGTTTACTGGACTGTGTGGATTCGATGGCCAGACACAGCAGCCCCACAGGAGTACAAGACTTTAGTAGACACTGGTGCACAGTGTACCCTAATGCCATCAAGCTATGTAGGGACAGAATCTCTTTGTATTTCTGGAGTGGCAAGGGGATACCATCAGCAGACTGTATTAAAGGCTGAGATTAGCCTGACTGAGAATGAGTGGCAAAAGCACCCTATTTTGACTGGCTGTCTAGGTTTGAAAGACAGATGTCTGCCAAGGAAGGCAGGAACCGCCCTTGAAATGGAGAATATGACCCCTTTCCCTCCAAATTATTATAACTTTGAAATTAAGGGGCTTTCAGGCAAAGATATGGGAAAAGGAGTAACAGTTCTTTACTAGTATGTGTAATTACAACAAGGCAAACAAACAACAACCATGGTAAGAAAAACAAACACCTTTTTCCCCCCCAGCCCTTCCCTCCTTCCCAATGACAGTGCAGGGAGAAAGGGCATGGGGGTTTTTGCGTCAGTTCATCACCAAGATTTTCTTCCGCTGCTCCAGGAGAGGAATCCTTCCCCTGTGAGGCCGAGGGGTCCCTCCCATGGGAGACAGTTCTCCATGAACTTCTTCAGCCTGGGTCCACTCTCATGAGCAGCATCCCTACTGCACCTGCTGCAATGTGAATTCCCCCCACTGGCAGACAGTCCTCCCAAAAATGCTGCAACATGGGTCTCTCTTTCCACGGGGTGCAGTCCTCCAAGGACAGGTTGGTCCAGCCTTGAAGCAGGGGCCCTCTCTCTCCACTGGGTCTCCCACTGGATTACAGCCTTCTCCAGGCATCCACCTGCCCCCGGGCTTTGAGCAGATCTCTGCATTCCCTGTGGACCCATGGGCTACAGGGGGACAGCCTGCTTCACCATGGTCTTCACCATAGCCTGCACAGGAATCTCAGCTCCGGTGCCTGCACCACCTCCTCCCCCTCCTTCTCCACTGACCTTGGTGTCATCATGTTGTTTCCCTCACGTTCTCACCTTTTCCTCTTCTCTGACTAGAAGCAAAACCTTATGACTTTGTTTTGATTTTCTTCTTAAATATGTTGTCACAGAGGCATTACCAATCTTTCTAATTGGCCCAGTTTTGGTCAGCAGCATGTCCATATTCAGAGCCATCAGGGATTGACTCTGCTGAACATGGTGGAAGCTTCTAGCAGCTTCCCACAGGAGCCATCTTTGTGACCCCCCCTGCTACCAAAAACCAGGCTGTGCAAAACCATTACACCATTAAACAGTCTCTTCCTGCTCTTTAAGCAATTTCCCTTTTGGTATAGTTACGGTCACAGCCAGCAGGGGTGGTTGCAGGCTCCAGGCCAGGCAGGGCAGGTGTGATGACTCCCTTGTGGCTGCAGGGAGCTCTGTAGTGTGAGTTCAGTCAGGTCTCCATCATGCAGTAATGGCAGATGGGCTCAGCAGATGGGATGGAAAAGGGGCCTTTACAAACCCCCAGGGGCGGTCAATCCCTGTGCCCCCTTCTGGATAGTGAAAGGAGCTGTAGCAGTGAGAGGAAAAAGATGTGTACTAATGTCTTTACATATAAAGTGATGGGTGAAGGTATGGGTATCGTTACAATTCAGGACGGCTCAATTAACGATACGTAAAACTCCAGCTTCTTCAGAGGGCATTACAGCAAAAGGTTTATTGAAAGACAGACTCTTTTATACAGTGTTTCAGTACAATGAATAAGATTGGTCATTTGGAACGACACCTCTCGACTATTTCTTACAAGTAAACAAGAACCAGGCAAAAACACCACCTGTTAATGGTCTTTCACTTTCCAAGGATTTTTTTGATTCCTCCTTATGATTTCCCAGGCCACAGTGAGAGTTATGTACTTGGCTTTCTCACAGGCCCAAGTGTGCTGGTCTCTGGGCTGCTTACCAACAAGCAGTAGTTACCAGCATAAAAGGAAAGCGCTTGGTTTATGGGAGCTCACTTTCTTTTTGACTCTGAAATTGGCAATATATTTGTTCTGCTGTCTCGAGTTTAGCTTCTTCTTGAGTTTCTAATTTCATGATATGTGCAGGCTTGTTAGTATTTTGGAGACTGGCTTGGACTGTCGCTGTTATGGTACGAATAAGACAAGGGATAACACAAGGGAGGAGGAGGATTCTGGCCAGTGCAGTGCCTATTATAAAGACTACTTTCTTCCACCACGCTCCTTTTAAGGACCAAAAGCTGTCCCACCAATCCATGGATGCAATAGGTTTCCATTCTTGATTACCTACATATGCTATTTTCCTGATTTCTTTTGAAATGTTTCGAATTACTTCATTTTTGTCATCGATTTCCAAGCAGCATTCTGAGGTGTTGAATTTTCCACAGATGCCTCCTTCATTTGCTAATAGATAATCTACAGCCAATCTAATTTGGTACACCACTGCTTTAGTTTGTGTCAACTGGTTGCTTATATAACCTAATGCCAATGCTGTTTTATTAGAAATTATTTCTAATACTGCTTGGAGTCGAATTATACGATTTAACATGTAAATTGGTGTTCGGTACCCCCAGGACCCATCCTGTGCCCATGTTGCTGGTCCATAAGTCTTTATAATTTTCTCTGGAGTCCAGACTTCTCCTTTCCAGGTTTGCTCACTCCCCAGGTCAATTGTGGTTCTTTTCTTTCGATTGCTTTTTCTTAAGGTGTCATAAAGGGGGATACCTAGTTGTTGTCCGGATTTGCGTGGAAGAAGGAAGAAAGCCGGCTTTATGATGCCAATAGTACAACTACCTGACCAGTCCCTGGGGAGGTGTGTGTAAGCCCGGTTCCCACAAATCCAAAATAAGTATCTTGGTGCTTTCCAAAAAGAATCTTCTATATTAAATGGGTGTTCCCAATACTTTGAAATATCTTTCATTGCCCAGAAGGGATTAATGTTATTAAATTCATCTTTGCATTCATGTAATTGGTAGTCGGTATGGTAAACACACCAAATTCTTTTCTTAATAGCCCAATATGTTTCTGGTTTTGTAGGGACCCATTCTTTGAGGAATTCTCTCACTGTCAGATATCTCTTACAAGGCATTTTCCCCACAAATGTCTGGTACCTTTTGCCTACTCTTCTTATACACTCCTCTCCTATTACAGTCGCCTTTAAATCCCACTGTTCTTTTGGTCTTTCTTTCCCTTTTGGAGGTTCTTCCCTTAGCTGCCTCCATCTAAGAATATCAAGTGGTGTTAAGCTACTTCCTTTCCAAGGCCATACATCAGCCATCTGAGTGTTCCCACATACCCAGCAGTTTGTCAGGTTCAACTCATGGCTAATCTTTTCCATGAGATCAACGAACAGATTCTTTTCTAGGGGTTCACTTATTTCACTTTTGTTCCACATTACTGGCTTTTCTTTTATGAGGTCGGCAACTCCATTTAAATTGTTTAGTTCTTCAAAACAAACCCATTCTCTGACAGGGCATTCCCCAACTAGGCGCCGTCTAAAGTCGGTAGCACTTTTGGCAACCCAATATTTCTTTCCATCTTCTACACAGGTGGAAAGGGTGGCTATATCCAAACAGGTAGGATCAACGTGGGTGTGAACCCTTATCAGCGACTGCAGGTTTTACCCATCGTATATGGGCTGATAGCATTTGGTGCATGCTCCTTCTGACATCTGAGCCATTAGCACAGCCACTATCAGCTTCTCCAAGAGTCTGATACGAACCTTTCTGGTCTTGCTCAGTCTTGCCTATTGGATTCGGTGGCCATTATGGGGTACCTGTAAGGCTTCACTAGGTCCATTCATACCCACTCCTACTTCTCCAAATTTGGTCCCTGTTAAGTCATGCTCTGTGAGAGAACGGTAGTAATTTTGATCCTTCTCTATTATTAACTCTTAACAATAACACTTTAAAACTACTATAAAACTTGAAATACAAAGCATAATAAAACTTTTTACAATACACCGGCAACTTGTTCTTTGTAAATGCTTCTTATCAGTCTTTAGTCTTGTTAACCAGTCCCAGCTTTCTTTTTCAAAGTAAATTTGAGTGGGTTCGAGCTCTTGGACACAGTCCACTCAGGTAGATTGGTACTGCAACAGTGGGCTCCGCATCTGGGGTATTATTTGGAGGTGGGAGGGGTCCCTTGACTCGAGTGAAGTGGGTCCAGCCCTTCTCTTGGGTTTTCACAGCTGTATGTGTGGTCAGCAGGACCTGAAAAGGACCCTCAAATTTAGGGGTTAGGGGGGTATTGGTCCATGTTTTTATGAGCACCCAGTCTCAAGGTTTTATCTGATGGAGGTCAGTGTCCAGAGGCGAAGCTTGAGGAAGATGCCCTCTTTTTCTAAGGTCTGCTAACGTGTTGCCAATTGTTCTTATATAATTTTGGGCTTCTGCTTCCCCGTCTAGGTAATCTCCAGCGCTGTAGGGAGTTAACAAGAAGGGGAGTCCAAACATCATCTCATAAGGTGATACTCTTATATCAGACCTGGGACGTACTCTGATCCACAGAAGGGCTAGAGGCAGGCACTTGAGCCAATTCATGCCTGTCTAGGCGATTAATTTGGTTAATACATTTTTGAGGGTCTTATTCATCCTCTCAACTCTTCCCAAACTTTGGGGGTGCCATGGGGTATGAAGCCTCCACTTAATCCCTAAAGCTTTTATAGTTTCTTGTACTACTTGTGCTGTGAAATGAGGACCTCTGTCAGAGTCTATGTTGTTCACTAGACCATATCTGGGGATAATATTCTCCAGCAATATTTTTACTACAACTTGGGCTGTTTCTCTTTTTGTAGGGAAGGCTTCGACCCAATGGGTTAAATGATCTGCAATCACCAATAGGTGTTTGTAACCTTGTACTGCTGGCATCTCAGTAAAATCAATTTGTATGTTCTGGAAAGGCCTAATAGCTATTGGCCTTCCTCCCAATTTGGTTTTTCTCATAACTTTTTGATTTATCTTTTGGCAAAGGGGGCATCCTTCTGTGATCATCTTAGCCAAATTATACACTCCTACACACAGATGTTCTTGTAGAAAATGGTCACAGAGCCCCTGCGTACCCCAGTGCGTCAATGCATGTATTTCTTCTAATACTTTTGGAGCCAGCGCTTTGTTCAAAAACTTTCTCCCATCTGGGGCTAACCATTCCCCTTGTTGCCCCTGTTGCAATTCTATGTCTTTTATGGCTTTTAACTCTACTTGATCATAAATTGGTTTTCTTACTTCGTTGTCTGGTGTGCTGTGGAAGGCAAAAATCTTTACTGAATCCTCAGGACTCTGGGCTGCTAGTTTGGCAGATTGATCAGCAATTTGATTACCTTTTCCCTCAAAGGTATTTCCCTTCTGATGTCCTCTTACATGCACAACTGCAATCTCTTGAGGTTTTATCAAGGATTCTAACACCAATTTAATTAGCTCTTTATGGATCAAGTTTTTTCCTTTAGAATTGAGATACCCCCTTTTTTCCCAGATTTTGCCAAATGTATGCACTATCCCAAAGGCATACCGGGAGTCTGTGTAGATAGTTCCTTGGTCTTGTTTTAATAGGTCCAATCCCCTCTTGAGGGCATAGATTTCACAACACTGGGCTGACCAGTTAGATGGTAATTTTCCTTTTTCTATGACTTTTAAATTGTCTTCGTTATTACCTTCTACTACTGCATAACCTGAGAATCTTTTCCCTTTGACCACCCTAGAGGATCCATCTGTGAATAACAACCTCCCGTATGGCAACGGTATGTCTTCAAGATCCTCTCTTATTTTTGTTTGTAAATCAACAACTTCTAAACAGTTATGTTCTAGGTCCGGTGTAGGTTCTCCGTAAAGAAATTGTGCTGGATTTAAAATTTTTGATGTGGTTAGTTCTACATCCCTAGCTGTGGTTAGAATTACTTCATACTTCAGCATTCTAGAATCGGAGAGCCACTGGGCAGCCTTTTGACTCAGCAGCGTCTTTAAATCATGAGGGGTGTGTATTACTATTTTCCCTTGCAAAGTCAACTTCTGGGCCTCCTCCAGGAGAATTACTGTCGCAGCTATGACCTGTAGACACATTGGCCACCCCCTAGTGACAGGATCTAATAGCTTAGAAAGATAAGCTATGGGTTTTCTTTGGTCCCCCCATTCTTGGGTGAGTACTCTGTAGGCAATACCTTCTTCTGCATTAACAAACAAGTCAAATTTCTTTTTCAAGTCTGGTAGGCCTAAGACAGGAGCTGTAGCTAAATTAGTTTTTAATTCTTCCAATTGTTTTTCTTCAGTTTGTGTCCAATTGATAGGTTCTGAGTTTACTAATTTTTCATATAAAAATTTGACACTCTGGGAATAGTTTTCAATCCACCACCGACAGTATCCAAACAGGCCTAAAAGTCTTCTTACATCAGTTTTAGTAACTGGTGCAGGGATGGCTAGTATTCCTGAGATTCTATCTGGACTTAACTTTTTATTTCCTTTTTCAATTATATGAGCTAAGTATGTAACTTGAGACTCTACAAACTGTAATTTGTCCTTAGAGACTTTCAGGCCCTTTTCTCCTAAGAAATTTAAAAGATCGATACTGGTTTGCTTGACCTCAACCTGGTTTTCCCCCGATACTAATAAGTCATCCACATACTGTAAAATCTGGGTGTTATTTTTAGGGATAAACTGCTTTAACAATTCCTCTAGAGCCTGCCTGAAGAGGGTGAGATTGTCTGCATATCCTTGTGGTAAACGAGTCCATCTTAGTTTGTGCTTTCTGTGTTTCAGGGCACTCCCATTCAAAAGGAAACCAATTGCCGCTTTCTTGGGCCAAAGGACAAGACCAGAAAACGTCCTTTAAATCAATTACAGTGAACCAAGCATGTTCAGTATGGATTTTACTTAGTAAAGTGTATGGATTAGATACTACAGGGTAGTTGGTAATAGTCTTTTTATTTACCTCTCTTAGATCTTGCACTAATCTGAATTTGTTCTCTCCTTTTTTAACAGCTAGGATGGGTGTGTTGTGAGGGGACCTGCAGGGCTCTAGGATTCCTGCTGCTAACAAGTTTGTTATAATTGGGACTAATCCTTTCCTCCCCACCGCTGAGAGGGGATATTGTTTAACCCTTATTGGTGGTGTTCCCTCTGGTATGTTTACTTTTATAGGGGTGATGTCTAGGTCGCCATACTTTCCTTCTTCTGCCCATACGTTTGTGTTAATCTCAGCTAGATCTTCAATGGCTAACCTCATCATTTGTACAACCATTTTCCCCTGTTTTGGAATGATCCCCACCCTCAGCTGCACTTGCAAGTCTCGTCCTAACAAGCTCTTCTCAGTGTTTGGTAGGTATATCAGATTTGTGATACATCTCCTTGAATTTCCCCTGACTTCTACACTCTCAATCATAGAAGCTTTAAAGGGCTTCCCTTCTGCACCTATAACATCGCATAATCTTTTTCCTATTGTCAATCCAGCAGGGAGCTGTTTAAGACTGGATTTCTCTGCCCCTGTGTCAACAAGAAATTCAATTTCTTCATAGTGGGGACCCACTTCTAGGTTTACAATGGGCTCTTCATGATATTTATTTGGGTCCCCCATTTTATAGAGCCTATGACACCCCTAATCTTCTTTATTTTCTCCTCTCAACCACTTCTCGAGGGTTTCCTGTTCTCTTACTATCCTTTCATCAAGGATGGCCTTTTTGCATTCTCTCCTGAGGTGCCCTTCTTCTCCACAGTAAAAACAGGTTCTTGTTTCTCCCGGTCTCGGGGCAGTATTCCCAGGTAACACCCTCTTCCCCTTCCTCGTCCGAGTGGAGGTTTAGTGCTGTCTCCACTCTGAGGGTTTTTACTATCATCTTTATGGTTCACTAAGTCTTTTACACTCTCTCTTGCTACTGCTACCATAATCCTGGTTTTTGTTCTAGTTTTCTCTTCTTCTCTCCTCAAGTACACTTTTAATGCCTCTCTCAACAATTCATTTATCCCCCTTTCTTGCCAATCTTCAAGCCTCTCTAGCTTTTTCTGGATATCTGGCCAGGATTTTGTTACAAACTGGAGTTTCAGAAAAACTTGGCCCTCTACACTGTCAGGGTCCAGATTTGAGTATTGCTGGAAATTTTGTCTAAGTCTGTTCAGCCAGGCAGCGGGCGTTTCATCTTTTTCTTGCGATCCATCAAAAGCAAGCTTGGTGTTACTCTGTTGGGGGACTGACTCTTTGATCCCTCTTACAATCAATCTCCTAAAATCCTCCATACTCCTGCGACCTTCTTCCTGGTTTGGGTCCCGGCCAGGGTTAACTACTGGGAGCTTCTGCTCTCCAGGTGGGCCTGTACAGTTCTCTCTCTCCCATGCCCTTATTCCTGCTGTCCTTATTTGCTTTACTTCTTCTGGGTTGAACAATATATTTAGAATGGAATTTAGTTCCCCCCATGTGTATATACTGGGACCTAGGAACTGATCAACTTGATTTGCTATCCCCACAGGATCTTCTACAAGGCTTTTCAGCTCTTTCTTAAAGTTTCTCACTTCTGAGGCAGTTAGGGGGGCATTAACGAACCCTATTCCTCCTGCTACACCACCCATGGGTACCTCCCTTAAGGGAAATAACTTTGCCTTCGACCAAGTGTTTTGATAGGGTCCCTCCAGGGCCTCTGCAACCAGTGTCCCTCTAGCGTTATGGACAGTCTTTTCCACCTCCCAATTCGGAGGAGGTGTAGGGAGTGCTGATGGTATAGGAGGCATTTGGTTATTATTTGTTGGTGTCGCAGGTAGGGTGAAATGCAAGGGGTTAGTTTGTGAAATGGGGGAATTAGGTTGTGGGGGACATGGTAGAGATGGGGAGGGCAATGGAGGGGCTGAGGAGGCAGGGGGTGGAATTGTAGGGGACACCCCTATTGTGGAGCTGGCAGATGGAGGAGTTAGTAGCAGATGGGCTGGGGCTGTTAATGGGGAAGAATAAAGTGGGGTGGTTGGGGACAAAGTTGGAGGACTAATGGGTAACAAGGGAGGGCTGCTAGGTAGAATTTGTGGAACTTGTGGGTATATTGGGGGAGGAGGAGGAGGTAGATGGTCAAGAGGGTCCCACTGCTTATTTTCCTCCCTCCTCTCCTCTTTTTCATCTACTTTCTCTTTCTCTTTCAACTTACAAATTTTTGTCACTTCTTCTTTGGACAAGCTGTTCTGCCAACAAGTAGCATAGAGTATTTGCTCGCTACAGGTGTTCTCCTGAGCTCTTAAATATTGATTTAACTGATCACACATCCACGAATCTGTGGTTCCACACCACTGCCACTGGTTAGATAAATCTAAATTTGGCCAAACTTCAATGCAATAATGGATCATTTTGATCTTACTTAGATCCTTAGTTCTATCATTACTTTCCCACAATTCTAACATTCACCCTAGTGGGCTTTCTGGTGGGATGTTCTTAATCTTGTTACTTTCTTCTACTTCTCTCTTTTTACTAGCCTTGCTCATGCATCCACCCATTCTCCCAGAATTTTCCACACTCACACTGGTACCCGTAGGCAGCCCATAAGACTCGCCCACAGAGTCTCGGCCACTACCCTGGCCAGTACCCACACTCAGGAGCCCCAGAAGCAGTCTGGAAGACCCGCCCTTAGGGTCTCAGCCCCTGCCCCTGCAAGCCCCGTGGTACTCAGGAATGGTCTGGTTCCTGCCCCCCTCTCTTTTGGGCCCAGCCACCACCCCAGCCAATACCCTCTTGCTCCCCTGTACACCAGGCAGTCCCCGTAGACAGCGGGTCGGCCCGGGCCCAGGGAGTCAACACTGCCTACTGCTGGGACTGAGTGTACAGTGTGTAACTCACTCACTCACCCTACTGACAAGCTTCCTACACCAGCTGAAACTTGTTTCCCTACCTATCACGCTCGGTTGATACACCTCTCTCTAGGTGCCTACCGACCCCTGTCACGCTGCACCCCGTGTAGGTCACCCCAGCCAGTATCCACGGGTTCTGAGAGATCAAGCACTCCTCCCACCTTGAGTTACTCTGAACTCCCTCAACTTGCTCAGTGTGTGCCTATCCCCGACACCCCGGGCCGTGCCCCGGCCAGGGCTCTCAAACACTCCCCACACGTTGAGCTATCCCAAGCTCCCAGTACTAGTGTGGTACGTGCCGCACGCTCTTGCCCTCAGGCTTCCCGCACGCTTGGGACGGTGTCCTAGGGTGACTATATATCCCCAAATCGTCTGTTCTGTGTTCTGTACCTTTAAGACTGGTTCTGAGAGTGAGCAGGGAAAGAAGAAGCCCGCAGTTTGTTTTGAGAAACAAACTCACTCCTCTGAATCTGCTCTCGTCCTTGGGACTGTGTGGTTTCTTTTTTTTTCCTTCGTCGGATGCACGGAGGGCAGCCAGAGAGAGTTTTTTTCTCCTTTTTTTAGTCTAGCTAGCTGAGGCAAAGAAGCTTTCCTGGACTGTTTTTTTTTTATTATTTTATTTTTCTTTGGGACTGTTTAAATCTGCTCAGGACTGAAAAACCCAGAGGAGCACCGGGACCTTGCACCCGTGGCCCACCGGGCCGGGGCTCGGCATTTTTCAGCACTGAAGGGACTGATAAACAGACTCCTGGCACGGACTCTCAGTTTTGCCATCTCTCTCCGGAGCAGCGAGAGGTTCTATTGTTTCATATTATTATTATTGTTATTATTATTATTCATTCTTTATGCTTGTGGGCATTTTGTTTGTTAAATAAATAAGGCTTTTTTTTCCACTCTTCTCTGGGGAGTTATTTCCCCGGACGGGCTGGGGGGAGGGGCTGTTTGGATTTGCTTTTCAGAGGAACCCCACTCGGAGATTTCCTCCCAAATTTGCCCTAAACCAGGACATACAGTAAATTTGGTGCCCAACTGCGGGGCTCGAGAGAGTGGAAAAAACTTGTATTGATTATTGAGTGCATTTTGGTTGTTTTTTGTGTGGGGATAGAGTAGCCATGTTGCCCCTTGAATCCCTAATGTCTATTGGAATAGAGTCCTTGCTGTATTTCTGTTCCCTAGGTTTCTTTGAGATTCTAATACCTTTCTGGTCCCTAGGCTTGTTTTCTTATCCAGAACTAGCTCCAATGTTGTCCCTAACACATAGCTTTTACACTAGAGGTGCACGATTTAGGATTGCTATTTTGTTGGGTTTAGTGATCATGATTTATAGGAAGTTTATGAAGGTACTGGAGTTTGTGGCAGGTATGTTTGGTTTATGGTTTCTTCGTCCTACCATGCGTCCTAGTTCCAGCAGCATGTTTTGGGAATTTATGAATAATTGCACCCACTTTGTTAGAGGAGGAACAGGGGATGAAGCTTTTCAGTCTTTCCTGTCCCTCATATCTTTTGAATCGGTCACATCACTTTTGGAAAATGTTCAGTGTCCCTGAATGTTAAAGATACCATCTTCCTGGTATTTCATCTGGTGAGCTTCCTCTGTATGGTTTGCAGCTTGTCTAGAATGAGGGCTGAGATTTCTCGAGGGGCTAATGAAACCCCTGACCCAGGAGTTGACCCAGGCGTAGGAAATCTTGAATGGTGTGGAGAATGGGAGGATATGGGCCAACTCCTGAAGGAGTTTTCTGACCCTGTAGTCTGGGACTTTCCACGTGAACAAATTCAGAATCCAGCTGAGGTGGCAAAGTACCTGAAAGAGAAGTGCCATGATGCCTCTAAGGGGGAAAAGATCATTGCAGTAAGCTGGGCTCTGGCATATGCTTATCGCACCCTGCTAGATAATGTAGGGCAGCCGACAGAGACAGGGAGGCAGGGATGCAAATCAACAGTTACTATTCCAGTCACTCAGGCTGCAGCTAATATCCCAGGCTCCAGGCCAGTAGCTGAACTAGACAGTAGGCCTCAACCAATGGCTGTTGCTGCTAATACAAGAGGCGGAAAGTGTAAAAGCAAGACCGATCGCAAGGTGGAGGATGATGATGATGATCCAGGAGAAGGACCTTCACCAAAATCAGAAGCCACATCGAGGGGTACAGATTCTGGAGCCAATATTGATACCTTTTCCCTAAAGGACCTTCGAGGCCTAAGAAAAGACTACAGGCGACAACCTGATGAATCTATAATTAGTTGGTTAGTCCGCCTTTGGGATGCTGCAGGGGAGGCTACCATTCTGGATGGCACTGAAGCGAGGCATTTGGGATCTCTGTCACATGATCCTGTCATTGACCAAAGCATGATGAAGGAGGCTAGCCCTCACAGTCTCTGGGAGCGGATCCTGGGAGGTGTAGCACAAAGATACCTGTGTGCAGATGACCTCTATCTGCAGCAGACACAGTGGAAGACCATAGAACAGGGGATCCAACGTCTGAGAGAGATGGCTGTAGCAGAGCTCATTTTTTCAGATGACATAACAACTAGGAATCCGGACCTGGTACCATGTACACCTGTCATGTGGAGGAAACTTGTGCGACTTGGGCCACCTGAATACGCTTCTGCTCTAGCAATAATGAAGCGGGATGAGACATATGAGACTGTGCTGGATATGGCAAAGAAGCTTCGAGCATATGCAGATGCCGTGCATGGCCCAACACATGCCAGAATTGCAGCTGTGGAAACACGACTGCTGAAACTAGAAGACAAAATAGAGGAGAATCATAAGAAACTCAGGGAAGAGATTAAGGAGAACTTCCTCCAAATCTCGGCTGTACAAATTAGAGGCCCTGGTATCCAACGCAGGCGCTCCTTTGATGGGGAGAGAAGGTACACCCCACGAGCTGAGTTGTGGTTCTTCCTGCTTGAGTCTGGAGAAAACATGAGGAGATGGGATGGAAAACCCACTGCTGCTCTGGCACAACGGGTACATGAACTGAAGGAAGGCAAGACCCAGAGAGGAGGTTCCACCAAAAGGGAAGCAGCTCCAATTGCCCGTAGGCGAACGGACAGATATGATGATGATGACATGTCTGACTCCCTTGAAGGAACCTCTAAGACATATACCCAAGGAAAGAAGGATAACCAGGCCTAGAGGGGCCCTGCCTCTAGCCAGGTCGAGGCTAGGGAAAATCGTGTTTTTTGGAATGTGTGGATTCGTTGGCCTGGCACGTCTGAACCACAAGAATATGAGGCCTTGGTCGATACTGGTGCACAGTGCACATTAATTCCATCAACACATGTAGGGGCAGAATCTGTATCTATTGCTGGTGTGACCGGGGGATCACAGGACTATACGTTGGTGGAGGCAGAGGTGAGCCTGACTGGAAATGAGTGGGAGAAAAACTTTATTGCAACTGGCCCAGAGGCCCCATGCATTTTGGGCATAGACTACCTTCGGAGTGGGTATTTCAAAGATCCTAAGGGACTCAAATGGGCATTTGGGATAGCAGCTGTAGTGACAGAGGGCATCCAGCAATTGAACACGTCGCCTGGACTGTCCAAGAACCCATCACAGCAGGACTTATGAAGGGAGAAGAACAAATGGTACCAATTGCCACCTCAATAGTGCACCGCCGACAGTATAGAACAACTCGAGATGCCGTGATCCCCATTCATAAGATGATCCGTGAGCTGGAGAGTCAAGGGGTGGTCAGCAAAACCCACTCACCCTTCAACAGCCCCATCTGGCCTGTGCGTAAATCTGAAGGAGAATGGAGACTGACTGTGGACTATCGTGCATTGAATGAAGTGACTCCACCGCTGAGCGCTGCTGAGCCAGACATGTTGGAGCTCCAGTACGAGCCTGAGTCCAAGGCAGCAAGGTGGTATGCCACTATTGACATTGCCAATGCATTTTTCTCCATTCCTCTGGCAGCAGAGTGCAGGCCTCAGTTTGCCTTCACATGGAGGGGAGTGCAATACTCCTGGAACCGACTGCCCCAGGGGTGGAAGCACAGTCCTACCACCTGCCATGGACTGATCCAGGCGGCACTGGAAAAGGGTGAGGCTCCAGAACACCTACAGTATATTGATGACATCATTGTGTGGGGGAACACAGCAGCAGAAGTGTTTGAGAAAGAAAAGGAAATCATCCAGATCCTCCTGGAAGCCGGTTTCGCTATCAAGAAGAGTAAAGTTAAGGGACCAGCCCGTGAGATCCAGTTCTTGGGAGTAAAGTGGGAAGATGGACAGTGTCAAATTCCTACTGACGTCATCAACAAGATTACAGCAATGTCTCCACCAACCAGCAAGAAGGAGACACAAGCTTTCCTAGGTGCCATAGGTTTTTGGAGAATGCATATCCCTGAGTACAGTCAGATCGTGAGTCCTCTCTACCTGGTTACCCATAAGAAGAACACTTTCCACTGGGGCCCGGAACAGCAGAAAGCCTTTGCCCAGATCAAGCAGGAGATCGCTCATGCAATGGCCCTTGGCCCAGTCAGGACAGGACCAGATGTGAAGAACGTGCTCTACTCTGCAGCCGGGAGCCATGGTCTATCCTGGAGTCTTTGGCAGAAGGTGCCAGGGGAAACTCGAGGACGACCATTGGGATTCTGGAGCCGAAGTTACGGCGGGCCTGAGGCCAATTACACTCCCACAGAGAAGGAAATTTTAGCAGCCTATGAAGGAGTCCAAGCTGCCTCAGAGGTAATAGGCACTGAAACACAACTCCTCCTGGCACCCCGACTACCGGTGCTGGGGTGGATGTTTAAAGCAGAGGTTCCGTCTACCCAATGCCACCAATGCTACATGGAGTAAGTGGATTGCTGTCATCACACAGCACGCCCGTACTGGAAAACTGAATCGCCCTGGGATTTTGGAGATAATTACAAATTGGCCTGAAGGTGAAGACTTTAGTCTCACAGATGAAGAGGAGCAAGAACCAGTGACACGTGCTGAAGAAGCTCCACCATACAACCAACTGCCAGCAGAGGAGACACATTATGCTCTTTTCACTGACGGTTCCTGTCGCATAGTGGGAATGAACCGGAAATGGAAAGCAGCTGTGTGGAGCCCCACACGACAAGTCGCTGAGGCCACGGAAGGAGATGGTGTTTCGAGCCAACTTGCTGAACTCAAAGCTGTTCAATTGGCCCTGAACATTGCTGAAAGAGAGAAGTGGCCAAAGCTCTACCTCTATACTGATTCATGGATGGTAGCCAATGCTTTATGGGGATGGTTGAAGAAGTGGAAAAAGGCTAACTGGCAGCGTAGAGGAAAACCAATTTGGGCTGCCGAAGAGTGGAAAGACATTGCCACTCGGATAGAGAAGCTACCTGTAAAAATCCGTCATGTAGATGCCCATGTCCCCAAGAGTAGAGCTGATGAGGAGCACAGAAACAATGAGCAGGTAGATGAGGCTGCAAAGATAGAGGTGTCAAAAATAGACTTAGATTGGCAACACAAGGGCGAGTTGTTCCTGGCTCGATGGGCTCATGATGCCTCAGGTCATCAGGGCAGAGATGCCACCTATAAGTGGGCACGAGACCGAGGGGTGGATCTCACCATGGACAGTATTTCTCAGGTTATTCATGACTGTGACACATGTGCTGCAATCAAGCAGGCCAAGCGGGTGAAGCCCCTATGGTATGGTGGACGGTGGTCCAAATACAAGTATGGGGAGGCCTGGCAGATTGATTATATCACATTACCCCAGACACGTCAAGGTAAGCGCTACGTGCTCACAATGGTGGAAGCCACCACGGCGTGTCTGGAGACCTACCCTGTGCCTCATGCTACTGCGTGGAACACCATTCTAGGCCTTGAAAAGCAGGTTCTCTGGAGGCATGGTACCCCTGAGAGGATTGAGTCAGACAACGGGACTCATTTCAAGAACAGCCTTATCAATACCTGGGCTAGGGAACATGGCATTGAGTGGGTGTACCATATCCCCTACCATGCACCAGCTGCTGGGAAAGTGGAAAGATTCAATGGACTGTTAAAGACCACCTTGAGAGCATTGGGTGGGGGATCTTTCAAGAACTGGGAGCAGCATCTGGCAAAGGCCACCTGGTTAGTTAACACCCGAGGTTCCACCAACAGAGCAGGCCCTGCCCAGTCTGAGCTCCTGCATACAGTAGATGGAGATAAAGTCCCTGTAGTACATGCAAGAGGTTTGTTAGGGAAGACAGTTTGCATCAAATCCACCTCAAGTACAGACAAACCCATCCGTGGGATTGTCTTTGCCCAGGGACCAGCCTGTACATGGTGGGTAATGCAGAAAGATGGAACAACACGTTGTGTACCTCAGGGAGATCTGATTGTTGGATGAGAACCATGTGTACATATCACTTTTTTGTTGAATGTCACTGCCATTGTCTGTATATAGCTGTATATTGTTTTTATATAGATATATGCATGCGTAATGTGTGTTTGTAGAGTTAAAATTCAATTAGTTTTGATAAGTTGACAATATGGTGATAAGGGGTGGAATGTCCTAGGGTGACTATGATGCCTGTATCCCCACATTGTCTGTTCTGTGTTCTGTACCTTTAAGACTGGTTCTGAGAGGGAGCAGGGAAAGAAGAAGCCCGCAGTTTGTTTTGAGAAACAAACTCACTCCTCTGAATCTGCTCTCGTCCTTGGGACTGTGTGGGTTTTTTTTTTGTCCTTCGTCGGATGCACGGAGGGCAGCCAGAGAGAGAGTTTTTTTTTTCCCCTTTGTTAGTCTAGCTAGCTGAGGCA
>JANPWX010014001.1:0-10280 GCA_024734555.1 Trochalopteron elliotii
TGGAGACAGTTGTGAGGCATATCAAATCCCTGGACAGACTCTGACACTTGTCCCAAGGGGATCCTCATGCTGGGGGTGCCACATCCTTGGGGATTCCTAACCAAGAGGTGGCACATCTTGGGGACCCCTTTCCTGGGGGGTCCCTGAGCATTCCCACTGTCCCCAGTGGGGCCCTGTGACCTCTGGGCTGCCCAAACTTAAGGTGGTACATGTTACAACCCTGCCCTGATGATGGTAAATGCCAGGCTAAATTTGATGCCCAATTGGTTGAGACAAATTTAGACATCCAGGAACTAAAACTAAAAATCTTTTCCTACCCCATTTTTTTCCCAATAAAAAATAAATTTAGCAAAATTCAAACTGACAATGTAGACAATGGTCTGGTGGAGAGAAACCTTTTAATTGTTGCCCTCTTTACAAGTCACTCATAATAAAAAAAATCACAGAGAAATGAGATGTTTTGGTTCCATTTAGGAGCCCATTGGTGTATCCCATAGCACCGTTTGCTTGTGGATAACACAGCGTGTGAATCTCCCTGAGTGTCCAGCAGGTCCATGGCATTGTTCCCTGCCTGCTGGGCAGCAACCCAGCCCAGAGGGAAGGCGTTGCTTGGGCCATATTTGGGAACTCTTCCCATTTTTCTCCTTCCCACCCTGAAACTTGTTTTACTTCCCAAGGCTTCTGCTCCCAATAGGGGAGAAACTCTGTCCATCCTTGAAACAGTGCACAGAAATCCGTGGAAATGCCCGTGTGTCCCTCAGGGTCTGCTTCCCTGGGAAATGCACTCCACCCTGCCCTGAATTCCTCTGCCTGGGCACTCCCTGCTCCTGCTGGGACACCCCTGTTCCCCAGATCCACGGGTGGAGCCCCTGCTCAATATTTCCACACTTTTCCTTCTCTTCTGGTGTCCACAGCCAGAACCCAAACATTCTTTCCAGGAGGTTCCAAAGGGCTGCAGGTTTTGTTCAAGAAGGAGGGTCCCGGTCAGGTTGTGGAGCAGATGGGTGTGGGATTTGCAGAACTTCTGGGGCTCTCTCAGCCCCTTGCTGAGAGGGACAAAATGATCAATTGCTGCATTTCTGGACTGCTTCCCTCACAGCTGCCCCTGCAGGGGCTGTTTCCAACCAGCCCTGCTCTGAAAACCATCAAAGGCCCTCACAGAGCCACTGCTTGGGCTCCCATTGGCTTTTGTGCTTTTTGCACAGGGCTCAACAAACCACAGCCAGGCCTTTTCCTGCCACAGAATTGTCACCTTTGTAGCAGCTCTAAAGCTGCCAGAATCAAAGCCAAGGGGGCAGGGGGGACCCTCAGGTCCTGGCTGCCAGCTGGGGCTGGCCAGAGCAGGGCTGGCCAATGCCCATCCCTGTGCACTGGGGCTGGGCCATGGCTGGGCCCCACACTTGGATGGCCACTGGCTTCAAGGAGGAGGAGTTGGGGAGCTCCTTCCTGCCTGGGGCTCCATTCCCAAGCTGCTCTTGCCTGCTCAGATCCTGCACGGGACCAGCAAGAATGGAGAAGTCTGGACCCCTCCCAGAGCTGCCATCGCCCAGGATAGGACTCCCCTGGATGTGCCCCCACAGGACAGAACCTGCCCCCCCCGTGTGACACTCAGCACAAATGGCCTCTTCCTTCTGCTGCAGGAGAGAGAAAGTGAAAGTGTTGGGGGGGCACAGCCGGACACCCCCATCCCCCACAGTCTCCCACCCCTCCCTGCGGACCCCTCACTGCTGCTTCCCCCACCCTGGGGTTCCCCCAACCCGTTCCCTGCTCAGGTGCTCCCCAGGATCATCAAGGTACAAAATGGGGAGTTGTGAAATTGAGGGATAAAAGGAAGGAAATGGAAATGAAGAGAGGAGAATGTCACTGGGGGTTGGGGGCACACAGACCCAAAGTCCCTTGGAATCTCCTTTTGGTCCCTCCCCCAAACCATGAGCATACGAGGGGGGCAGTGCTGAGCCTTGGGTCACCCCAAAAACTGAGGCTCACCCCTGGAAGGAGCTGTGACCCATGGGGCCATCCATCCACTGCCCATCCCTGGCATCCCCATTCCTCTGGAAACTCAAACATAGGACCCCCATTTCCTATGTTCCATCTCCCTTGGACCCCCATCCCACTACTTCCATTGTCTAGGATCTCCATGGCCCAGGACCCCTATTCAGAGGAACCCTCTCCACAATTTCCACACCCTACAACCCCCCTTCCCTCAGGACCTTGGTTCTCCCAGGACACCTCATTCCCATGGACCTGCCCCCTTTTCCCTGCTCCCCATCCCTGGCACACTCATCCCATGACCCAACGTCCCTGGTACCCATGTTCCCCTGACACTCCCATCCCTGAGACCTCTAGACATGGGGACCCCCATTCCCATGGCACCCCCATCCCCAGTGACTCCCCCTCATCAGAACCCCCATTCCTCAGGGACCCCGTCCCTGGGACCCTCCATTCCCCTGGACACCCATCCCTGGCTCCCCAAACCCCCTGAGCCCTCCACTCCCGAGAACCCCATGTCTCACTGTGTGCCACTCAGGCTTGTCTCCAGCCTGTCCTCGCCCTGCCCAAAGCCTGTCCCCAGCTTGTGGTCACCCTGCCCCCACCAGGTACCACCTATGCATAAGGATGAGACCTGACCTCACTTCCTTCCCCTTCTGCCAGAGAACAACCCAGGGGACAGCTGCCCCTGGCCGCAAGTGACAGCCAGCGTGGATGGCTGGGGACACTGGGATGGCTGGGAGGTGGCACTGCTCCTGTGGGGTGAGTGCCCCAGGCAGGGGCCTGACACCCCGGGGATGGGCCCTGGTGAGGAAGAGACCAGTGGGGAGGGGGCACAGGTAGGCTGTGGGGTCCCCTGAGGTCCCCAAGGCCAGCAGAGCCAGTGCATGAGGTGACCAGGGTCATGGAGTGGCCATGGGGAAAGGAGAAGTGGGACAGGACTGGAGGGACAGGAATGTGGAGAGAGGAATTATGGGACTGGTGCAGCTGTGAGGACAGGGACAGGGTAACAGGGATGCAGGGACAGGGACAAGGGGACAAGCACCATGCAGATGGGCCATGGGGACAGAGGCCATGGGGCTGGTGGCAGTGACCTGTGCCAGCACGCAGTGCCCATGCCTGGGGGTCCACAATGTCCCCATGTCCTGCCTGAGCATGGGGTGGCTGCAGTTCCCCAATCTCCAAGACATCTGTGCCACACCAGTGTCCCCCCGGTGACAGTTCAATGACAGCCCCCACACCCCGTGCCCCCATAGCTCTCTCCCCACGGTGTGACACTGACCTGCCAGGGCTCAGGGACACCTGGTGCAAGGATGGGCAGCAGTGGTGGAAGGAGGGACTTGACCACTTCACTGTCACTGGGAGTGGCACCTACCAGCGTTACAGACCTGGCACCAGGTTCAGCCCCACTGTGAGAGTCTCACATGGTGAGAGGGGTTTGGGTGTCCCCAGCCTGGCACCTGTGGCACCCTGAGTGGTCTGGGTGGGCTCTGCTCCATGGGTCACTGTCGCCCTGAATTTTCCTGCTTTTCAGTGTTTGCAGTTTGTAGTGGAGATTCTCACGCAGCTTCATATAAACTATGTATCTATTTAGAATTTATCTATTTTGTTTACATATTTCTCCTCTGGGAGGAGAAATATGATTGATGGTGATGTTCAGCAATGAGGTCAAGAAGGTGGCAACCTGTGTAGCCAATCTTTTGCCTTCTTGCCAAAATGTATAAAAATGGAGTCAGAAAATTAAAATAGAAACTTTCCTGCCGTATCTTCTGGTGTCTGCCTCATCCTTTGTGTGTATGACACTGGTACATTTGGTGACCCCTGACTTGTGAGGAACTCCAGCCTGCTGTGTGTCTGAGTTAATAAGTGGTAAGAGATGGTGAACTCTACCTCTTCCTCGGATGATGCCCTTGTGTTGGACCTTTGGCTTGAGGTCCTTGAGAAGGGAGGGAGCCTGCATTCCTGGAGGGGACTTCCAAGAATTGTTTTATTATGCTAGAACCCCTGTTTTATTCTGCAGCCTTCAAGCAGCTTTTTCTACAGCAGAGTAGCATTTTCTTGGTGAACACCTGCTTCAGTTCTTCATTGCTGATTGCAGTGTGGATATTCTAAGGTTGCTAGCAACTTGGAAGCGGCTGGAAGGGGTGCTGTGCAGCTTGCAGCCCCCCAGTTCTGGGGGTTCAAAGGATGGCTCTAGCCTGGAATTGTCTTCTGGGCTAGGTGCCAGGGGTGGTGGAGTTTTCTCTCCCGTTCCTGCACCACAGAGTTCAGGGGATTTAACCCCACTCCTGCATGCACACGCTGTCGGCAGGACCACCAACTCCCACCCCACACAGGCGCAGAAGTGAAGAAAGCCTGCCCTCCCTTGGCTCAGCCACTGAGGTGGGTACCCGTGCCGCGCAGGCATTTCAGTGCGGGAGATATCGGGGCTTGTGGAAGCCCTGAGGGACCGACATCGCAGGTGCGCACAGCTCCCGTGCTGTGGTGGCAGGGGGGGGCTCTTTCCACCCCCAGCATCTTCCCGGCACTGGGAGCGCCAAAAGCACACTTGGACTGGGGAGCGGGGGGTGATCACAGTGGATTGCCCCCATTGTGGCATTTCCACGAGATATTCCGTGAAGGAGGACAGCGCAGAATCGTGCTGTTCTGGGGCACCGGGCGGGGCAGCCCCTGAGAGTGAGAGACCCACCCCCCAGCGGGCAGGGGGGCCGCCCTCCCCCAGGGTCCGTGTCGCCGGAGGAATTTCCCCCATGGCTTTGTCTCCCCCCAAATTGCCTGCGTTCTTGAAAGCGGCACTTGGGAGTGCCACGGTGCCACGGGACACGCCCCTCCCAGTGCTGCGCTCTCCCCCTGCTCCCCCCGCAAAGAGCTGGGGCAGCGCTGTGCACGCAGCCACCGCCGTCACCCAGGTAAAAGCGGCTGCCACCTCCGCGGTGTTGAATTTTAGAGGAGGGGACAGCACAGCTGACAGCAGGCCGGTGTTCACCTGCGGCAAGGGGTCCCAGGTCGACAGGTCGCCTTCGGCTGGCCACTGGACCCTGCCTCCATGTCGGATAACAGTCCGGCCGCGGGAACACAAACGATTTCGGGACGTCCGAGCCAAGGCTGATGCAGTGGGTGGCCATGGCTCGGCACGGCACCCCCTGCAGGGCAGGGATGGATT
Source organism: Trochalopteron elliotii (assembly GCA_024734555.1). Taxonomy (NCBI): domain Eukaryota; kingdom Metazoa; phylum Chordata; class Aves; order Passeriformes; family Leiothrichidae; genus Trochalopteron; species Trochalopteron elliotii. The sequence goes on from JANPWX010014001.1 coordinate 5,153, forward strand.
CCCCAGCTCTGCAGGTGCTGAGAGACAGGCTCTCATCCCTGTCTCTGTGAAGTCCATGGGACAGGATGCGGAGGACGATGATGCCTCAATGGGCGGTCTGCAAGCTTTCCCTGTGGTTCGGGAAGCTGGCCCCAAGAAACATGCCCATTTGTTGTCGCAGGCATTGATTGATCTTTAAGATAAGGTTGGTAAATATGGTCTGGGGTCTCCTGAGGTGATGCAAGTGATACAATTGGTGGACACAGACATATTACCACCCTATGACATTCGGTGTTTCGCCAAGGTTCTCTTTCAGCCGGTCGAATACAACATATTTGAGTCTAAGTGGTCTCAATTGGCTGAAAGGGCTGCAGCACAGAACCTGATGGCTCATCAAAACAGCCCTAGGTGTGGGGTCAGGTCAGACATGCTGCTGGGTATAGGTGAGTTTGCTGATGTTAATAAGCAAGTCACCTATGAGCCCTTGGTACTGGAGCAGTGCCAAAAGACTGGCATGGCAGCATTGGTACAGATGATGGAGATGTCTGCACTGAAGCAGTCATTTGCCACAGTTGTTCAGGGGACAGACGAACCCTTCCTGTGGTCCACAGAGAGGCTGACAGCTTCAGTTGAGTGATAGGTGGATGATTTCAATTCCAGAATGTTGTTGCTCAAGATGTTGGCAAGGAGCAACTGTAATGCAGAGTGCAGGAGGATCATTGAGGCCCTGCCTGGTGATCCCTCACTCTTGCAAATGGCTGAGGCCTGTGCATGAATGGGCACCACAGGTTCTAAGGTGGCTGCCATCGCTACCACCTTGCAGCCAACCTGGAAGAAGCAGCAGGGTGGGAAACAGGCAAATGCTCACGCTGGCAAGAAAAAAAGGGACAAAAGTGCAAAGGGGACAACTTCTTTGTTTCTCTGTGGACGGTGTGGAAGGCCAAATCACATGGCCAATGCTTGTAACGCAATGTTTCATGTGAATGGCCAGCCTCTATCGGGCTTGGAAAACGGGCAGTGGAGTGTGAGGAAGCGCGCTCAGACATGAGTGTCTTCCCAATCCCCAGAGCCAATAGAGGTCTGCTGGGCAAGTTCAGTTCCCACACCCACCCGCCCTGTCACTGTCCCTGAAGGGCCCAGAATTGTTTCATTTGTGTTTTTTGAGTCTTCTGTTCACAGGACAAAGAGCTGGTAGTGAGACGGTGGCTGCTCTGAAGTTACTGGGCTGCCTCAAGTTCACTGGACTGTTGTTCTGGTCAGAGACTGTCCTGAAACAATTTTTGCCCTGTCTGTCCCTGGAGTGGACATTGTGATTTTCTCCTTTACTGCTTGGCAACCTGGAATGGACTCTCTCAAGACAAATTTGTCGCCCTTTGTGACTTGGTTCGGGAGCTGTTGGACCAGGATCATCTGGAACCTTCAACCAGTCCCTGGAACACTCCTGTTTTCTGCATCGCAGAGAACTCTCGGAAATGGAGATTGTTGTAAGACCTCCAAACCTCATTGTGAATCTGAAAGATTGTTTTCTTGTGATTCATTTGCATCCTACAGGTATCACTGGCCAATGGAATGAAGAATGGTCTGATTCCTTGAATGTTTTGGACTGGGTCGTTCTGCCCCATCAGCCACAAAAGACAGCAATCACTTTGTTTGAGCTCATTGCTTGATTGATAATTACATGCAGGCAACAGTGCTTGCAGTGATGGGTGCGGATTTCATACTCTTGGTATTACGGCAGAAATTTGCCTGGAGCTTTGCAGCAGTGTTTCTCTGAAAAGTACTCTGGAAAAATTTTCAGGGCAGATCGCTTGTCATCTGCCCAGCCATGAGCTCTTACAAGTGGCAAAATTCTTTAAAAATACCCAGGAGCGAGTGCAATGACCCACTGCCTTTACAGACGGTTCGCAAAAGACAAGACAGGCCATTGTTGCTTGGAAGGATGGTTTTGAGGGGCAAGTTTTGGAAGGTCATGAGAATGGGGCAGCCGAATTGATTGTTGAATGCTGCTGTCATGGCATTTCCAAAGTTTTCCCTGGAACCTTTAAATTTAGTCACGGATTCCATTTCTGTGGCCGACATGGCACAGCGGTTGGGTCATTCGATTTTGAAGGGAGTCAGCAATGTTGCTTTGTTTCATTTGATGAATAACCTGTGTTGTGCCACTGAGGCCCAGTTCTTCAAAAACAAAAACGGGGAATGCAGGGTGAAACCCCGCACAGTCAATTGGGAAAAGCTTTGCATGCCATCAAGCACCTTACTGGTGCTGCAGAATTTTAATAACCCCATCATGTTGAAAGCAGGAGACCGTGACCAAAATGAAGGTCAACATGTGGAGGAACCACTGAGTGATTATTCCGATGGCCCTTCCACAAGAAAAAACTGAACGTTGTTAATTTTCTTTTTCCTTTTCTTTTTTTAATGGTAAAAGGGTGAGATGTTGCCCTGAGTTTTCCTGCTTTTCAGTGTTTGCACTTTGTAGTGGAGATTCTCACGCAGCTTCATGTAAACTATGTATCTATTTAGAACTTATCTATTTTGTTTACATATTTCCCCTCTGGGAGGAGAAATAGGATTGATGGTGATGCTCACCAATGAGGTCAGAAAGGTGGCAACCTGTGTAGCCAATCTTTTGCCTTCTGATCAAAATGCATAACAGATGGAGTCAGAAAATTAAAATAGGAGCTTTCCTGCCTCACCTTCTGGAGTCTGCCTCATCCTTTGTGTGTCCGAAACTGGCACACACCCATGAGACTCATCTGGATTAGTCCTGAATGCTGTGACAAATGCTTGAGTAAACATCCTCAGTTTAGACTCAAAATAGAAGGTTGTGCAATAAGAGGGTATGACACTGACTTTAACATCACTCAAGTATGTACTGAGCTCCATAAGGACCAGACCAAGATTACTCCACCAGTGCCAAGAAACGCTGTGATCACCCAGGTGCCAGCTATCCCAGAAGTAGAGGACCAAATAACTCCTGTAATTAATAAAATTGGGCCATATGCTATTAAAAAGACAGGAGTTCAGAAGCTGATAATTAACCCAAAGTGGTCTTTAAAACGAGTAGAAATGGGAGTACAGGTAAATGCTTCTCTTAATCTAGAGCCCTGTACTGTGAAGAGACAACTAGGGTACATATGTGAAGGGACATTAGAAGGTGACAAAGACACTTGTTTGGATACAGACCAAAATATTTGTCACTTTGAAATGCATCCAGGCAAAGAGAAATCTTCACTGGTGTATACAAGACAAGGTTGTGTCTGTCTAAGGACAGCGTGTCCCATCATAAGAATAGACAAGCAAATTGTAAATGAGACCAAATTCAATTTGTGTGTTTGCAATTTTGTTAGAATTAAAGGATATGATTTTTCCTATCAGGCACCTGCAATATTACATCAATATATAAAGGCTAACCTAACCACAGTGCAGAAGATACTGCCTGTGCCCATAGGAATGAATTTGAGTTTAGTCGCTCAATTGATGAAACATCCCAAATTGAGAGAAATCTTAAAGGAAATTAGAGAAGAGGGGAAAAAGACATTAATTACAATACACCATGACACAGAGACCATCAAAGGAGTTTTTAAAAGGCTTGAGGAACATTTGTCTCATCATTGGTGGGATGTGTTTTTTGGATGGTCTCCGACAGCAATCGGTATACTAAATGCCCTAGTCCACCCTATAGTTGTGTTGCTTATTTTGGTTAGTATAAGTTTAGTTTTATCTGTTGTGATACTTGTTTGGAATTGGAGGATGCAACGACGAGTAGCAGCCTTAACTTCACTATCGAAGGTGTATGGCTTGGTCTTGAGAGACACTAGCTGTACGGCTTGGATAGATGAGGAAGATTCTATATATTGAGTAAAGGAATTTACTCACTTTAAAGAAGTGGGGAATGAGACATTAATTTTTAAGAATTAAGAACGTTAGTTAAACTAGATATTGCTGAGGTAAGATAGATAAATTTCCCTCTACTAACAGAAGCCGGATTTAAGGAACTGATAAATCATGAGGCCTGTTTATGTATTCTGACTAATCAATAGACTCCAAAAATACAATACAATCATAAATGAAACAGCCCTGGAAAAACAGGATTCAGTTGTCACGTAACACTAAAAGGCTAAAAAGTCAAAGAGAGGAAGGCTCATCTTATTTCATCATTTTGAGACCCCACTGTAGGAGCATCCGTGGACGGCAGGGAGAGGGAACTCTGCCAACTTGAGACATTCTAGAACATGTGGTTTTATTGCAAGGGTCGTGGGTAAAAAGGGCCTTGCCTTCAGCCACCAGCCTCGGCTGAAGGGAAGTCCCAAAGAGTGAGGGAGAGAGAACAAGAGGGTAAGAGGTAAGAGAGCAAGAGAGGAGGAGAGTCCGAGAGCGAGGTCTTTGTTACAATACATTATATCTCCTTTTGTGTTGAATATTCTAATTTACACTAACCAACCAGTACATGACACAAAACCCTATAGAATCTACATATAGCCTATAAGAACTACTACATTACCATACTGTGTTATATTTTAAACTCTAAAAACTACTCTTTAGACTATTCTCTTTTGCTACATTGACCTTTGGATTCCTTAGTCAGCAGAAGGGTATTGTTCAATCAAGAGGGATTCTCCTTCAGCTGACTAGACTATTGTTTTCAGGTTATATAGTAAATAAGGCTCAGTATCCTACAACTCAAAGCAAGCTTTCATTTCTATTTCGATTATAGGTTTCATATTTTCAGAATCTTTTGCTAAGCAATCATATTTATAAGGTTTCCCTGATTCATCTTCCCCAACATCCCACCCCATAAAAAGGACCACCGACCCATTTCGAAGAACAAACTACGCATGCTTAATAGCTTTTTGGCTAATTACCATATGTCAGAGTCTGTCCAAGGATGTGATATGCCTCACGACTGTCTCCAATGATTGAGAACTGAGACCCCAGACTCTGAAAGGAGCCCCTGGCCTGGTTGAGGTGGAACGTTTGCCAAGTCTCAGAAGGACTGGTATGCATCACCATGAGAACGGGGTGCAAGAACAATGGAACTGTTTACAGTGGACTGAGCCAAGGCTGTTTGTCCGAACCGTTCTGTCCGTACCAGAGGTACAGTTTGCAGCTTGTTCCTGAGCACCCAACCTCAACACAGGTGGTTCCT
>JANPWX010014006.1:0-16878 GCA_024734555.1 Trochalopteron elliotii
GATCCTTAAAACGAACCATCACGAACCCCGCTTGCAGTGGCGGATCGAGACAGCCTGTTAAGTAAGAATGTCGTTTCCATGGCAACGTAAGACTCCTACATCTCTCCACCCTGCCCGGTTATCTCACCCCCCTGCCCCCGTCTCCTACTCTAACACCCCTTATGGTAATTAAAGATTCCAGGATGCAACACCTCAAGAAAATCGGGACATTTTCCAAAACAAACAGTAATTAAGACTCTTTAGCAACCAATTAAAACAAAACAAATAGCGGCAATAAAGACTAAGATGTAAAAGCCATCTAATACCTGAAATTTGGATCTCGCCGTGACCAGAAGAGCAATCTGAACATCCGACTCATCAGTGAAAATCACATTGGACTTGGAATTGTCGGGAGCATGCTCCCGTGAGGGGGAAGGCTAATTCCCCACTCAGCTGTGTGCAGCAGCAGAGTGTCCAGCCCCCCCCTCCTTCTCAGCACTGCGGTGGAGGCCACCCCACCCCCCTGAGGCGCCTGCTTCTAAAAGAGCTATACTTTAATAAAGGCATTTAAAGGAGGAAACATCGTCTCCTGCCCAATTTTTCTCACCTTCAAGGTTTTTAAGACAATCATTGCATGTACACACACAACAACCCCTTGGGGTGGCATAAAGGGACACTGTCAGGAACTGGTATGCCCAGACTGAGCATTATTGCCACATTGACAGGGTGGAGGAAGGACCGCCAAAAACTCTCTTTGTACAAGAAGCAACTCAAACTGAGCTGCAGGAAGCCTTTCCCCCTTTAAACCTGCACCTCCTTACAGATGCCTCTTCAAGGAGGGAGGGGAAGACTTAGAAATACAGAGCAGTAGCCTTGCATGTTGACGTCAGGGATCAGATTACAACAGAGGGGGAGGGCAGTGCTCAAGTGGGGCCATTAACAGCAGTCTGAAGTGTGATGGTGAAGGATATGAAAGACAATGAGTGAGTCTGTTTATGCAGACTCCTATGCAGTATTTAAAGGGTGTACTGAGTGGCTCCCTTTTGGGGAACAAAATCAATGGGACAAGTTTGGAGGTTAAGATTTTTCCTTTTTTTTTCTTTCTCCCAGGGAATTTTTCTCCCATTTGTTGCCTAAGAGATGGGAACAATGGTACTTAAAGAGACAAAAGATGTGGCTGGGATGGGGAGGAGGGGGGGAAGGGGTACAGTTTGCTGCAGTCTCTTAGCTGGGAAATGAGCTTGCTGGCTGGGGGCGTTTTCTCTTGGGATGTGCAGAGATGCTGCAAGAGGTGGGGGGAGCTGACCGAGACTTGGCTAGGAGACAGGGGCTTGGGCTCAGCCCTCTTTCTCTCTCTCTCTTTCTCTCTCGGGGATCAGAGGGGAGACAGTTGTGGTTTTGATGCTGGACTGTTGCTGTGGGGAGAATTCGCTGCTACTGTGGAGTTTTGTCCTTCACTGCTTCTCCTTACTGTGGGTGAACCTCTACTCGCAAGACCAGCTGTTAAACTAGGACATTTTCAACACCTGACCTCACTGGGAGGAACTTGCCATCTGCTCAGGTGCCTCAGGGGAAAGCCAGGACACTGATCTCCTCCCTCTCTCCAGAGGGAATACCTCCTGACTGCTTGCGGGAGCCCAGCTGCTGCTGCCATCTCCAGGACATCACACAGGAAAAGTGAGAGCCAGGAGAAAACCAAAACCACCCCCCTCCTCCCACCTCCTCTCTCCTCCCGGGGCCACCCAGCCTCCACTGTTTTCTGTTGCTTCTTCAGGGTTTTTTGCTACACTTTAACTTGACATCCCACATCCACTCAGCCCTGCTGCTCCTGCCATGGCTTCAGGGGTTTTGCTACACTTTGTTTGCCACTCCAGGTGTGTTAGCTTCTGCTGTTCCAGCCCATTGCTCTGAGGCTACTGCTACAGTCCAGCTTACCACCCAGGGTGGCACTGAGACCAGCTGTTCCCTGTGAGTTTTGCAAGGGGAGTAACTTCCTCTGCTCCCCATCGCAGAGCCACCATTTCCAGAGGAGAGGCTGCTGAGCTTGTGCCACAGTGCCCCCTGCAGCTGTGGGGAATCATCACACCTGCCCTGCCTGGCCAGGAGCCAAAAGCGCCCTCTGCCTACTGTGGTCATAACTACACCAAAGGGGAACATGCTTGATGGCCTAGAGAAAACTGTTGTTGGGTTTCTGTTTTTGTTTGTTGTTGCTGCTGTTGTTTGCTTGTCTTGATATATATATTCTAGTAAAGAACTGTTATTCCTTTTCCCATATCTTTGCCTGAAAGCCCCATAATTTGAAAGTTATAATAATTTGGAGGGAAGGGGGTCATATTTTCCATTCCAGGAAGGTTCCCTCCTTCCTTGGCAGACACCTGTCTTAAACCAAGACAGAGGTAGAGTGCTGATATGGCAAAGGAGAAGTGGGGAGAAATTCTGAACAGTGCAAGATCCAAAGTAGTATCAGTTGGATGGGTAGCAGCCCATCATTAGGGGGATCACCCAGCTCATCTCTTAAATAACCAAGTAGACTCCCTCACTTGGTTGGCTGTCTTGGCTGAGGTAAAGGAAGCAGAACAAGAAGAGAAATTAGGATATCTTTTGGAATGGCTGCATGTGAAGCATGGTCATGTTGGAAATGATACAACTTTTAAAATTTTTGTGTAACTTTAGTCAGTTCACATTTGCCCAAGGAGAGAGGATTTGAAGTTTTCTCTTTAAAACACTTTTTTTGCTGAGGGTTTGAGTTTCACTGGGTGAGTAGACCTGATAGGCTTTAAACAATGAAAAGAAGATTCCTAGACTCTGACACTTTAACATCTACAGGTTGGGAGTAGCCAGAAAATACAGAGGAGGTAAATGGACATTAACAAACATTACCTCCTGGTGCAGTTGGAGACACCTGGTCTGGGAAAAGATTGATAAAAGAACCAAGGAATGACGACCAAATTAGCATTGAAGGGATCAATAACCAATAGGATATTGAATACTAAGAACTGTGTAATTTAGGACCAATGAATGAGAATTTCTTTGGGTTTTTTGAGTATAAATATGTGAAAAGTCTGGTAAATAACGATGTGTGATGGAATGATTTTCACTGCACAACTCAGGCATATGTGAATGAAATAATTTCTATTGCACATCCTGGCCAGAATAACATCTTGGCCAGAATAAATGCCTAATTCTCTAACACCTAAAAGATGCTGTTAGTGAGATTCTGGTTTTTTCTGCAGTTTTGGTGACAGCCCCTCTGAGGCAAAAGACCTGTTAAGAGAGGTGGTAAGTAGATGATGGCCCATCACCTGAAGGGCCTATGAAACAGTTATTTCTGCCTGTGGCCAATGAGGCACCGGACTGGAGAAACATCCACTGCAAGATCCCCCTCTGCACCTAAGGACAGGAAAGGGGGTGTGGGAAAGTTGGCAGGTAAACTACATTGGTCCTTTTAACAAATCAGAGTAAAAGCAATATGTGCTGGTAGGAGTTTAAATAGTCTGAGGTCTGGTGAAGGCTGAAGCAGTGGCACAGTCTACAGCGGAAAGTACTGTGAAAGGGTTAAGATTATGGTTCAGTTTTCAGCCTAAACCAAAATCAATACATCAGATAATGGCAGTCCCTTCACAGCAGGACTAGTCCAGGAATGGGCAAAAGCTGAAGGGATCTCTGGGTGTTTCACACTCCCTACTATCCACAACCCAATAGAATAGTGAATATGGCAAATGGCCTCCTAGAATGGTTTTTGAAACCTCAGGACCCAAAGTGGCCTGACAGACTGTGAGACACTGTGACCAAAGTCAGTGGCCAGTGGGGAGTTGTTTTGGTTTAGGGCGAATTTGGGAGGAAATTTCCGAGTGGGGTTTTTTTGAAAAGCAAATTCAAACAGCCCTTCCCCCCAGCCGGTCCGGGGAAATAATTTTCTTAGAGATAGAGTGGAAAAAAAGCTTTATTTATTTAACAAACAAAATGCTTACAAGCATAAAGAATGAATAATAATAATAACAATAATAATAATATGAAACAATAAAACTTTTCGCTGTTCTGAAGAGAGATGGCAAAACTTAGAGTCCGTGTCAGGAGTTTGTTTATTAGTTTTTTCAGTGCTGAAAAATGCCGAGCCCCGGCCCGGTGGGCCACGGGTGCAAGATTTTGGTGCTCTTTTGGGTTTTTCAGTCTTGAGCAGATTTAAACAGTCCCAAAGAAAAATAAAATAATAAAAAAAAAAACAGTTTAGGAAAGCTTTTTTGCCTCAGCTAGCTAGACTAACAAGAGGAGAAACAAAAAAAACTTTCTCTGGCTGCCCTCTGTGTATTCGACGAAGGAAAAAAAAAAAAAAAAAAACTACACAGTCTCAAGGACGAGAGCAGATTCCGAGGAGTGAGTTTGTTTCTTAAAACAAACTGCGCGCTTCTTTTTTTCTTGCTCACTTTCAGAACTAGTTTTAAAGGTATAGAACACAGAACAGACGATTTGGGGATACATAGTCACCCTAGGACATTCCACTCTTTATCACCATATCGTCAATTTATCAAAACTAATTGAATTTTAACTCTACAAACACACATTATGCATGCATATATCTATATAAAAACAATATACAGCTATATACAGACAATGGCAGTGACATTCAACAAAAGTGATATGTACACATGGTTTTTATTCAACAATTAGATCTTTTTGAGGTACATATTGTGTTGTTCCATCTTTTTGCATTATTTACTATGTACAACTTGGTCTTTGAGCAAAGACAATTCCACGGATGGGTTTGTCTGTACTTGAGGTGGATTTGATTTAAACTGTTTTCTCTAGCAAACTTTTTGCATGTACTACAGGGACTTTATCTTTATTTACTGTATGCAGGAGCTTAGACTGGGCAGGGCTTGCTCTGTTGGTGGAACTTCGGGTGTTAACTAATTAGGTGGCTTTTGCCAGATGCTGCTTTTAGTTTTTGAAAGATTTCTCACCCAATGCTCTTAAGGTGGTCTTTAACAGTCTATTGAATTTTTTTATTTTTCTAGCAGCTGGTGCATGGTAGGGGATATGGTACACTCATTTAATGCCATGTTCCCTAGCCCAGGTATTGATAAGGCTGTTCTTGAAATGAGTCTCGTTGTTTGACTTAATTCTCTCAGGGGTACTATGTCTTTAGAGAACTTGCTTTTTAAGGCTTAGAATGGTGTTACGGGCTGTAGCATGAGGCACAGGGTAGGTCTCCAGCCACCCCGTGGTGGCTTTTACTATTGTGAGCACGTAGCGTTTATTTTGATGTGTTTGGGGTAATGTGATATAATTAATTTGCCAGGCCTTTTTATACTTGTATTTGGACTACCGTCTACTATACCATAGGGGCTTCACCCGCTTGGCTTGCTTGATTGCAGCACATGTGTTACAGTTATGAATAACTTGAGAAATACTGTCTATGGTGAGATTTACTCTTCGGTTTTGTGCCTACTTATAGGTGGCATTTTTGCTTTGATGACTTGAGGCATCATGAGCCCATCGAGCTAGGAACAACTTTTTCTTGTGTTGTCAATTTAAGTTTATTTTTGACACTTTTATTTTTGCAGCTTGATTTATTTGCTCATTGTTTTTGTGCTCTTCATCAGCTCTACTCTTGGGGACATGGGCATTTACATGACGGATTTTTATAGGTAGCTTTTTTATTCGAGTGGCAATGTCTTTTTATTTTTTGGCAGCCCAAATTGGTTTTCTTTTACGCTGCTAGTTAGTTTTTTTCCACTTCTTCAACCATCCTTATAAAGCATTGGCTACTATTCATGAATCAGTATAGAGGTAGAGCTTTGGCTACTTTTTTTTTTCAGCAATGTTTAGGGCTAACTGAACAGCTTTGAGTTCAGCAAGTTGGCTCGATTTATTATTTCTTTTCGTGGCCTCAGAGACTTGTCGTGTGGGGCTCCACACAGCTGCTTTCCACTTTTGGTTCATTTTTACTATGCGACAGGAACTGTCAGTGAAAAGAGCCTACGGTTTTTTTTCTGCTGGCAGTTGGTTGTATGGTGGAGCTTCTTCAGTACGTGTCACTGGTTTTTGCTTTTTTTCATTTGTGAGACTAAAGTCTTCACTTTCAGGCCAATTTGTAATTATCTTCAAAATCCCAGGGCGATTTAGTTTTCTAATACGGGCGCGCTGTGTGATGACAGCAATCCACTTACTCTATGTAGCATTGGTGGCATGGTGGGTAGACGGAACTTCTGCTTTAAACATCTACCCCAGCACTGGTAGTCGGGGTGCCAGGAGGAGTTGTGTTTCAGTGCCTATTACCTCTGAGGCAGCTTGGACTTCTTCATAGGCTGCTAAAATTTCTTTTTCTGTGGGAGTATAATTGGCTTCAGACCTTTTGTAGCTTTGACTCTAGAATCCCAGTGGTCGTCCTCGAGTCTCCCCAGGCACCTTCTGCCAAAGACTCTAGGACAGACTATGGCTCCCGGCTGCAGAGTAGAGCACGTTCTTCACATCTGGTCCTGTCTTGACTGGGCTAAGGGCTACTGCATGGGCAATCTCTTGCTTGATCTGGGCAAAGGCATGTTGCTGTTCAGGGCCCCAGTGGAAAGTGTTCTTTTTGCGGGTAACTAGGTAGAGAGGACTCACAATCTGGCTGTACTTAGGGATATGCATTCTCCAAAAACTTATGGCACCTAGGAAAGCTTGTGTTTTTTTCTTGTTGGTAGGTGGAGACATTGTTGTGATCTTGTTGATGACATCAGTAGGAATCTGACGCCGTCTATCTTCTTACTTAATTCTCAGGAACTGGATTTCTTGAGCAGGTCTTTTAACTTTGCTCTTCTTGATAGCGAATCTAGCTTTCAGCAGAATCTGGATGATTTTCTTTTCTTTTTCAAACACTTTAGCTGCAGTATTCCTCCACACAATGATGTCATCGATGTATTGCAGATGTTCTGGAGCTTCACCTTTTTTTAGTGCAGCCTGGATCAGTCTATGGCAGATGGTAGGACTGTGCTTCCACCCCTGGGGCAGTCGGTTTCAGGTGTATTGCACTCCTTTCTATGTGAAGGCAAACTGAGGCCTGCACTCTGCTGCCAGAGGAATGGAGAAAAATGCATTGGCAATGTCAATAGTGGCATACCACCTTGCTGCCTTGGACTTTAGCTCATACTGGAGCTCCAACATGTCTGGCACAGCAGCGCTCAGCGGTGGAGTTACTTTATTTAATGCACGATAGTCCACAGTCAGTCTCTATTCTCTTTCAGATTTTCGCACAGGCCAGATGGGGCTGTTGAAGGGTGAGTGGGTTTTGCTGACTACCCTTTGACTCTCCAGCTCACGGATCATTTTATGAATGGGGATCACGGCATCTTGAGTTGTTTTATACTGTCGGCGGTGCACTATTGAGGTGGCAATTGGTACTTGTTGCTCTTCCCCTTTCAGAAGTCCTACTGTTGACGGATTTTCGGACAGTCTAGGCAAGGTGTTCAATTGCTGGATGCCTTTTATCACTACAGCTGCTATCTCAAATGCCTATTTGAGTTCTTTAGGGTCTCTGAAATACTCACTCCGAAGGTAGTCTATGCCCAAAATGCATGGGGCCTTTGGGCCAGTTGCAATAAGGTGTTTCTTTTACTCATTTTTAGTCAGGCTCACTTTTGCCTCCACCAACGTATAGTCCTGTGATCCCCCGGTCACACCAGCAATAGAAACAGATTCTGCCCCTACATGTGTTGATGGAATTAATGTGCACTGTGCACTAGTATCGACCAAGGCTTCGTATTTTTGTGGTTTAGATGTGCCAGGCCAACGAATCCACACATTCTAAAAAACACGATTTTCCCTAGCCTCTACCTGGCTAGAGGCAGGGCCCCTCTAGTCCTGGTTTTCTTTCTTTCCTTGGGCGTATGTCTTAGAGGTTCTTTCAAGGGAGTCAGACATATTATCATCATCATATCTGGCAGTTTGCCTACGGGCAATTGGAGCTGCTTCTCTTTTGGTGGAACTTCTTCTTTGGGTCTTGCCTTCTTTCAGCTTATGTACTCGTTGTGCCAAAGCAGCAGTAGATTTTCTATCTTACTTCTTCATGTTTTCTCTGCAATCACGCAGGAAGAACTACAGCTCAGCTTGTCGAGTGTACCTTCTCTCTCTATCTGGGGAACATCTTCGTTGGGTACCAACACCTCTGATCTGTACTGCTGAAATTTGGAAGAGGTCTTTTCTAATCTCTTCTCTGAGTTTTTTGTGATTCTCTTCTATTTTATCTTCTAGTTTCTGTAGACGTGTTTTTATAGCTGCAATTTTGGCATGTGTTGGGCCATGCACGGCATCTGCATATGCTCGAAGCTTCTTCGCCATGTCGAGCACAGTTTCATATGTCTCATCCCGCTTCATTATTGCTAGAGCAGAAGCGTATTTAGGTGGCCCAAGTCGCACAAGTTTCCTCCACATGACAGGTGTGCATGGTACCAGGTCCGGATTCCTAGTTGTTACGTTATCTGAAAAAATGAGCTCTGCTACAGCCATCTTTTTCAGACGTTGGATCTCCTGTTCTATGGTTTTCTACTGTGTCTGCTGCAGATAGAGGTCATCTGCACACAGGTATCTTTGTGCTACACCTTCTAGGATCCGTTCCCAGAGACTGTGAGGGCTAGCGTCCCTCATCATGCTTTGGTCAATGACAGGATCATGTGACAGAGATCTCAAATGTCTCGCTTCAGTGCCATCCAGAATGGTAGCCTCCCCTGCAGCATCCCAAAGGCGGACTAACCAACTAATTATAGATTCATTAGGTTGTCGCCTGTAGTTTTTTCTTAGGCCTCGAAGGTCCTTTAGGGAAAAGGTATCAATATTGGCTCCAGAATCTGTACCCCTCGATGTGGCTTCTGATTTTGGTGAAGGTCTTTCTCTTGCATTATCATCATCATCCTCTACCTTGCGATCGGTCTTGCTTTTACACTTTCCGCCTCTTGTATTAGCAGCAACAGCCATTGGTTGAGGCTTACTGTCTAGTTCAGCTACTGGCCTGGAGCCTGGGATATTAGCTGCAGCCTGAGTGACTGGAATAGTAACTGTTGATTTGCATCTCTGCCTCTTTGTCTTTGTCGGCTGCCCTACATTATCTAGCAGGGTGCGATAAGCATATGCCAGAGCCTAGCTTACTGCAATGATCTTTTCTCTCTTAGAGGCATCATGGTATTTCTCTTTCAGGTATTTCCCCACTTTGGCTGGATTCTGAATTTGTTCACGTGGAAAGTCCCAGACTACAGGGTCAGAAAACTCCTTTAGGAGCTGGCCCATATCTTCCCATTCTCCACACTATTCAAGATTTCCTACGCCTGGGTCAACTCCTGGGTCAGGGGTTTCATTAGCCCCTCGAGAAATCTCAGCCCTCATTCTAGACAAGCTGCAAACCATATAGAGGAAGCTCACCAGCTGAAATACCAGGAAGATGGTATTTTTAACATTCAGGGGACACTGAATATTTTCCAAAAGTGATGTGACCGATTCAAAAGATATGAGGGACAGGAAAGACTGAAAAGCTTCATCCCCTGTTCTTCCTCTAACAAAGTGGGTGCAATTATTCATAAATTCTCAAAACATGCTGCTGGAACTAGGACGCATGGTAGGACGAAGAAACCATAAACCAAACATACCTGCCACAAACTCCAGTACCTTCATAAACTTCCTATAAATCATGATCACTAAACCCAACAAAATAGCAATCCTAAATCGTGCACCTCTAGTGTAAAAGCTATGTGTTAGGGACAAGATTGGAGCTAGTTCTGGATAAGAAAACAAGCCTAGGGACCAGAAAGGTATTAGAACTTCAAAGAAACTTAGGGAACAGAAATACAGCAAGGGCTCTATTCCAATAGACATTAGGGATTCAAGGGGCAACATGGCTACTCTATCCCCACACAAAAAACAACCAAAATGCACTCAATAATCAATACAAGTTTTTTTCCACTCTCTCGAGCCCCACAGTTGGGCACCAAATTTACTGTATGTTTTGGTTTAGGGCGAATTTGGGAGGAAATCTCCGAGTGGGGTTTTTCTGAAAAGCAAATCCAAACAGCCCCTCCCCCCAGCCGGTCCGGGGAAATAATTCTCTCAGAGATAGAGTGGAAAAAAAGCCTTATTTATTTAACAAACAAAATGCCCACAAGCATAAAGAATGAATAATAATAATAACAATAATAATAATATGAAACAATAAAACCTCTCGCTGCTCCGAAGAGAGATGGCAAAACTCAGAGTCCGTGTCAGGAGTTTGTTTATCAGTCCCTTCAGTGCTGAAAAATGCCGAGCCCCGGCCCGGTGGGCCACGGGTGCAAGATTCCGGTGCTCCTCTGGGTTTTTCAGTCTTGAGCAGATTTAAACAGTCCCAAAGAAAAATAAAATAATAAAAAAAAAACAGTCCAGGAAAGCTTCTTTGCCTCAGCTAGCTAGACTAACAAGAGGAGAAACAAAAAAAACTCTCTCTGGCTGCCCTCTGTGTATCCGACGAAGGAAAAAAAAAACAAAACAAAACCACACAGTCCCAAGGACGAGAGCAGATTCCGAGGAGTGAGTTTGTTTCTCAAAACAAACTGTGTGCTTCTTCTTTTCCTGCTCACTCTCAGAACCAGTCTTAAAGGTACAGAACACAGAACAGACGATTTGGGGATACATAGTCACCCTAGGACAGGAGTAAATGGATGCTCACAACTTACAGCATTTTCCCCTAATGCTCCTACTATCCCTTCCAGAAACAAAGGGACTGACAATTCCTGGAACTCCATACATTTCTGTGCTGGTTTGAAGGGAAACCAGTGATAGGAATTAACCCCACACAAATACCTTGCAAGAAATTTCAAGTCGGAGTTACAATTTAATAGGGAAATTGCAATAAAAGCAATAGTACAGTAACCTGTCTTAAACCAACAAAGAGTACAACCTGACACCCTGTTGGTCAGGGTGGTGGTAGCAGTCCTATTAAACAGTGGTTGCAATCCTGTTGGAGTGATAGATGGGTCTTGTCAAAAGAGGTGGTCCTGTGGAAAGGTCTACTCCTTCTCTGGATGTCCAGTGGTGGCAATTCTACATCCCCAAACCTTGAGATTATGTGGTCAAATTCAGGTCTTACCTCCCCCAGGGTGGGGAGTTTCACAATGGAATGATGTAATCCTATGAGTCAGGATGTTTTTTGAGCCCTTGCAGCCTTGAGTTCATGATGGCCCATTAGCAGGGATGACCCCCTTCAGAAAGGGTGTGACTGTATTTCTGCTTCCCTGTGGGGGGAGTTATCATTTGTGTAGATAGACACTACTCCACCCATAACAGTTCATTGGAAGGTGATGTAGATGGTGGTAGAATACCTACTTTGGTTATATCCCACGACAATTTCCCAGGTCAGCCAGTATTGGGAAACCTGCCAACTATTGTGATGCCTTAAGTTTTAGCTTTCATGTTTTTCAGATTCTGTGCTGCCTAGGTGTGTAGTTCTGGGCTTCATATTAAGTGTTAGTAAACTCTTCACAGAGTAGGTAGACAAAACAATCCCTTTTCCAGCTTGAGACCAAGGAAAACCATTACAAGTTGTCAGGCCCAAATGCATAAACAATGGTGGACTGAAGAGAGAAAACAAGAAGGATGAGGCTTCATAATCTGAAGCTGTAATTGGACAATTAACCCCAATATGCAAATGGACCAAAACTTATAAAAGTGTGAGACCTGGTGACTGGCTGTCCATTTTGTGACCATTTTGGGTCCATCTTGGGTGTAGCCCTGGCCAGGTTTTTGTACTGCCCAAGGTGTATCCTTAAAGGCCTTTTAATAAATGCCTACTTTATTCTCTTAGCTCTGTGTAGTCTCTGTTCCAGGTCAGCCTTCCCAAGGCATCAGTTCTGGCACCCCGCAAAAGGACAGTGAGGCATCAGGAAAACTCCCCTGGACCAGAGAAACACTCAGCTCCTGCCCTCCCATGCCTGCCAGCACTCCAAGGTGGGGAGCGCAGCTGTGGCCCAGAAGGTATCAGAGCCCAAGAATCTAAGAATCCTTGGACCTGACAGAGACATGTGAGTAGATGAATAAAAGGAGGTATTCTGTTTAGCACTTGAGTTAGGTGTTAGGAGATCTCTTGTAATTTTGTTTAGTGTGAAAGGACCCTAGGGTCCAGGTGGAGTGGCTGGTGCTCGCTGTCTCCCCTGCTGGCAGTAAGGGAGGACGCTCTCTGAAAAGCGGGGTTAGATTGCAGTGCTGTTGGCCTGAGGCCAGCAGCGGTGTAGCTCCTGCGCTGGGGCTCTGAAGGTCCTAAGTTTGAATCTCATCTCTTGCTTGCTCTCTCACTCTCTCTCTCTCCCTGGTTCTTTTAATTTCTACAGGTTCTCTTACTTCTAAGTATTAAAATGGGGTGTATATTCTCCTATGAATGTTGTAATAGTAGTATCCCAAGAGATAGTCCTCTGGGATTAGTATGGGAAAACTGGGCTGACCTAACCAGTGGGGATTTGTTGTATTTTAAATCCAAACTTATTAGACTCTCAGAAAAGATCTGGCCGACTTAAGAACTAGATAACGAGATGTGGCCTGAGTTCTGGACCCTTGATAAGAAGTTAATATCAAATCTCATATCTCGCATACGTGAAGACTGATATTTTGACAAGCTAGAGTATGCTAGGCTCTTTATGGCATTAGCATGTTGGCAAAGCCCAGAGAAAAAAGAACATATATTGGTTTTAAAGAAAAAAGAAGGGAAAAGTAAAAAGGAAGAGTCGATATTGACCAGTGATTGTAAAAAAAGGAGGAGGCAGAGCTAGATATAGTCTCCCCTGACATGTAGGGTGGGGATGGTCCCAGCCACACTTGCAGCGGGCCCAGGCATGGCCCCTCTGCCACCACAGCCCCTGCTTCCATCATCGCTGTCTTCAAAGCAAGGGGCAGGAGAGGGGGGAGGGGACAGCCAGCATGTGGAGCCCACAGCACTGCCCCTAGAGGAGGAGCCGGGGGGCAGAGCCTTCTACAAAGAGGGCAGAGAGGGAACCTCCCATAGGAGGAGTGGTGCCTCCACTGCTCTCAGGCCTGTGAGTTTCCATAGCAACCTTGAATGCTGGAGAGCTGCCTCAGGAGATGGCGTTATCAATGCCAGTAGGCATACAGCCTGGCCTCCACTACTGTGTAAGTCATGCATGGTGCTTTCTAGGATTGGGATTGGTCGAAGCAGATCTGCTACCCTAGCAGAATCAGCAGAGTCAGACCACTCTTGTTTAAGTAGCTTCAAGGAGGATGAGATTGATGAACTCATTGCTGCCCTGAATAGGCGAAGGAGGGGAAAGATAGCGATAGAAGCCATCAAAGAATGTAGCCCAATAGCCAAATGTACTAGGTCAAAAAAGGAAAAAGAAGAAGAACCAATTTTGCAAGCCCCGTTATGGCAAGCAGTCAGCAATCAGGGGCCATTATATGTGAAGGTTCCATACTCCCTTATCGAGTTAGAGCACTGGAAAACTACTGTGGGGAAATATAAAGAGAACCCAGATAAAGTGGCAACATTAGTAGAACAGGAAATTAACTCACAAAACCCTGTCTGGGCTGATTTGAACTCTGTTAGGCACATTACTTGATCCCACTAAGAGATGAATGGTCAATAAATATTGTGGGGTCTTGAGCTGCTTTACCGGCTGGCTTGCTCTCCCCCTGGCATATATGGAAGATCTGGTGGATCTGAATCTCAGGCTGAAGCGTGGTCGGTGGCGTGGAAGAAAGAGTGGACTATGCACGTGGGTCTCACTAGGCTTTATTATGTCCTCGGAGCTGCCCACAAGCAAGAGCACCTCTGGGCCTCTGTCTTCACCTTAAGTACCCCAGTGGCATACACCAAGCAGGGGGAACCCAGAACCAATCCAGGAGGGGGAGAGTGTGACCCAGAACAGGGATACAATGGAGAAAGGTGGGGACCCAAGGACTCTGTCAAAAGGTCCACTACCAGGGAAGGACCACAAGGAGTTTGGGGATGGGGGTGTAGGGACAAACCATTACAAACAAACAATAAAAACATACAGAATTATTGGAAATCCTAAAATGCACACTGCCACAAATAAAGTCATCATAATGTCAGTGGAAGTGAGCATAGCAAATGGATTGCTTCAAGGCACTGTAATTCAGACATTCCCCCTTGAAAACCCTGGGTGGGATCCAAATATCCCAGAACATATGGCGAGGTGTCCTGGGTTGCAGTGTAGGATGTGCCCAAAGTATGTATTCTATCACCATCTTCATGAGCTGTTGAAACCAGGTGGGGCAGTGTTTCCCTTGCCCTCTCTTTCCAGACTATCTTCTGTTAGTGGGCCCATCAATGCCTTGCCACATGACTCATAGGTAACTCCCTCTGGGAGCTATCCCTGTTTAATGGGCAATCAAGGACCCACTGCATGACTCATAGAAAGATATCATCCCATTGTGAGATGGTCTGCCCAGGGGGAGGAGCCAAGCATTCCCACCTGGATATAATCTGGGATTTGGGACAGCACAGGGAGCCCTTACCCGTTGGATTCCCAGAGGACAAGAGCTACCAGACCTTTCTACAGAATCACTACTTCAAGAAGACCACCTCATCTGGACTTCTTCCACCACCCTGCTCAGGTTGTTTTTTGACTCTGTCAGTGGTCTTTTGTATTATTGCATTTATTTTATTTTGCTTCTTTTTTCTTTCCTATTAAACTGCATTTCTGACTTGGAGTCTCTCACTGGTTCTGCTTTCAAACCACTACACAAGGTGAAAACTATATCAAAGCCTTGTGGTATATGGGTTAAAACATGGTGTCCCTAAAGTTATAAATTGGTCAAAGATTTACAAAGTAAAGCAAAATTATCATGAATCACCCACTGATTTTTTAAACAGGCTAAGAGAAACTGGCATCAAATATACAGATTCAGATCCTGAATCAGCTCATGGCAAAGCACATCTAGTACTTTTGTTTATGGGTCAGGCTTCAAATGATATAAGGAGAAAGCTGCAAAAGATAGACAGAGCTCAAGACATAGATAAACTGCTAGAGGTTGCCTGGAAGGTGTTTTGAGACAGGGACCGAGCTGAAAAAGCTAAATCCCAACCTAGTAAGAAGGCAACTCAGGAAAAGTCATCCAAGAAAACTTCCCCTACAGAGAAGGACCAGGGTGCATACTGCAAGAAGTGGGGGCATTGGAAGAATGACTGTGCAGCGGTGAAAGAAAAATCCTCAGTTTCCCAACTCCCAGTAGCACAAACCTCAAGCAGCTCAAGTTCTGAGTGATGGGGACTGAAGGTTTTTCCCCCAGCAGAACCTTTGGTTGTAACTAAGTTGGGGAAAGAGTATCGTTATGTATTAGGGACGGCTGAATAACGACACATAGACTTTGAGGTCTCAGAAGGCAAAGGCCCCTCGTTTATTCTCCATCATTCTTTTATAGATGGTTCCCAGAGAACAAGACATGATTGGCCATCAAACCAACACTTCACCATCATTGGCTACTTAGGAAAAACACCTTTTCATAAACATCTTGCAAGTAAACAAAAAGTGCCCAAACAACAGGTGCAGGATTGTTTGGACTCTTTTCGCAGCCCAGTGTGGGAAAGTTATTAGACTTTCTTTCACACAGGGCTGCTGCTGTCCTCCCTGACCAGGCTGTCAGACACAAATGAGGACACTGAATTTCTGGTAGATACTGAAGCTGCATATTTGTGTTAAATACCTTAGAAGGGAAACTGAGTCAAGAAACTGTACATGTTGTTGGGGTGACCTTTGAGTAAACCATCAGATTCCTCTTGTACTTTTTCACAGTATTTTTGGTATGCAATATTTTCCTCCTTTATTTCTCTTCAAATTTTTCCAACACTTCAGCAGCCCAACTTTTCTCCTCTAACTTCATGATCCTGGAGATCTGGCCAGCTTTTCCTCCAGCGAGTTCTGGGTCATTGGGCATAGCTGCTATCTGCATACCTTGAACTACTGAATGAATTAATCTTATTAAACATGGAATTAAGCAAGGCAGGAACATCATTTCTGCCACAGAAGGTAAAATGAAAAATACAACTTTCTTCCACCAAGCCCCTTGTCCAAACAGCTGATCCCACCATGAGGCCTGAAGAATTGAATTTCATTTTTGAACTGGTACGTGGGCTACCTTTTTTTTTTTGTCTCAGCTGCCAATCCTCTGATGGTTTCCTAATAGTCATCAATTTCTATGCAACATTCCGATTCATTGAATTTCCCACAGACTCCTCCTTCCTTGGCTAGCAAATAGTCCAAAGCCAATCTGTTTTGATATACAAAGGCTCTCATTTGTGAGTGCTGTTTGGCTAACAATTCCAGGGCCTCTGAAGTATGATTTGAAACAATTTCTACAGTGGCCTGCAGTCTTATCAACCTGTTCAGGAGGTAGATGGGGGTCTTGTATCCCCAACTCCCATCATTTGCCCATGTGGCTGGACCATAATATTCTATGATCCGCTCTGGGGGCCAGTCCTCCTCTCCCCATTTCTGGCTACCACCAGCCAGAGGTAATTCCTTCCTCAAATCCCTTTTGTGTCTCTCTAGAGTTTTGAAAAGAGGGGCTCCTAATAGATTACTTTCTGATCGGGGCAGTGTGAAGAAGGGAGGCTTAATCATACCCAATGTACATGAACCCTTTCCATTTTTGAGGCAATTCACTATAAGCTTTTTTACCACAGATCCAGTAGATGCCATCAGCAGCTTTCCACTGGGATACCTTCTCAAGTTCCTTCCAGTATTCTCGCAGCCCTTCCAAGGACTGGTAAGGGTTAGCCCCAGAACTCTTATACCAGCAAAGTCTAATAGAATCAAACCATTCACAATTATCTTTCTTTTCCTGGCTCCAGAACCCTGCAGGGGATTCAGGCTGCCAAGTCCTGGATTTATCATTTGAATTTACCACCAGGGTGGATATACAGGGGGGGTA
>JANPWX010014019.1:0-16982 GCA_024734555.1 Trochalopteron elliotii
TAGTCCTCAGGTCCCCGGGCCCGAATAAAGCACTGCATAAATCAACTATGTTGGTTTGTGTTTTACTCTGGGTATCGGGCAACAGTATGATTTCAGCAGAAGCTGTTTATTGTTTACATTAAGCTACAGTTATAAATTCTAAGGCTGCTTGTTCATGCGTTCATCATTATTTGATTGGTTCTTCCGTCTTGTCCATGCGTCCAGCATGCACCCTCCAGGAAACATGATTGGTCCCAGGTTATTGCTCTGTGGGTCTCCTTTATCTAGGTTTTGCATTCCTGGTATTCTTTCTCAGGCTCTTCTTATTTTAGCCCTGTTTTTCTCAGTAACCTTGACAAATTCCTGAGGGTTCTGATAACAATAACTGCGGGTGGTTTGGCTGGGGCACATTCTGGCCCAAGCTGTTCAAATACATTGCAACGTTTCCCCCTTCTTCTTGCACCAGCCAAACCACCTTTAGTGCATTTTATACCAAGCAAGTCACCAATTTAATTATGCATGGAATAATACAAAACAACAAAATAATGACTAATAATAATAACAAAGCTCCCTTTGTAATATCTTTCAACCATCCAGTGATTCCTCATCCCTTAAACCATTCATCCAACCCCTAGTCATTAACAGTCAACTTCTTCATATTATCTTGTAGTTGTTTGAGTTTCCTGTGAATGGATGCAGAATGGTCAAAGAGGTTCATACAACACATTCCTTCAAAATCCTCACACTCGTGCCCATGTGATAATCGCAAAACTCTATAACAGCTCTATTTTGCAGTGTACTATGTCTAATACTATCTACATCCGTGAGCATCTGATGTGAAATAGCTAAAGTTATATTTAACTACTTGGCTGCCTAGCATCCCAACTTATTAAGTATAGCTAAAACTTGAGCAGCAACAACACCTGGAGTAAGGAATGATGCTACATAAAAACCAGATTACAATCACCAAAACTTGTTAAATCCAATCATGCCACTGACGCAGGGTCTCACAGCATGAGGAAAATAAAAATAATGTCCAATGTCAGTGTCCGTTTCAGGGACAACCCGAGGAATGAGGCAGATGCAGCAGGTCAAGGGAAAGCTTCTCTTCCTCTTTATTATCTGACTTCATTACTTATATACATTTGTACAGAGGTCAAGAGATTGGCTACACAGGTTGCCACCTCTTCAACCTGAATGGTGAACATCACCGTCCATCACATTTCTCCTCCCAGAGGATAAAAATGTAAACAAAAGATAATTTCTAAAAGTATACATTGTTTTCTTGAAGCTGTGTGAGAACAGCACTGCAAGATTTCAAACACTTGCATTTTCAAGAGAAACTGAGGGCAACACAATATCTCTAGGGGAAATTGAGATAAAAGTTCATTATTTTAAAGTTCAAGTAGTTGAGACTCAGGAGAAAGTCTATTAGCTGGAAATGTTGATCTTGACATCACTGAATGTCTTTTTGGGAACCTGGAACAGGAAATAGCCGAAGAAGGTTAGTAGGAACACTATACCATGATGATGACATAAGGCTTTTGTTGACTAGTTTCCTCTGTAAGTCTCCAGACACAGCCATGTTCTGGTAGTCTTACTTTTGCTCCTGTTCTGATTACGAAGGCTGAGTGGTGATGAAGTAATTTCTTGTCTCACTGAACCTCATTTTTCTCATTAATTGATGTCTGATCAAATTAATAGATGACTACTTTTAACCTGTTGTTGATAAAACACAGGCATATCTTCTCCTTAAGTTAATGAATCAATTAGGCCTTGCCATTGCACATTCACTTAAGGGTCCTTACCTAGCAACCTTTTTTTTTTTTAAAAAAAAAATGTTGTATAAATATTGCATTACTCGGACTTCTTTAGGAGCTAATTCCCCTTTCTTTTTTGTTTTAAAAACAGCATGCATGACTTTTGCTAAAAACATAAAGGGAATAACAAAACAAAACTATATACGTAGTAAAACAAGAAACTGACAGCAATCAGGAATAAGTCAGGTACAACCATTAGTAATATTTCAGATAACACACCTAATCATTAACACATGTGAAATTAGGTAATTAGCAATCTCTGAAATCCTGTACCATCATCCCAGAGTCTGCAGACAGCTGATAAACCACAAATCAGTGAAGATTTGGACAATCATTCTCCGGATAATTATTCTCCAAGCTCTTGTCAAAGACAGGTCCAGTTGTCATATCCATAGGGTCAAATTGCCAAGTCAAGGTGACTTGAATATTGTTTTAAGGCAGAAAACACCTGAGTCTGATGGCAAATTTCCCATCCACATAGAGCTAAGGCCTGGCCACTGCCTGAGCTCTAACTGGGAGAGAATTCCCCAAACATATTTTAAAACAAGGCTCAAGATTCATGGGGTGACAGACTAATTGAACCATCTAATAGCTGGTCTCCTTCGAAATTCTCTCAGGATAGGGATGCCTTAAACACAGCAAACTATTGGAGTGCTTCGGTAACAAAAACTAATACTTGCATCTGATTAATGGGAGTAAAGGTCACAATACCATCAGTTCAGAGGAGGCTTTCGATGAAGCTCAGATATCGTTTCTTGGAACTCTGAAAAATAGTTAAAATCATGAGACAGCACTGGGTCAAACCACTGAGCTAGTGGAGAAACTAGCATAAACAGCTAGAGAACAATGTAACACATATTTAAAAGAAAGTCCTTAACAATAGCAGTTATGAAATACTTAAAGCAGTTAAAAAATATAAAGAAATTCTTGAAACAACACGTGTTTTCTGAGAAGCCAGCTATAAAACAATAATATCAACTTATGAATAATGTCTATTATAATATCAGTAAGTTCACACTATGGAATTAATATTCAGACTTCATGTTCGAGATGGAGACAGTCAAGCCACAGACTCTTGTCTAAAAACATGAAAAGGTCCTGGTTTATTCTTCTTTATAATTCAGCCATCCTGATCCTAACTATTCACTGACCTTTGACTGCAGTAAACTCCCACCATAGGGTTCCTTTTGCAGACTCTGACTGCTGGTTATCTCCTACTAGAATATGACTGCAAGTATTTCTTTGCCGCCTCTGACCATAGGCCTTCACTTAGCTTGACTATGACTCCAAACTCCCACTGCAGGGTCCAGTTGCAGACCCAGACTGACCTCACAGCAGTGTCTCTCCCATTTGGTCAGTCTTCTAGTCTTACTAAACCGTTCTTTCAATGCCTTCAATTCCTTCTTCCTCAGGATCTTCTCCTGACTAGCTATGCTTTTCTTTTATCACACTCAAAACACAGCTGTGACTTATCAGGGGTGAGGTCATCTGTATCTTTTTCTCCTAAAAATAGATCAGGAATAACCATCTTAGGAAGTGTTATCTTATAACACTCTTCTAAACAGTCATGTACCTATGACTTTAAAAATGAAACACACACACAAAAAAAATCCTACTAAAATAGCTTACAACCAATAACAACTACTATAGAGAAGTATCACTGACTGTGTTATCTGTAAAAGATAAAACAGCAGAGATTCTGCAGCTCCTTCTATTCACAAACAGGTCTTTATCAGCAGTTTATCACAGCTGCTTCAGTTGGAGTCGCCTTTTTTCTAAAAAAAAAATAACTACACTTTGAAATTTAGACAAGCATCTTTTAACAAAACTTAGAATAACTTTAAATTAAACAACACTTAAACTCGATAGAAATTAATTTGAAGAGAACTTAGCATCCGGATACCAAAGCAATAACATATAAATTATAGTGAAGCTTAACTCTGATTAGGTGCGGGGGGGGGGGGAAAGCCGAGCGAAACTTGAGCTTCCCTCGGGCCCCCTCGGCCCCCTCCGCAGCCACCCTCTCTCAAGCGGAGCTAGCTGGCAGCCAGCCCCCGCGCCTCCGCCTGCAGCGCCCGCGGTGCCGCGGGGGGGGAGCTGAGCACGGAGAGAAAGACTCCGGCCGCTCGTCGGGGGCGGCGAGAGCTGTGCCAAGCTCTCCATGCCCGGCCCGTCACAGCCCCCCGGGGCTGCCGCATCCCTGTCTCCCCCCAGACACCCGCGGTGGAAAAGCGGAGGGGGAAAAGCAACACAAAAAAACCCAACACCTTTAAAGACCGCATGTAGCAAAAAGGAAAATCACCGAAAACAAATACAGAAAAGGTTAAAAAGGACACAAAGCGCTTGTGGCTCCCACCTCCCGTCCCAGAGCCCGCAGAGCTCCGCGGAGAGGGGCTGCCGATGCAGGGCCCCGCCCCCCGGCAGAGCCGCTGGGTCTGTTGAAAAGCCCGTGCACCGAGACAAGCAGGGAATATAATTGGAACTTTCAGCTCTGGGAAGTTGTGTTGCAGGAAATGCTGTCCGACTCCTGCCGCCCTCAGAGTCCGCGCGCCCCACATGGAGCTGCAAACTGACCGGCGCCTGGGGCTCGGGGGTCCTGCGGAGGACAAAACTCACTCGCGCGGAGCCACCGCCGCCACCACTCGCCGCTGCGGCTTCCCGGGGAGCTGTGTTTGTTTCTGTGCGTTCCGCGCCATCCGCGGCCCCGTGCGCTCACCGCTCGGGTCCTGCTCTGCTGGCAGGATCTTGTCTTTGTTTGTTTCTTGCCGTCCTGCGGCTAGCTGTAGCCGTAGCCTTTCGCTACTTTGTATATTCGCTGCTTGAATTTCTTTTCGCTGCAGGCTGTTCTTTTTGGTTTTAACTGCCTTACAGCCTGTCCTACTCGAAAAAATCTTCTCTCTTGACCCCATTTCAATAGCCTTTTTAAAGCCTCCGGGTCATATTTTACATCTCTCCTAGAGAGAATATGCTGAAGAATGTTTAACGTTGCTTGCTCCTCCTTGGAGAGAACTTTTCCCATTCTCCAGCCCCAGTCTCTCACCTGGGTTGATCCGGTGTATCCGCTGCGCAGCGAATTTCTATCTGGAGCTTTTCCTGGGAGGTTTCTTTCGCTCCCGACTCCGCGTGGAAGCTGTCCTCCGACTCCCTCCAGCCGCAGTCCAGCCTTGGCCAGTCTCCGACCGGGTCCCCCCACCTATTCACTCTGCAGCACCCTCTTCAAACCCTCTCAGAGTCCTAAGAGTTCTTGGGCTGCTTCACTATCACACAGTCATCATGTCGTGGGTCACCAACATGCGTTCAGCAGAAGCCGTTTATTGTTTACATTAAGCTACAGTTATAAATTCTAAGGCTGCTTGTTCATGCGTTCATCATTATTTGATTGGTTCTTCCGTCTTGTCCATGCGTCCAGCATGCACCCTCCAGGAAACATGATTGGTCCCAGGTTATTGCTCTGTGGGTCTCCTTTATCTAGGTTTTGCATTCCTGGTATTCTTTCTCAGGCTCTTCTTATTTTAGCCCTGTTTTTCTCAGTAACCTTGACAAATTCCTGAGGGTTCTGATAACAATAACTGCGGGTGGTTTGGCTGGGGCACATTCTGGCCCAAGCTGTTCAAATACATTGCAACAAATGGCCACCCTGCACGTGCCTCTGATGAGGGCAGAGGCACATCTTGGATGAGATGCTTTCCAAGGAGATCAGCCTGAGGCCAGAGGGAAAGGCTTTCCATAGCAGTGCAGTGGCAGAGCCATGGGCAGTGGGAGCCAGGCAGAGCTTCTCCCCAGGCTGCCTTTGCCAACAGCCAACAAGCCATCTGTAGAGCATGAACACGGCGAGCTCATTGAGACACTTGATCAGCTTCCCTGTTAAGGGAGGCCGATGGGACAAAGCTGTGTGTCCTCCACACCAGAGCCTGCCAGCTCTCCTGGAAAGAACACCTGGCTGCTTGGAGACAATCCAGACACCAGCAAGGGTCTTCATAACACTCCAGAGAGCTGCAGCCTGGATGACACGTGGCTTCCATCATCGTCATCCAAGGGAGCCAAACCAGCAGATCTCAGAAGCTGACTGCTCCAGAAGCCTGGGAACCAAGGGGTTAACACGCTTGGCCAGGGAAGGTCCTGGGAGGAGAAAAGCACCAAAACTGTTTAATTGAAGTATTCAAATTAGATGGGGTTGCAAAGCAGTTAATTTCTCAACTTGAAAAAAACCAAAATATTTGCCAGCCAGGACCAGAAGCAGTGGGAGCCCATCGACAGCTTTGCTGGGGCTCCTCGTGCTGGGGAGGACTCCAGAGGTCTCTGCCATAATTACCTGCAGTCTTTAGTATTTTGTTCTGTAGTTTATGAACTTGCTTGGGCATTTTGTGGATAAAAGTCGGTGATCCAAACCCCAGCTGTATTTCTGCTTAAAGCAGCAAAGGGCTGCTGCCTGGCATTGCTGTGTGACACTGTTGTTTCAAAGAATTTCCTAATTTGCACAGTCTGGAGAGGATCAAACCAATGGCTGGTGGAAAGAAACAGTGGCTCTGCCAGGCTGGTGCTCCCTCCCAGCCTCCAGGACAGGCAACCACCTCCCATCCTTGCACAGATGGACCAACAAACAGCCCTGCATGGACCGAGCCACCACTCACACTGAGGGCTCACTGCCTCATTGATCCACTGCCTCATTGATCCATTGCCTCATTGATCCACAGCCATGGACACCTCACTGTCAGCAGCCCTTGAGCAAGTCCAGCCATGCCAGTGACAGGGAGAAGATGTTCTTCCCTCTGCCTTGTGCCACAGCAGACCTGGAGACAGCTCCAGTGTGGGGATGTGGATTTGGGATGCTGTGGGGACAGTGCCAGGGCTCATCCCTAGGTTAGTCCTTGTCTGTGGGCTGACAGCTCTCCTTGCTCTGGTCCATCTGCCTCACCCCTCAGGCTTTTCTCATCTATTTTTTTGCTGTTCTAATATTTTCTCTAATATTTAATCCCATGCTAAATTCTTTCCCATCCTCTTAAAATTCTGCAATTCTCCTATTTTTTTTCCTTATCTTGTCTGCGTAATTGAGAACCATCTTGAATCCCTCTGTGTTCAGTCTTCATACCTTGTGCCGCCACTATGTTCCAATCACTTCAACATGAGATCTTTGCATATTATTTCTGTGGAGACTCATTTTTGCATGTTTCCTAGAAAGAAAGTCATCTTCCATTAGCAAGTGCTTTGTGGTGAATGGAGGGGACATCACCTCAGGAGCAGAGGCAGCAGTGGAGGGTCCCACCTTGCACTGCCTCAGAGTGGTACTGATGAGACGAGCTGGGATTTCTTTCCCAGCAATATCTTCGCTCTTCAATGGCCCTGAGTGAAAGGCTTTGACACCCTCCATCAGCACAGCACCAGGTGAGGGCTGGCACACGTTCCCTGACACCCTCCCTCTGGCAATGCAGCTGCCACTGCCCCTGGTGTCACCCACCAAGTCTCAGCACAATGGGAAGGGAAGGAAAAAAGCCACTTCCCCCTGCACAGACACATTGCACCAAGAGCAGAGAAAATTGATCTCTGGCTGCTGAGCCTCTCTAGCACTTTGTGTTGGTGAAAGGAATAATCAAGCCTGGCCCTGGAAAAGGCAAAGACAAAAAGGAAATAAAAGCTTTCCCTGTCTAATGATTTCTCTCTGGGGTTGGGGCCCTCCCTGGGGACCCCAGTGGTGGTTTTGGGAGAGGCACTGGGGCTGCTTTTGCTTTGGGGCCTGGTTCAGCAGCAGATCCACAACAATCCCACAAAATTTTGCTTTTCCTGCTAAGTTGGCAGGTCTGAGGGAAAAGGGAAGAGGCTGCCGGGGCTCCCAGCTGAGCCCCCAGTAAGGGGGCTGCCACATGCACTTACACTGGGCTTGCCCAGAGATGTCACTTGAGCCACAGCACAACTTCTCTCCTGTCCTTTGTGTAGCAGCCATGGTCTGATGCAGAAGCCTGGCTTTCTCCAGGTTGTGGCCCTCAGACAACTGTGGGGGTTAGAGTTTGGGGACAAGGATCAAAGTGCTGAAGTGCCATTCACGGGGCTTGAGCAGGAAGAGAAGGCTCCTCACTTGTCCACAAGCCAAGGGTTGAGCTTTGCCCTCCACAAGAGTGTGGGCCATTTGCCACAGCCCATCACCAGTGGCTCAAAATCTGGATCTAATACTCTGTTGCCTCAACAATTACCAGATTAAAAGAAAAATCCACACCGAAAGGGGAGTCCAGAGGCTCCTTCAGGCTCATGGCAGCACACCCTGAGGTGGCCCAGCCCCAGTTTCAGCTACTTACAGTCCAGGGGACACACATTTCCGCAGGCAGCCCCCTCAGCCCCATCCTTGCCAAGCTGTCCAAGAGTCGGGGGTAGAGCTGTGGCAGTGTCAGACACCTGTGGGCAGGGGTGTAGGGGGACCATCACATCCCCACACTGGTCCAGGGAAGCTGACTGTCACCTCAGCCCCAGGTAAGCGCTGCCAGAGGGATGCTCCATCATTTGGTACCCTGTGGAAGATGAAGGTTGGTGAGGCTGCAGGTGGGGAGAGGCGGAGGAGGAGGTAGCAGATCTCTCCCAGCTCCTGCTCTGCAGCCCTGTGCCAGGACCGGCCAGGCTGGCTGGCCGTGGGCGTTGGTGACTCATGATCCCTGATCGCCATCCGATGACACATTTACTGCCAGCAGGATGGGCCTCCTGCCAGCACAGCAGCCCTGGAGCCTCACGGGAGGGTGGCTGGGCTTTGCCAGCAGCTGTGCTGATGCAGATGGGCAGGGAGGTCAATAGCTGCAGCCCTGGGATACACAACCTGATGTGCCCCCTGGCTGGGTGGGTAATGGGGACAGACCAGGACCCTCTGTCCCAATGTTCAGTGTGGGAGCACGGGCAGAGATGGGACCTGGCCAGGGCCAAGCATAGCAGGCCTTAGAGCCAGCCCAGCTCCCTCACCTCCCACAGCACCTTCCCTGCCTGCCTGCCCGGAGAGCTGGCTCCCGGCAGCGAGCCCACAGTGACAAATACCTTTAAAGCATTCTTTAAGTGAGAAATCTCACTGCGCTCCCTACACCAAGCCCTAATACAGTGCAGACCTAAATACAGCACTAATGCAAAAGCTTAAAGGATTTCCCACAACTGAGCAAAGCTGGCAGAGGGGTGAGAGCCTGGTGGGGGGAAGTGCAGCCCACCTCCCTCCTCAGCATGGGCTACCCTCAGTCTAACCCCACTGGTCCAAATGTGGCCACAGCCCCCACCCTCGGACTGTTCAGTGTAGGAAATTAAAATCTTTCAAGGCCTCATCCTCCTCAGCTCAAAGCCCCAAGTTGTCCTCATTACTGTTATAAATGGAATCACAAAATCGGATTAATATAAAAACAATTTATTAGAAAAAAATAAAACCGATCCCAATCACTAACAAAGAGAGAAACCACAATAAGGATGGACAGCGCAGCGCTGGGTGGACAGGGATCTGTAACCTAAGGTACAGATTTCCCAAATCCACACGGAGCGAACTGCTGCTTGGGGTCTTATAGGGTTTTTCGTGTCCCGAGGCAAAACAGGTGTGGAGCATAGTCCGATAAAGAGTCCAAATACAATGTTGAATGAATTTCCCGGATTCGTTGAGCCCTGTGAATAGCGATACGGGAAGGCTCTTTTCACCTGTGTATCAAGCTTATCAATTTTTGATTGCATTTGTGGGTGGGTTCCGGAGAGGTGTCTTCTCAGCCCGATGTGTCGCTGATCATTATCTTAGCTGGCCAACTTCTTTGTCCCCCTTGATGGTCCTGGTTCTGCTCTTTGTCTTGGGCTGATGAGAGGTTGTGACTTGAGCAGCCGCCTAACTCGGGAAGGAATTTTTAAACAAACTACACTTTTTATATCTTTATACTAACATTAATAAAACATATATTTCTATATTTTTCTGCACGAATTTTTACCCCAATGATACATTTATTACATTACCCTCACCAAAATCCCCTTGATTTATGCAATAGCACAAGTAGCATTGTGATGTGTGACCTGTGCATCACCCGCCCTCCTGCTGCCAGCACTGCTGGGGCCCTGCCTGTTCCTAACCTCGCTGAGGGTCACAACAGGGCCAGGACAGCAGGACTGGGCACATCCAGCTTCCAATGCACAAGGGATACTCCAGGCAGGGGAGCTGCTGAGCCAGCACCTGCTGCTCTTGCACACACCAACATCATGGGGTGTGGGTGGCCACCAGTACCCTGCAACCCAGAGAATACATGGTCTTACCTTTGCATTTCCTCTGCCTTAGCACAGCCACACATGGCTCTGAGAACAGTGATGGGAATATCCTGTGTCTCCTTACTAGCATGGCAGAGTGTGACCCTCGGGCAGGCTCACCCCACAGGGCAAGTGGCTGATGGCTTTGATTCAGGTTTCTGTGGGGGAAAGCAAAACACAGTTTTCTTCAATAAGAGTTTTCCAGAAGCTTTACAAACTACAGGCACCTTTGCTTTGGTGCAGCCACATGCAGCCCAAAACACCTCCCAGCATCCCTTGATGTGATCACCAGGAACTGTTCACCAGCAGGAGCCCTGCCATTCAGGTGCCCCTGTTCTGCAGGTATGAGGGCAAAACTGAGGGCTGGCAGAGATGTGCAGCAGGTGGGGCCACGGCCACAAAGGCTTCATGGCCATGGGGAGCACAGGACATGCAGGAACTGCAGCAGAAGCACTGCTATGGAGATGGGCTGAACGTTGGTGCTGTGAAGCATTAAAGCAGAAGCCGCATCAATTACAGACACAGGCTTCGAGCATGCAGTGGCTGCGGAGGGTGGGAGGCAGCAGCTCCCTTGGGAAGGCTCTGATAACATTTAGGAGCAAATCTTTTACACAAACCATGGAGCAAAGCAGAAATACCTCTGTGGAGCCCAGCTGTGGCTGTGAAGAGAGAAATGGTGCAGCAGCATGGTACCAGGGCCTCCTGCCTGGCAGTGGGGATCTTCCTCAGGCAGGTGGCCAGGTGTCACAGTGCCATCCCCTTGGGGCTGGATTTACACTTTTATATCCAGGGGAAGAGCAGTGGGAACAGTGGGGCAGGTGCCTGCTAAACAGACTGGCAGAGCCACCCTGAAAAAGGCAAAATGAGGAGGGAAGGGCAAAGCAAACATCTTCCAACTGAGCTAGGCCTTGCTGGGTGGCTGCTCCTCCAAGCCCATCCCCACAGCCTTCAGGCTGTGGCATTTTCTGTCTCCCTGTCCACAGACACCTGAGGCCTCCCAGCACACTCACAGGGATCCTTTGTTGGCATATGCTGCCATCTGAGAGATGTACTCAAGGCACCTGAGTGCATCATCTGCAGTAACAGCTCTGAGCACAAGTGAGAGGGTACAGGCTGTTCCTCACACTGCCCTGCACTCTGACATGACCCCTGCTGGGGAGAGTCAAAGGCTGCTTGTGTTGGAGAGCATATTTTAGATCCACAATTCATTGGGGATTAGCCAAACATTTCTCCATTCTATTTCTCATAATAAATAAATAAATCAAATTGATCTATTTATCCAGCACTAAGACCAGATTGAATAACAACTGGCTTTGGACCATCTGAATATGGAGCAAGTATTGAAAAATCGAATTTTCCCATGTTTCCCACTGAAGCTTTAACAGTCAAAGAGCTAAAAGAGATTTTTGTATTAAACTTGACTTTCCTGCACAAACAAGCCCCAATGAAAAAGTAGATGGGCTAGGTGCTGTAAGACTTCAAAATGACACATGCTGTAAATACAACATCATGAATAATTTTGGTCAGATCCTTTAATCCAACTCCATCTATAAAGCAGTTTGCAGCAGCTCCTCCTGTAACTTCTGCAAGTGGGCCCCAGGTAAAATCCCACATCCCTGGCACAAGGATGCTGTTTGGCCTTGAAACACAATTTGAAGTCTCTTGTTGATGGACTACCCTCAATTTTCAGTGCTAGTGTGGGACTCCCACCTCCAACCTCCTCCATGGGGGAGGCTTCTGAGCAGAGCTGGTGCCTTCAAGAAGCCAAGGCCCAGCTCATCCCACATCTCAAGGAATGCATCACTTGAAAGCCCCTGCTTCCATCCTGCAGGGAAAGAAAGCCAGACCAAAGCTAGCAATAAAAATTATGAGCAGCCATTCAGGAAGGATCCCATGCTTCCACATCAACTGCCTAGAAAAGTTTCCGTTCCACTTTTTTTTTTATCTTAGAAACAATTCAGACATTTAACTGTGTCATCAGATGAGGCAGGAGTCATTTATAGAAGAAAGTTCCAAGTGGCCTTGACACACAAATAGAGTCAATTAACCTGCAAGAAGTCAGGGGAACAGGCTGATAAAAAAGCAGCAGTTACATAATTTGTCCTGGGCTCAGTCTGTCTGTTCTCAAAGTCAGCAGCTTGTCCTACTGGGGATGAGGAGCAGGGTCTGCCCAGCCTCCTCTGGCAGTGCCTCCTCACCGCCGCTCCTGCCCCGAGCAGCTCTACTGCACCCACATCCCCTGAAACACATTCTCAAACTCCCAATCCCTCCTCCAAGTCCCAAGAGTCAGATTCTTAAACTCCTTTGGGAAAACAGCCAAGGATCCCTCCCCTGCTGTGAGAGGACTCCCTTGTGCTGGCACCAAACTCCTCTGGCTGCACCATCCAGGCTCACCCGTCACACTGGTGTCCTGTCACGGCCGCCTGGGTGCCAAGGCTGCACCGACACTTGCACATCACAAGGGCAGTTACTCACATCCTCGAGGCTCCCGACGTTGTCCTCTTGCCCACGAGCTGAGTGATGCTGTGGCCTGGGACAGCCATGTGCCCTGCCTTGGTGCCTCCAGCTTAAAGCCTTGATGGAGCAAGTGGTGACCACAAGCCAGTTTAAGGGTGAAAGCCCCTCTGACACAATGCTGTTGGTAAGAAGGTGGTGACCAAGGTGGCCTCACTGTTGAGCAGTTTTCTTACATCTAAATCTACGCAATGTTACAGAGAGGACAAACAAGCTCATCAAGAAGCAATTTTCTCTTGCAGCAGCCTAGACCCAGCTCAGCCAGGGTGGCTCCAGACCATGGTGAGAGGAAGCCCCAGCTTGTGCTGGCTGGAGGCATGAGCCTGGCCGGGCAGCCTGGGATGAGCTGGGCACTTGGAAGAGAGCTGGGGAATCCAGGCTGCTGCCAAAGGGGAGCTCACTGATGTATTATTGCACTGGGACATTCAAAACAGTATCTGACATGAATGCTGAAATTCAGAGAAAAATTAATACACACACCACTTCTACAAAAGCTGCAGGCCTTTGGAGTTGATTCATTCTTTATGGTTATCTTCAAATGCACAGCTCTGATCTCTTCTCTAATCACATCACAGACAGGATCAGAAAGGAAGCATGGAAAAATACAAGCCAAGCAGACCACATCACATGTGTCTCCGAAGGTCTAAGGCACGAGAGAAACCAAAAGGCAGCATCTGGAAAGTTTTACTTTTTATTTTTCTAAAATACAAATGTCTGTCTTGTGTTAGTAACTTTATTATGATAGGCCAAATGCATCCAGTAAAAAGGAGGCACTGGCTACAGAATTCAAAATAAGGAAGATATTTTCTGGAAACAAATTTATTCTGTTGATCTACACTTCAGATATAACAGAGATTCATATTCATTAATTATTATTTTTACATCAGAATCTTTGAAGTTTGGGACTAATAAACTGGAACTTGAAAAGTTTTCAAAGTAAACTCCTATTAATGTGTAGATATGGATCCATAAAAAACATAACCAAGAATTTTATACACTTTATTAAAAGATCAAAAAATAAACAATAACAATATAGAAGTAACATACTAAAATGAGTAGCATTATGCACATTTCTAAAGCACGTACAAGCACTACAGCAATATAATGTGGCAAAAAGAAACATAAATTCAAAGTGTACACCCTGTTGGTAGCAGTTGAGGGAATGAACTATCCTGTTATGGAACTGAAATATTGCATTAACCTACGCCTGTCTGGATCCAATGATATTTTAATTTCTTACAATTCCACAGGGCTAAGTGTAATAATTTGTATATATTTTCTAAACTATTCCATTAAATTGATATCTAATGTTTCCCTTACTTTGTTTTACCAGAAATGCCTATGAAAATAAGAATGTGCTTCAAAGATCTACTTTACACAGTACAGTATAAATGTTTTTATATATTTAAATTAAAAATTGACAATTTAGGAGAACATTCTCTCTTTGATTTTAGTGATTGCCTAAAATACAATTCTCTATTAAAAAAAAAATAGCGATCTGTTGTCAGGTGATGTAATAAAGGGTGAGGAGTCGGTTCATTTTCATGATCTAAAAAGAAATTAAAACAAAGCTAATTGGAAAGAAAAAAAAAATCCCATAATCCAGTCTAAGAATGGTCTTATCATCCCCTCATCTGCTAGGATACAAAAGCCATGGCAACAAAATCATTTGGCTTCCACCACTATCAAATAGCATCTGTGTACAGTAATAAAGAACTGGAACCTTGCAATTTGGTGTCAGGTAATTCTCTCTGTTGTGTCTTTGGAAAAATAACTTCATTTTATTTAACAGTTGTGTTATTTTACATGTTTAAATATCTTATTTGAGAGGCATATAGAGTTATTTTTGATGATAGAGGATGTCAGTAAAGATCACTAGCAAAGATTTTAGCAGTGTTGTCATGATCATGCTCATACTCTGACAAAGTTTGACCAGCTATGATTCATTTCACATAGTGCAAAATATTTTTCTCTCATAATCCTAGAAATGAGAAAGAGCTTGATTATAGAAACTGATTATGGCAAAGGGAAGCCATAATCGTGTGGTGGCTTGAACTACCTGATTAATTTGTATTAAAATCTAGGTTATTATATAACACCACAGAGAGAAGCAACATCTGATTTTTCCTCATTTTAGAGACCCTGGGGCTACTCCAATTCAGCAAACCACCACTTGCACAGCCCTGTGGTGCAGAGTGGGCTGGCTGGGCACACACTGGCATTGCCAGGAGTCGGGAATGCTGGCCAAGGAACAGGTCTTGGGCTTGGCAGCAACAGCTCAGCCCCCAACCCTGGGACATCCAGCAAAGGGCGACAGTGACATCGGATGCCACCTCCCACCAGTTCTGCTCTGGGGGACTTGACTCACTGCTTGAGTCAGGACCAGATGCATGGCAAAAACAGCTACTTTTCTGAAGCAAAACTGGAGCTTGGGTTTTACAAAACAAACAAAAAACCTTAATAAAAAATTCCAACAAAAACCAAAACTTGTTCCAATCAAAAATAATTGGGTCAACACAGGTGCTTCAGCTGCTCCAAAATCCCCCAG
This sequence comes from Trochalopteron elliotii, assembly GCA_024734555.1. Lineage (NCBI taxonomy): Eukaryota > Metazoa > Chordata > Aves > Passeriformes > Leiothrichidae > Trochalopteron > Trochalopteron elliotii. The sequence goes on from JANPWX010014019.1 coordinate 15,094, forward strand.
CACTGCAGAGCTCCAGCAGTACCAACACAAACAGGAATAAGAGGCTGCTCACTGAGGGGCCACAGCTTTGCTCTCCTTTGGTGGCAACTCAAAGGGGCTTGTTAGTCCCAGCCCGGAGCACCCAGCTGGCCACACTGCCACCAGCCTCCACCTCCCTGCCCCAGCAGCACCTGCAGCACTACCATGTGCCTCTCAAATAAACACCATGGTTGTCACACAGCAGGAGGAACTGGTTCCAGACAATCCCAACCCATCCCTGTCCATCTACAGCTCACCAGCTCCTTCCATTTTGTTACCTTGCCCCAAAAGGTTAAAAAAAAAATCAAGAAGTTGTGACATTTCAAATTTGCACTGGGATTTAAAACACTCACCACAATGACAGTCACCTCCCACAGATAAACACTTCCAGACAGAAATAGGATTAGGTGCTAGAAAAAATGTTGTGTGCTGCCATGGACCTACCAGTCCTAAAAGGATTCACCAAGAACACAACCTATCAGAAACATGACCTGGGGTGTGTTTAAAAATGTAGGCTGATTAATAAAAGTAATTTGAATCTTTGCTAGTGACCTTACTAATTAATTCCACACCGTTTCCCATTCTCTGTGCTGCAGGTTGGAGCTGACCTGTTATCAGTCTGCTGTATAATAAGCTATGGCAAACTACAAAGCTTTTACAACAGCAAAGCAACATCATGCTTTCAGATAAGTTTTATAGCAAAAAACTCCTCCTTTTCAAAGCCTTAGTAATACCTATCTCTTTTACAAACTTTTCCTGTATTATTACAGACTTTTTATATTCAAAATAAGTTCCAAGGATTTCTTTCGTGGACTATGTACATAAGTGCAAAAAAGGTGTCTCACACATTCGTACACTAACTGAATCAGTTTAACTGCAGCATATTTGTATCTTCAACACCGTTATGGGGTCATTCCACAATACTTTTTTTCTTATGTACAGCTTTTACTAATATAAATTAGTATTAAAATAGTTATATGCTTAATTATTTAGCTCTGATCGTAACATAATCGTGTGAGTGTCCAATTTCTGGAGAAAAGAAAATTGCAGGCAAAGCTACAGTACTGAAACTGATAAATTCTGAATTCCCACTGTGTGAATGGATGTGAAATGAAAGCAAGACCGGTCACTACGTTGTAAATACAGGCTGCTGTGTTTCCGAAGTGAAAATACTGTGGAATAACCCTTGCCACACAACAATTTCTACAAGCTATAAAACCTGACTTTAAATCCATGTGTTGTAAACTTCTTGACTGAAAAAGTGACCTTAAAGACACAAATTCAGCGTTCACATAGGACTTTGGAATTTTAAAAATATTCAATCATATCTTTATCTGACAGTATCGAACTGTACCTTTAACAAGCTCATACTGTTACACATCACTTTTAATTTACATGTGAAAATTTCACAAATAATGTATACAAAGGTAGCCATGTTGTAGTTTTGTTGCCATAGCAACAACAACTTAATATAATTAGTTAACAATGAATCTATCATTGTAGGAGTTACATACAAAGTTAATTTTGTTCTTAAACCGTAAACTATACAAACTAGTTATGGACTGTATTCTATACCTTACCATGCTTCAGTGTTGGTTTAGAATAGAACTAAATGGGCTGAATACATGTATTAAAAATTTTAAATTTTCTCTAACTCTCCTTCAAAATTAAATTCATTAGTTACTAAAGATATCAAAGAAAGCAATAATGAAAACCTTAAAAACTAATGGTAGAGAAATGAAAATATATGACATGAATTAATACATTGTAGCCTAGTAACAATGAGTTGTGGCTCTATTTACATTTGGATTAGGCTATCAACTATTTTTTTTTTTAAAGTTATTACAGTCTTTAACATACAGTATATACTC
>JANPWX010014050.1:0-24962 GCA_024734555.1 Trochalopteron elliotii
TAAATATTCCCATTAGCATTGACACCCGCAGTGATGCCATGCCAGCCTTTGGCTTACCTACTGCAATCCTGGTATCCCCTTCCCCCATCGATTCCGGTTTAAGGCATCTCAATCAGTCCTGCCAGCTTATGGCCAATGACACATTTTCCCTATTAGGACAGATGGATACCATCAGGCCACAGCATACCTTAGAATCATAGAATCATTGAATATCTTGAGTTGGAAGGGACCCGCAAGGATCATTGTGTCCAACTCCTGACTCTGCAAAATCAACCCAAAAATCACACCATGTGCCTGAGAGCATTGTCCAAATGCTTGTTGAACTCTGTCAGGCTTGGTGCTATGACCACTTCCCTGGGGAGCTTGTTCCAGTTCCTGACCACCCTCTGGGTGAAGAAAATTTTCCTTATAACCAACTTAAACCTCCCTGACACAGCTTCATGCTATTCCCTTGGGACCTGTCTCTGGTCACCAGAAAGAAGAGATTGGTGCCTGCCCTCCATTTCCCCTTCTGAGGAAGTTGTAGACTGCTATGAGGTCTCCCCTCATTGTCCTCTTTTCTAGGCTGACCAAAATAAGTGACCTCAGCCACTCACCATACAGCTTTCCCTCTAGACCCTTCCACATCTTTGAAGCTCTCCTTTGGACTCTAATAGCTTTAGATCTTTCTTATATTGTGTTGCCCAAAACTGCCCATAGAAGTCAAGGTGAGGTTGGCCAGGACAATGTAGAGGGGAACAATCATAGAATCAGACAACCATAAAATCTGGAATAGACCTCTAACAGTATTGAGTCCAAAAGTCAACCTAGCACCACACTGTTCACCACTAAACCATATCCCCAAGTGCCACATCCACACACCTTTCAAACACTTCCAGGGATGGTGATTGCAACAATTCCCTGGGCAGTCTATTTCGATGCCTGAACACCCTTTCCGTGAAAAAAACCTCTAATATCCAATCTAAACCTCCCCTGGAGCAACTTGAGGTCATTTCCTTTCGTCCTGTCACTTCTTACCAGAGAGAAGAGCTCAACTTCCACCTTGCTACAACCTCCTTTCAGGTAGTTATAGAGAACAGTAAGGCCTCCCCTCAGCCTCCTTTTCTCCAGACTAAACAACCCCTGTTCCCCCATAATACTTGTTCTCCAGACCCTTCACCAGCTTTGTCTATCTAGTTCCAACTCCCCTGCTGTGGGTGATGTCTAAAGATTTTTGCTTTTTATGTATTTTTCATATATTCATAGCTCTGTGGAATACTATTGCATAGTTATGTAGCTCCTAGTGTTTTTCCTACCCTTTCTCTTAAATTTTAGAACAGTAAGCTAACCTTCTAACACATTCCTGAAATACTGTTTAGCCTTATTTTCAAGTAGAGGACCTACAAAAGGAATACTTAGTTTTCCAATCAGAATCTGAGAAGACATAACAAGAAGTGGGGCAAAGAAGCCCTGGACCAATTCCAACGTGGCAGTACCCAGGGGAAAAATTACCTAACCAACTGCTTTTCTAATTGGACAGTATTTGTTAAATATGCTAATTTGTTAAACTTATAAAATTGTAGAAATCTGGTGCTGGGTGTGCCCATGACCACCGGGACACCTGGAAGCTTCCAAATAAAGGTTGTCTTTTTATTTTACTATTTTAACACTGTTGCAAGGGTTTTTGTCTTTTGATATCAGGCAACATGGGCATGATACCATTGGCCTTCATGGACTTGTGGGCAAAATGCTGGCTCATTTTCAGACAGCCGTTGACCAATAACCTCAGGTCCTTTTCCGCTGAGCAGCTTTCCAGCCACTCTTCCCCAAGCCTGTAGCATTGCGTGTTGTTGTGACCCAAGTGCAGGGCATAGAATTTTGCCCATGGAACCTCACACAATTTGTCCTGACCTATCTACCCAGCCAGTCCAGATCCCTCTGTAGGGCTTTCCCACCCTCCAGTAGATTACACTCCCACTCAACTTGGTTTTGTCTGCAAACTTGCTGAGGGGTGGAGTAGTCTGGCCTGGCTTACCATCTTCAAACACACATCTGTCCCTTTGAAGTAAGACTTGACGGATAAGCTGCTAAACTGACCTGGAGGCATGTGGCTGGCAGTCAACTTCTTTACAAAAAGTCCAGTCTACTTTCATACAGTTAGATCCTTCCACATCATTTTTTTGAAGTGTGTGAAGTTTCTCCCATGGAGTTTGGGGTGCCTCTCCATGGTTACTTCCCAGGGATTGTGGGACAAAGTTGCAAAATTTAAACCATTGACGGTCTGAGGCTAAAATAAGATCCAGCTGCCACTAGACTTCTCTCTCTGAGGAGTTTAGAAAGCAAGGGGGTCTTCTTGGCACCTTGTGACTCAGTGGCAGAACTTCTTTAATAAACTTTGCCTGAAGCTCCCACTCCATTTGCAACACACTTATGAGAGATTTTAATTTCCCAGACATCAACTGGGAATACCATAGTGCTGTGACAAGCAGGTCTTGGAAATTCCTAAAGTTTGTGGAAGATAATTAATCCAGCTGTTCTTGGGGTACCCAGACTGTTGAGCTGGAAGACAAGGATGGGGAGCAGAATGAAGCCCCATGATGCAAGGGGAAATGGTCAGTGACCTGCTGTACCCCTTAGACACACACAAATCTACAGGGCTGGACAGGATCCACCCAAGGCTACTGAGGGAGCTGGTGAAAGTGCTCACCAAGCCATTTCATATACCAGCAGTCCTGCCAAACCAGGGAGGTCCCAGTTGACTGGAGGTTAGCAAATGTGGTGCCCATCAAGAAGATGGGCCATAAGGAGGATCAGGGGAACTACAGGCCTGTCAAACTGATCGCAGTGCTGGGGAAGGTTATGGAGCAGATCAGCAGACTTTAACCTCTTCAGGTATCTGCTTGGTAGGGTGTCATGGGATAAAGCCCTGGAGGGAAGAGGGGCCCAAGAAAGCTGGTTCAAGGATGACCTCTTGAAGATCAGAATCAATGCATCTCAACAAAGAGGAAGTCAAACAAAAATACCAGGAAGCCTGCATGGATGAATAAGGAATTCTTGAACAAACTCAAACACAGAAAGGAAGCCTACAGAGGGTGGAAGCAAGGACAGGTAGCCTGGGAGGAGTACGGAGTGATTGTCCAAGCAGCCAGGGATCAGGTTAGGATAGAGGCTAAACAACTATTCATCATATTTGAGAAGTCATGGCAGACTGGTAAAGTTCCCATTGAATGGAAAAGGGAAAACATGATCCCCTGAGAGAGACCAATCTGATTTTTATTTATGCCTCAACATATGTTATATTCTTATAGGGGCTGTATATGTGGTTGCAGCCCTGTCCCCAAGGAGGCTTCTCCTGGCAGCCAATCAGGGCAGAGAAAGCCTCCACGATAGGACTGTGAGTGACACTCCCCCCTCCCACTTGCTGGTGGGGCAAATGCCCAAATGCCCACGAAGAATGCCTGGATGCCCTGGAAATCGAGCTGTAAGAGGAACCTTAGCACTGAGGACTGAAAAAGGCTAGAAATAAAACCCCATAGACCGGTGTCTATAGAGCAGGTATTTGTTTATTGCAGCACTGGAGATGAGGGGGATATCTCTACCTAACTCATTCACCTTTGTCAAGTGCTGTGGTATATTTATACAGTAAGTATTGCTTAATGTTACTATGTCATTATAACATCATCATATACGTGTTGGAGCTAATTTACATAGTATGATCTCACAGTTATTAGATAGTTCTTTTGCACTGTGCTTGCACCTCCCCAATTTGGGGGTCTTCGGGGGTCTGTGATGAAGGCTTCCAAGGTCTTCTTCGCATCTGAACTTTTCAGCTTTGCCTTCGGAGCATGTTCAGTTACAGCGTTGCTTGGTCATTCTGGTTCTCACCAGCCTAAATTCTTTATTTTGTAGCTAATTGGCTTTACATTTGCCAATTTCTCATTAGTACTATACTTATCTATCTTTGAAACTATCCACCTGGTGAATTTTTTCTTTTTTTTTTTTTTGTCTATTCAGCATTAAGCAACTAGTTAACCATATACTAGCCATTACATTGTATAGGAAGTTATTTATATCAGGTTATATAGGTATAAATGCTATGATTTGGGTTATATAAGTACAGACAGTTATGATTCAGGTTATATTGCTATCAGGTTATATAGATATATCAGGTTATATTGATATAACTCAAGCTCTATAAGCACCTTGTAACTTTGACCTAAGTTATATAGGCATCAGCACATGAAAGCAGCTAACTGCGACACAATGAGAGCCATTTTGCTTTGGGTTGCTTTGAGGGAGCGGGGACTCACCTGTAGGGTCCTCTCGGCCCCCCTCCCCCCCTTGCGTTTTCCTCCCTGTTGTCCTGCTTCCCTGCTTCACCTTTCCAAAAAAAGAGCTTGTCGTCGTGACAACCTCGTGCTCCTCTGCCTCCCCGACGAAGCAGGTGTCACTGCAGCCAGCCGCCTCTGCCGTGCTTCCCGGGCATGGCCGCCGCCAGCCTGCACGCAGTCGAGCCCACAGCTGCAGCCGTTGTCTGCAGCACCAGTCCACTTGCACATAACTGCAGCGATCACTGCTGTGTTTTCTGCGCTGCCTGCCACACCAACCTGCCATAGCACTAGCCCGTAGCCACCAGCCTGTTGCCACCACCTGCTCTCGATCGTGCCGGCAGCCCTGGCGCCCCAACCCTGAGAACCTGCAGCTGTTCCAGGATTGCGTCCGTGGCCACGACAGTCTGTTCTTCGCAGATGGAAGTGTGAAAAACAAGTTCCACTCTCTTAGAGAAATTTATAAGTTTAATAAAAAAATAAAAATAGACAATCGGGAGACAGAAAGGCAAAAGTATCTCGGCTGAGGGTGCTTGGCACAAGGCTAGCCAGCAGCACGCACACCCTTTCAGATTTCTATTTTTAAGGATCGCGGTGTTGCATATTCAATAGACCTTAATAAATGATTCAAACATTCTTTTCGAGTCTTTATCTGTTTCAAGTATCCCCAATCATCTTATCTGGTAGATTTATTTGTGGGTGGCTCCACTTTGTCTGGTAACATGGGTCTCATAAATCTTTCTCTTGAGGTTTTTTGGTTATTTTCATTCGGATAAAAAACCAGAAAGTTAGCAGTCTTTATGCAGGGTTACAAGGTGACGACCCCCTCCCATACCTTCTGGCTTGGTCAGTTTAGATGTTAGAAAGAAGAAAAAAAAAAACAGTCTTTTTGCTGTTAACTCTCTGGTACAATCAAAAAATATACATTCATTACCTTTCTAAACTCTATTAATAAAACATAATACTGTACAATTATACATATAGTATTCATGTTAATATTTGCGAAAAGCCAACTATATAATATGCATTTATAACAGAAGGAACACGCAGCCTGCTACTGTTTGGAAATCGCGCCCAGCCCACCATGGGAGCTACGCAAACATACTGTGGTTCGCAGCACACACACTCCGCCTGCTAAGCTGATGCCGACAAAGAGCTGGGGTTCTTGTGGTAACACTGTCCGTCTTCTCTTTCTTTCCCCCTCTCTCTTTTCCCTCTCTCTGCTCCCTGTTCCCCCTTTAGTGGGAACACTAACCCTTTTTTGTCAATAAACGGTTCTCAGCTATAATATTGCTTCATTTGCACTTTATTTTCATCTGAGAAATTTATCAAAAGAATCTTTCCCAACTCCCCCTTTTATAGCAGAATGGGACACCTCCATTTCTAAAAAGGGAAATAAGAAAGACCCAGGGAACTACTGGCCAGTTAATCTCACCTTGGTGCTGGCAAGATCATGGAGCAGACCCTCCTTGAAACTATGCTAAGGCACATGGAAAATAAGAAGGTGATTGGTGACAGCCAACATGTCTTCACTAAGGGCAAATTGTGCCTGACAAATTGGGTGGCCTTCTCTGATGGGGTTACAGCACTGGTGGATGAGGAATGAACAACTGAGGTCATCTACCTGGACTTGTGCAAAGCATTTGACACTGTCCCATACGACAGCCTTATCTCTAAACTGGAGAGATAGATTTGAGGGATGGACCACTTGGCAGATAAAAGAATTGACTGCATGGTCACACTCAAAGAACTGTGGTTAACAGCTTGATGTCAAAGTGGAGATCAGTCACAAGTGGTGTTTCTCAGGGGTCATTATTGGGACCAGTGCTGTTTAATATTTGGTTGGTGATTTAGACCAGTGTGATTGAGTGCACCCTCAGCAAGTTTGCCAACGACACCAAGTTGTGTGGTACAGTCAACACTCTGAAGGGAAACAATGCCATACAGAGGGACCTTGACAGGTTTGAGAGGTGGGACTGTGTAAACCTCATGAAGTTTAATAAGTGCAAGGTCCTGCATGTGGGTCAAGGCAATGCCAAGCAGAAATATAGGCTGGGCCAAGAATGGATTGAGAGCAGCCCTGAAGAGAAAGGCTTCTTCTTTGATATTATAAATGACAATATAGTATTGGCTTTCACAATTATGTATTAGCTTTTGCATATTATTTTTATTAATCACAAAGATTTTGATATGGTGCAATTTATATTTTCTTTTAACTGCTTTTTGGTATAGTATAATCAGTATAATCTGTCAATTTATGTATGTACTGTATAGCTTATACAAATAGTAGTGTGATGTATATATCTTAGGCCGTAGAGACTATGTGATGTGAAAATGCTTTTATTCATGTAACTAACTCAGAGAATGGTGTAAGATAATTAGGTGGTTCCTCACATTTGTGGACTGTCTTATCTGAATGATAAGATAACAGTGACAAAAACCAGAACACCAAGAAAAGAATTTACTGACTCTTCGTTATCAGGGAGTGTAAAAACAACAGGATGGAACCAAGAGAAGGAATAAAATATATTGATTTAATCTACAGGATGGCATGAAGACAAGTCAAAGGTTAAAACCAAGCAAAATAATTTCTAGAACATCTAAACTCACAGGAATGTTTGAATAATGTATAAACTCTCATGAATATGCATGGAACTCATGTAATGTAACTATAAGAACATTGTTTTAAGCGAATGGTGGTTTTGGCATATTGCCAAACACCCCAGCACTGGATATTGTCCCTTTTATTCCTTATTAAACTTTTAAAATTTCAGAGAGTGAGCTCTGTTTTTCACATTTGAGAAGCTAATCATGACCCAAAAATGCACATTTGCAACCCAGAAAGTCAACTGTATCCTGGGCAGCATCAAAAGAAGCATGACCAGCAGGCTGAGGGAGGTGATTCTCTCCCTCTACACCCCTCTCATGACATCCTACCTGAAATACTCCATCTAGCTCTGGAGCCCCCAACATAAGAATGTGGAGCGAGTTCTGAGGAGGGTCATGAAGATGATCACAGGGCTGGAGCAACTTTCCTATGAAGATAAGCAGACAGAGTTGGGGTTGTTCAGTCTGGAGAAGAAAAGGCACCAGGGAAACCTTATAACAGCCTTCCAGTACTTAAAGGCCTACAAGAAAGCTGGAACAGGACTTTTTATATAGGCATGTAGTCATAGGACAAGGGAGAATGTCTTTAAACTGAAAGAGGTTAGGTTTAGATTAGATATTAGGAGGAAGTTCTTCATTGTGAGGGTGGTGAGGCACTAGCACAGGTTGCCCAGAGAAATTGTGGATGCCCCATCCCCGGAAATGTTCAAAGCCAGATTGGATGAGGTTTTGAGCAACCTGGTCTAGTGGAAGGGGTTCTTGCCCATGGCAGGGGGTTTGGAACTAGGTGATCTTTAAGGTCCCTTCCAACCCAAGCCATTCTATAATTCTATGATCTTGAGTGCCATCACATGAACTGTACAGGACAGTCCTGTTCATTATCAATGACCTGGACAAGGGGACTGAGTGCAGCCGCAGTACATTTTGAGGCAACACCAAGTTGGATGGGAGTGTTGATCTGCTTGATGGTAGGAAGGCCCTACAGAGGGATCTGGACAGACTGGATTGATTGGCCTGGGCCAAACTGCATGGTGTTTTAAAAGGCCAGGTGCCGGGTCCTACACTTGAGTCACAACAATTCCATGCAATGCTACAGGCTTGGGTAAGAGTGGCTGGAAAGCGGCCCAGAGGAAAAAGGACCTGGGGGTGCTAGTTGACAGCCAGCTGAATATGAGCCAACATTGTGCCCACGTGGTCAAGAAGGCCAACAAGATCCTGGCTTGTACCAGCAATAGTGTGGCCAGCAGGATCAGGGAAGTGATTGTCCCCCTGTACTCAGCACTGGTGAGGCCACGCCTTGAGTGCACCTTTGTTCAGTTTTAGGCCTCTCACTTCAAGAAATACATTGAGGTGCTGGAGTATGTCCAAACTAGAACAAAGAAGATGGTGAAGGGCCTACAGAACAAGTCTTATGAGGAGCAGCTGAGGGTACTGGGGTTGTTTAGGCAAGAGAAAAGGAGGATTAGGGGAGATCTTATCCCTTTCTACAACTACCTAAAAGGACATTGTATAAGGCGGGTTTCAGTTTCTTTTCCCAGGTAACAAGTGACAGGACAAGAAGAAATGGCTTCAGGCTGCCTCAAGGGAGGTTTAGATTAGATATTAGGAAAAATTTCTTCACTGAAAGGGTGGTCAGGCATTGAAACAGGCTGCTCATGGTAGTTATCATCCCTGGAAGTATTTAAAAAATGTGTAGATATGGAACTTAGGGATATGGTTTAGTGGTAGACTTGGCAGTGTTAACTTTACAGTTGGACTAGATGATCCTGAAGGTCTTTTCCAACCTAAATGATTCTATTTTTACATCCCTAACCAAGTTCATCTCCAGCTCTGCCTTGGCTTTCTTGATCTCCTCCTTGCACTTCAAGGCCATATCCCTATAATCTCCTGAAGATGTGTATCCCTGCTTCCACTGCCTATTCATTTTGTGTTTTAATTTGGCTGAGGTCTTGACTTAGCCAAACTCTCCTCCTTCCTTGCTCAACTTCTTCACATCAGGACTGAGAACTCTTGTACCCTAAGAAAAACATCATCAGGACTCAGGGAGATAAGTCAGCTAAAAAGAAAAAAGAATATAGTTTAACATTTCAGCCTGTCATGGTTTAACCCCAGCAGGCAATTAAGCATCACACACCCTGGGTGGGATGGGGAAGAGAATAAAAGAATAAAAGTGAGAAAACGTGTGTGTTGAGATAAAGACAGTTTAATAGGGAAAGTAAAAGCTATGCAAAAAAGGAAAGCAAAACAAGGAATTCATTCACTACCTCCCATTGTCAGGCAGGTGTTCAGCCATCTCCAGGAAAGCAGGGCTCCATCAGGCATAACAGTTACTTGGGAAGACACACACTATCACTTCTAATATCCCCCCCTTCCTTCTTTTTCCCTCAGTTTTATATGCTGAACATGACATCATATGGTATAGGATATCCCTTTGGTCAATTGGGATCAGTTGCCCTGGCTGTTTTGGCTACCAACTTCTTGTGCACCCCCAGACTCCTCGCTGGCAGGGCAGTAGGAGAAGCAGAAAAGGCCTTGACTGTGTGTAAGCACTGCTCGGAGGTAATGAAAACATCCTTGTATTAACAACTCTGTTGCCAGCACAAATCCAAAACACAGCCCCATACTAGCTACCATGAAAAAAATTAACTCAATCCCAGTCAAAAGCAGCACACAGCCCTAGAATCAGTTTTGTGTATAGCTTGTATGAGGTAGACTTTGCAAAGTGGAATTAAAATAAACTGATAGGGCTACTATTTATCCAGTCAGATGAATCTCATGTTCTCTTATCTAGTCCCTAAAATACTCACCTCCCCCAAAACAAAATACAACAACAAAATCCAAACCCAAAACACTTCCAGTTGAAGGTTCAGACAAACAGCCTGAACAAAACTTCATCACTCATATTTGGACTATTCATTCTCATGTTAAATGTAATTCTGAAGCAATACTATTTTTGTAGAAGACAGGTGCAAACATATTTTTGTTTAGAGTTCACCTGACCCTTTCAACAGCCTCTCAACATTCTACAGGCTGCAGCAGACTGACTCAGTAGCCTTGACCAGGCTAAAGCCACTTACACACTTTCTCCTTCCCCTTTGTTCTATAAGGCTTTTTTTCCTTCACAACCATCACCTCCTGCCTGTGCTAAACCAATTTCAGCAATGCAAAGCAAAGTCACAAACTTAGAGACACAACTTGAAAGTAATTTTTTCTTCCAAATATTTTGCACCTACTATATCTGCAAATAATGTATAATGTTATAATACTAAAGGAAATCATCCTAAAGTCATACTCAACCAAACAATACTGTTTATTGTCCCACCACTGCCACTATATGTACTGTGGACATTTGACTGCATATGCTGTTGTCAGTTTTCAGCATTTCTCATGTGCCCTGTCAAGTTTCTCCAAATCTGAAGTTTTTTGTTCAGTTTCTTTCTCCTATGTATGTTTAAATAAAGAAATTCTTACATGGTTTTAACAGTGTTTATTTCTATTTTTCATATCACAGTTCCAACACCTAAAAAGTAGTTCTTGCGGACTATTTCAACATTAGCCAATTTTGCCCCTTTTACACACAACCCCACACACACCCACACCCCGGTCATTTGCTTTCTTCTAAGAACTTTACTTTTTTATTTTAATGGATGAAAAATAAATGAGACTGAGCACACTACTGCTCTCCCCTGTATCTTGAAATAAAATATCTCTCTCAAATAATTCCTGCCTCCTCCTCCTGCTTGCAGTAACCCCATTTTAAATCCCGGAGAACAATGCACTTCACTCCGTGCCCCTTCCCCGGCCTGGACATGGCAGGCAGGAGCAGCCAGGTGGAGGAGAGAAAGACAAATGGGGAGGGAGGCAGGAAGATATGTAGTCCGGATGAAAAGTTGAGAGACAGAGTTAAAAAGCAGCGGCTCACGATGCAACCGCCCCCACCCGGCAGCATCACCGTCCTCACCAGCCAGGCTGAGGCTCTTTTTTTAAAAAGTTGTCCCAAAATCTTGTGCCACCACCAACACCTCCTGGCCCCACTAGAAGAGGCACACAAGTGTACACCTCTGTCCTCACCCTAGCTCGCCGACAGCTCAATGGTCACCCTCCCCGATCCCACATCCCGCCGCACTGAGGAGCAAGAAAAGGGCTAAAATTAATGGGCAAGGAGATCTCCTTTTTAATGCCTTTATTAAAATCAACTCTAGGTAGGGGCTCGAGGGGTCGTGCACACCACCGCTGCCCCCGATGGACGACGCAGGGGGCGAGGTGTTCAGCTCTGCCATACTGGGGCTTCCATCCTCACGGGAGTCCCTGACTCGTTGACAAGTCTAGGGTAGTCATGCAGAGAGGGTACTATTTAAGTCATGGTGACAAGACACAGAACCCCAGCAGGTAGCCTGATGCTTTCCCTGCTCACTAACATAGTTTGGAGTCCGGTCTGGACAATGGCTCACTTGTTCTAGGAGTTTTTAGATATCAATTCCACTTCCTCTGGGGGCTAAGGCCCATGGGAGTCCTCTTTATTTGCATGCTGGGTGGTGTCATCGGTTGCCATGCGGCTGCCATGCGGGGAGCGGTGGGAAGCGGAAGGGGCAGGGGCGATTCGACGGGAAGGATACAGTTTCAAAGGAAGGGGTCCCAGGTAAGTAACATTTAACAGAGAAAACATTTAGGAAAGGCATTTGCAATTACAATAACAATAGGTCTGAGCTAAACGGTATTTAACAGAGAAAGCTATTGCCAGGGTTGGCCTGAGATAAAAAGGAAGTCAGAGTATATAGCGAGAACGCAGATCAAGCCAATATGGTTAACAACTACGTTCTCCTTTATTTCGACTAAGATGGCTGCTTATATACATTTCTATATAGTTTACAATTACAGTAGCTTTTCATTGGCATACAGCAGAGAGAAGTATGAAAACACACTTTATTTTACTTACTCTTAAGGTGGCTATCATGTGCTCACTAACAATTCTATTCAGTGACCTTCACAACCTTATTATCTTTCCCTGACACCTTAACTACTAATTTCTAACTGTGCCACACTTGGCTAAGAATTTCTAGCTGTGTCATAGGCTTCACGGCCTCACTCAGGCGTTTGTGAAGGCCTCAGCTGGGGTAGTTCAAGGCCTAGGTAGACATCATGTCCACCTTCCCTGAGGAATTCTGCAACAATTCTCCCTTTTTCTTTTTGAACTACCCAGGCTGACTCAAAGGCCGGATTAACTGTTTTTCGCACACATCTAAACTAATTTTGATCAGTCTCTGAATTGTCAGAAGGTGTTCCAGGTGGATTGTCGTTCTCAGGTTCGTTCTCTCCGTCTGATGGGATCTTTGCCGGAGGACATGCACGGGTAAATCGACTCGGCACCCAGACAGGACCAGCTTCTGTGGACACACACATATATCCACGGCCATTAAACAACACTTGACTCGGTCCTTGCCATTCATCCATTCGCATGTTCTTATAGTATACATAAAGTCCTGGAATTGCCTGCGGCCTTCCCTCTTTCAATGCGTGATGATGTATCACGACTGCAGGTTCTTCTCGACCTTCTGCTAAACATAAGCAATTTAATGTAAACAATACCTTAGATAATCTACTAACCACATCAACGTCATCGGTCTGCTTTTGTTTTGCAAGGTATTCTTTCAGGGTGCGATTTGCTCTTTCTACAATAGCTTGACCTGTGGGAGAGTGAGGAATTCCTGTAGTATGTTTCACTCCCCATTTCTGCATAAATCTGGCAACTCATTGACCGACATAAGCTGGACCATTGTCGGTCTTAATTTCCACAGGCACACCCATGACTGCAAAACAAACAGACAGATGCCTTTCTACATGTAAAGCCTTCTCTCCAGGTTGTGCTGTTGCCCAAATAAATTTCGAATATGTATCTACAGTGACATGGATGTATTTCAATCTCCCAAACTCTGGAACATGAGTTACATCCATTTGCCACAACTCTAAAGCTTTCAGTCCCTTCGGGTTTGTGCCCAGCCCCAGTCCCGGTCCATGATGACTACATTGAGGACAGGCACGCACAATTCCTTGTGCATCACTCAAAAGAATCTGAAATTGTCGGTGCAAGGCTCGTGCATTTTGATGGAATGTGTCATGACTGTTGCGAGCCCTTTCAAACTTGTTCTGAGGAGGAACGTGGGCAACACAACTGACTGCTGCATCAGCTCGTGTGTTGCCTTCTCCCAGACCTCTGTTGCACTGATGACTGCGAATGTGCATGACACAGAAGACATGATGGCGCTGTTTCAAGATGCTTCTCAGTTGCAAAAACAATTCTCCAAGGCTCTGATTCTTGGTTTGCCTGAGGAGTGCATCTTCAACTCTTTATACTACTCCTACCACGTACAAAGAATCTGATACAACATTGAGTGGTTCCTTGTTCCAAGTCTGCAAAGCCCAACACACGGCTTTCAGCTCAAGGGTTTGCAATGTATCTCCTGTTTCACCCTTGATTACATGTTGCAGCCATTCTCCTTGTTGCTGCCAAACACATGCAGCTTTTTTTGTTTTCCGACCAGCATCTGTAAACACCGTCCTGCCTTTCACTGGTTTCAGTGAACACAAAGGCCTTTCCAACCAACGATGACCCGTGATCAGATGCCACATTGGACCTTTTGGCTGCTTATTGTGAACCATACCTGCAAAACCCATCAACACTTCTTGCAAGGCAACTGAGTGTCTCATCAGCCATTCCAAGTCTTCATCCTTCACGGGAATACTAATGTCTGCTGGTTCTTTCCTGTCTATTTCTACAATTCTGTCCCTGCCTTTTCTTATCAATGCGGCAAAAGCGTTTGCTCTGCTCATGATGAGACACTTTGGCTGGACAGGAAGAAACACCCACTCGATCACAATTGCTGTCGAATCAAATTTCTGGTCAGATCGGTTGTCCCCCTTTTTCTTTTGCCATTGAAAGACAATGGCAAGCGGACAAGCTTCGGCATTGGAAAGAAAAAGCGACAATGGAAGGAATTCTACACGACGAGCACTCCAACCATGTTGAAGCTTTTCTGACACATGCACCAAAGCCTTCCTTTGTTCAGGGGTGCAGATTCGCAAATCACTGGCATCATTCCCACGAAGCCATGGTAGAAATGGCAACAAGTCATCATTGGTAATGACTACAATGGATCTAACCCATTGCAGGTCTCCAAAGAGCTTTTGAGCATCATGCAAGCTGGTGATGTTATCATGTAATGTAATTTTCTGAGGACGAACTTGTGCATCTGTGATCAGCCAGCCTAAATATTTCCAAGGAGCTGATCGCTGTATTTTTTCTGGCGCCACTGTCAATCCATGATGCTCTAGTTGTGAAATCAGCCAGTCTATGTCAGCTTGTGGCAATGGTCGCTTGGTGGCAATGAGAATGTCATCCATATAATGATAAATCATTGCATCAGTGAAGTGTTGCCAAATTGGTCGCAAGGCCCAGTCAACAAACAGTTGACACATGCTAGGAGAATTGCGCATTCCTTGAGGAAGAACTGTCCATTCATATCTTTTTGATGGAGCCTTTCTATTAATGGATGGCACTGTGAAGGCAAAGCGTTGAATGTCTTGTGGATGAAGTGGAATGGTAAAGAAACAGTCCTTTAAATCAATGACAACGATGCTCCAATTTTGTGGAATCATGGTTGGTGCAGGGAGGCCAGGCTGCAATGCACTCATGGCTTGCATCTGTGCATTGACTTTTCGCAAGTCATGTAACAACCTCCATTTGCCTGACTTTTTCGGGATGACGAAAATCGGAGTGTTCCACGGACTGACAGATGGTCGAATGTGTCCAGCATTAAGTTGCCCTTGAATCAGCTGTTCTGCAATTTGCAGCCTTGCTTCAGTCATGGGCCACTGCTCAACCCAAACAGGATTGTCATTCAACCAGGTGATCTTTAGAATGGGTGGCTGCTCCACAGTGGCCACTAGGAAAAATGCTGATCTGTGGTTAAAACCATGCCGAGCTGGGACAACACATCTCTGCCTAACAGTCCTCGAAGCTCGACAGGCAAAGGCATGACGTATGATCGTGCTACAATGACTTGATTGTCCTCAAAGGTGATGCGAATGGGATCTGTGCTAATTGAAGGAATCTTCATTCCACCCACTCCAACGATGTGGTTGCTTGGAGTCTGCAAAGGCCAATTAGAAGGCCAATAGAATTGATTCAATACAGAAACATCGGACCCCGTGTTTAAAAGCAAATTCAGTTGGATCTCCTGAGACCCACGTTGCAATCGCACTGTTCTTTTTGGGCGATTTCTCAGATCTATAGTGAAGAAAACATAGTGACCAGTGGAACCAAAACCTTCAGCACCTCTTAGTGCTTCATCAGGCTGCCTTGGTCGCGAGCGATGTGGCAACAAGGCTTCAAGAGCTACAATCTGAGCAATTCTGCTGCCTTTTGGAATTGTCACAGGTGGTTGCAGGGCATAAGCTAAAATTTGAACTTGTCCTGTGAAATCTGCATCCATGAGTCCTGGGATGACAATCACCCCTTGTTTGCTCGTGGAGGATCTTCCAAGGAGCAAACCTCCAATGTGAGATTTGATGCTGTACATTGGACCACGTACATTGGTGGGAATCAGTGAGACTTCGTTATTTTGTAAAGTGACTTCCACATCTGTTTCCACATCCACACCGAGACTTCCCCAAGTGGCAGGCTTGTTTTTAACTAGAAATCCGTTGGCGGGGTCTTCTAGATCCAGGCATCGACTTGTGTCTTCGCGCGGTGCCACAATGCGCTGCTTTTCAAGTTTCCCGATTTTTTGCAAACTTCAGTGGCATGCGTGTCGAGATTGCATTTGTTGCACCACACAGGTTTGTGACAGGATCTCTAAAATGACCTGTTCCCCCACAGCAAAAACAAATTCGCTTGCTGCGACGTGAAGATTTGTTTTTTGACTTCCCAGTGGCCAGGGCAGCTGCAATGATGTGTCCTTGCTGTTTGATGGCATCATGCATGGTCACCATGAATGCTGCATTTTGATGACTTTGTTCTGCTCGGGTTGCTCTCTCTAACATTTCATCCACCGGGCTTTCTTTTGGAAGGGTGGCCAAAATGGCTCTGGTACGTGAATTAGCATTTTCAAAAGTCAAAGAACGAAACAGATGATCTTGAACATCTGGTGTTAACTCTGTGGCGTCCTTCAAAGCTGAAGACAATCTGTCGATGAATTGAGCGTAAGGTTCATTATTTCCTTGTTTGATTGTAGAGTAAGGTGATGACTTCTTCTTGTCTGGAACCAGCAGCAAGGCCTGAAGAGCCAACGATTGAGCAAGTCCATGCATTGTCACAGGAAAGGTGAGCTGTACCGAAGATGAAATGTACACTCCATGCCCAGTTAGCATGTAGGGCTGGACAGCGTACAACGGATCACCCACTTGACGATGCTTGCTGGCTTCTTCTGCAGCCAGGCGCTTCCATTCTCATTCGAATATGAGAAGCTGCGATGGTGTGAGAAGCAGTGTTGCAATGCTGGTACAATCAGATGGACAAAGGAGTTCTGCCGTGAAAATGTATTGAATTATGTTTCTTGCTGCTTCTGACCTGAGGCCATAAGTTGTAACAATGTCCTTGGCCTTTTGCAACACCTTATAATCATAAGGTTCCCAGTTGGCTGTGCCATTTGCTATCACGACAGGACAGGAAAGAGCATTTGCAGCATTCCAATATCCAGCCATGATTGCTGTTTTTGCTGCTGCTGCTTTTCGTGCATCAATTGGATTTTTGGAAACAGCTGGTAATTGAGATGAGTCATGTTGTTCTTCTGTGCGGTGTGGCAGTCGAGCAAGCTTTGAAATGATGTGATGCAGTTCAGATGAACACTGGTCATGCTGTGAAACAGTGACAGACTGTAATTGTCTTTGTGGAACCCTGCCTGAGACAGGATGCAAAGGCAGTCACGTTTTCCTCTGTGTCAGAGTCACTGTCAATTGGAAGTGGACAGCCAGCTGGCTTGAGACTGCACGCTGATGTGTTTGCTCCTGTTTCTGTTGCTGCTATGTGAGCCATGGCTGCTGATGCTGTGCAGCCCTCTTCTACCCCCGCGGGGAGAGCTGCTCGGTCTGTGCCAGCGCTGATGCAGGGGGAGCGGATCCCCCGCTCCAGGTTGGTCTGCGTCGGCGCATGCTGAAGAGAGGATCGATCCACCTCTACCGGCACATCACTCTCGTCTCCGCCTGCTGTTCCGCCCCTGTGCTGTGTCATCTGGGTCTGCCCATCTCCGCCCTCAGCTCCGCCCTCAGCTCCGCCTGTGTCTCCGCCTGTGTCTCCGCCTCTCACCACGCCTCCCGAATGGGGCTGCAGAGCCACTTCCTGTTTGCTCTCAGTCTGTTCGAGCAGCCGAGGAGACCACTGCTCCGCCTGAGCCTGATGCTCTGCCTGAACTACTTGTTCAAGGACAGCTCGTGGGGTAGAACTGACTGGAGCACTCAAACCACGAATCGGATGTTCACCCAGACCGAAAAACTTTACAACTTTGGCAGGTTTTTGAGGAGGAAGGGATGGAATTCCTGCCTCGTCTCCTCCCACTCCCTCAAAAGCTTGGACTGCTGCCACCGCGGCTTTTTTCTCAGCTAACATGGCACGCAAGGTATGAATCACTTTTTTCCAAACCGCTCCAAGGTCATGGGCGAGTTTCACCTCCTTGCCTCCCTAGAGAGACGAGTCCCAGAGCAACTCCCCAATCTCGCGCCATTCTGAGGTACTAAAAACCAATGATGAATCATGCAATTTTCCCCATTTCCACGCCCACAGGGCTATCTGTTCAATCTCAGTCTCTTTCACCTTTTCACCTCTCTTAGAAAGGATAGCAAAAAGAAGATGAACCGCTGCTGCAACCTCTGCGTTCATCGCAAATAGTTAGGTCCCTTGCTGCTGCACTGCAGCTTACCTTCTTTCCACAGGGTGGTGCTGACGCTGTTCCTCAGCGTCGAGCCGCTGTGGAAGCTCCGACTCCCCGCTCCGTCTCTCTCGATCAAGCATGGACTCGATCAAGCACGGAGTCTTCCAGCGAAAGCTTCCCGTATTTAAACCAAAGCCTTCTCCAGAGCCAGTATTGAAACACACTCCAGTCCCAGAGCCAGTATTGAAACACACTCTGGGCAGTGCCTACGCCTAGACGGTTTTCGGCATCGATGCGTACAAGGCACTCACACTCTCAGGTCCCTGTGATCAGGCGCCAATATATTGCCAGGGTTGGCCTGAGATAAAAAGGAAGTTGGAGTATATAGAGAGAACGCAGATCAAGCCAATATGGTTAACAACTACGTTCTCCTTTATTTCGACTAAGATGGCTGCTTATATACATTTCTATATAGTTTGCAATTACAGTAGCTTTTCATTGGCATACAGCAGAGAGAAGTATGAAAACACACTTTATTTTACTTACTCTTAAGGTGGCTATCACGTGCTCACTAACAGTTCTATTCAGTGACCTTCACAACCTTATTATCTTTCCCTGACACCTTAACTACTAATTTCTAACTGCGCCACACTTGGCTAAGAATTTCTAGCTGCGTCACAGGCTTCAAGGCCTCACTCAGGCCTTTGTGAAGGCCTCAGCTCGGGTAGTTCAAGGCCTAGGTAGACATCATGTCCACCTTCCCTGAGGAATTCTGCAACAGAAAGCCTTACAACAGGTAAGGTAAATAGTATCTAACTGAAAAGGCACTTTACAGTAACAACATTCAACTTAATTCAGGAACTTGTATTTTATTTCTTACAGGGCGAGCAGGCGATATTCCCCACCAGCACGATCTATGTTTCCCTCCTTCCCACTCACCCAGCCCCTGCTGGACCCTCCTGTCCCTCCACGGGGCGCTGACGAATCCCATCACGGACCCTTCTCGCCCGCAGCGTAGAGGGCACCTTCTATCGCTTCCCTTCATGTCGCCCTCAGCCTCAGTGTCAGGCCTATCCACCCACCGCGGTGCAAGAGCCAGGGCCCCCGCGGCCCAACTCTTCCCTGCCTCCCGCCGCCCTGGCTCATTCCCTCACAGTCCCTTCCACTATCCACGCGCTCCTTTCCCAGAGCACGCACTGGCCGCATCAGCTGCAAGCAGGAAAGTTACGTTGTACAAAGTATGTGCGTGTGTAGCCGCCCAATCAGGCAGGCTGTACTTCTCACTGGCCTGGCTGTCAGACGGGACACTGCTGTTACTCTTGCCTTTGCCGTACATGCCTGCAGAGCTCCAACTGTCACACACCCGTCAACTCATCACAGCCTCCCTGGGAACATCTCCGTCACCACGGAGACACTGCCATATACACACACCATTGGCGCGTTACAAAGAAGGGCACACCCCCTACACTGTGATTGAAAGGCAGAGAACATTACAGACTGCTTCCTCCTACCCTCTCCCCCCACAGTCTCAGCTCCTCCTCCTTCTTCTTCCTTCCTCCCCTTCCCTGCTTGGTCTTTCTCTTCCCCGGTGCAAGGGGGAATTAGAAACGGTTCTAGAAGGATTTTGAACAGCTCGCTGTTCTGAGCAGGCGTTACCCACCCTCTGTTGCTACCGGCTTGCGAGAGCACAAAGTAGAGAGGGAAAGTGTGGACTGGATTCTGCAGTTAGCACCACCAGACAGCTCCCAGTGTCTCTGCTGTTCAGCCAGCTGCACAGGCCACCACACACTGCCGCCCTCCCTGGCACCCCTTCCCTGCCAATTCAACCAGCTGTAGAATGCTCTGCATTCCCCATCCCCTCCAGGCTGGGGGCACAGCCGGCACAGAGTCGCCTTGGGATGTAGAGCGGCACTGAAGCTGCCTTCACCCTCCTCGTCCCCTCCACCTCAACTGCCCTCGGTGTCCATGAAGACTCCACTCCCTGCAGAAGTTCCTTCAGAAGCTCCAGGGCCCTGACACCCAGCCTCAAACTATATTAGGGTCTGCTACCCATTTTGTGCCTTCTGGCCCACTGGTGATGCTCCACACATCCTGCATTATGTGGGGGCCTGCACCAAGCCTTGACACTGCAACACCTTTGCCCCTGAGCCCTCTGACCACCACAGAGGCCACTTCGTGGGCCCCTCCATCTAGGCCCCTTCTTAGTACCCACAAGTACCTGCCAAGCTATGGCACATGCTAGTTCTGTCAGGCCCCAAACTACTTGAGTACATATGTCTGCCATCCAACAGAAACCTGCTCAGCTCCTACATTCCTTGAGCACCAAAGCTCAAACTTCTAGCACAGCTAGGAAGGGTAGGGACAAGGTGAGAGTATCACAGTATGGGTGCCAAATCAAAACAGTATGTCTTAGAAAAGCTAAAAAAAACCCCACCAAAAGCTAAACATTTTTAAAGGTACATTTCAAATAACTGCATGCTCCTGAGAGGTGATAGGAAGGGAAAAGCCACTGCTACCATTTATTACTTGGGGGGGTTTAAGCATCCCAAAGTATCAAGTCTTTTGTTGTTGCTACTCAAGCATAATCTCAAATTTTTCAGATTTTGATACACGTTTATAACTATGACTAATCCTGTAAATCTAGTCACCTGTGTAACCCAAGGGGAGGAGGTTAATGTTAAATGTCATGCTTCTTAATCAGGCCACACTGTAAATTGTTAGGAAAATCTCATTCCCTAACTATTGTACCAATAATCTTAATAGTATGAAATTGTATAAGCTTTAGTAATATATATAGTTTACATTGTATACTGCATAGTCATGATTAAGTAAGCATGACCAAAGGACTCCAGCTCATTGCAAGGAGGACAACACCACCTATCCTGAAGAAAAAAGAATACCTGTCAACTATCCAGATCACACCAGCATCCTAGCCCCTCTAATACCTCTGTGAAACCCTCCCATTATCTGGCATCAGATATAAGTAACTAAAGCAAGACTAACTCCACAGACAGAATTATAGTTGCTTTTCAAAACAGTAGCATGTGTATGTTAAGTAGTGATTGGTCAAATCATGTTGTATATGAACACTTGAAAGGTATAAGAACCGTGCGTAAAACCACATTCAGTGTGTCTCATGCATGACTACAGAATTACTCCTGTAATTCTACACTTTGCTTACTAGCCTTGGTTGGCATGGGCCAGTTGCAATTTTTTTTGTGAAAAAATATACTCCCTCCTCATTGTGTTTACAGGTAAATGTCTCTAGAAATAATTGCCATACCAAATTTGAGGAGAAAAGTTGTATAAGACATAAACCACCAGCATCTGCTTATCGTTAGAAATACAGAAAAAATATCCTCCACATTTTGAGCTGCTAGAATGAAATAAACTATTGGTCAGGTGAAATTGGTTTGAGGAGATTAAGAGTATTAATGAGAGACTGGAACTAATAGGTGACAGAGTAGTAGAGACAATAGGAAGGAGTAAAATGCTCAAGAGTTCTACATCCTTGTAGTTACACAAGTACAGCTCCCAATCATAGACACTGTGTTGTCACAGTCTGGCTCACTGCAACCCCGAGTCTGGTCTAGCCGGGGGAGCGTGGTGAAAACAGAGGGACTGGAACGATGGAGTTGCCCAAAAAATAAAGAACTTTAATAGTGAAAATAACAAACACATAAACCACACAAACTGAGGGGAAAGATCCAAAGACCAAGGGGCATGGTAAATGTAACAATATATAGGGGTATTCTGAGGGCAGGGGTCCAATTGCAAACTAGGAACACGACCTTATATGTGATAGGTCCCAAACCAACTGAGAACAAGAACCAGAACCATGACCTATTATGGGATAATTCCATTAACATACCAACTCCCATGGCCACACTCTTCTCACCATAACCTGACCAGATATCTCCCTTTCTGTAATCTGCTTCCCATGGTCTCAGGTTGAAGCCTCCTGCATAAGCCACCATGGCTAAACCACTACTCATCCCAGCCAGTTTGGCTCCCACACTGTGTGGGACATATTTTTCCAGCTCACTGTAATAATTTATCAGATAAAAGCATACCACAACAAAAGCCATTTTATACCAAAATTGTTTGTCTGTCTGTGGTAGTTTGGGAAGGAAGTGATTTTTTTCAAGAAGGTTATAGTAAAACCAATCAGTGACTAAGCATGAAAATTGACAGCTAATATACCCATTAGGAAGGTGATATGTCTTTGTGAACACACAGAGTTAAAAATCAGAGGAATGATGGGAAGAGTCCCTTTTTCCTTCCTGCCTTGGAACAGGTAACAGGGCCAGCCCTGCTCCACCGCATGGCCCCACAGGGCCTGGCGGCCTGGCTGGGACAAACCACTGCAGCCGTCTCAGCCAGGATGGGCCTGATGACTCCGGGGCAGAGGGAGGGGAGGAGATTATGCCCTGTCACGGCCAAGCCTGGGCCCATGTAGCTGCTAACATTTGCCGCCACACAGCACTTCCGTTGCGGCCCAGGCTGAGCCGTTCCCCCTCTCCAGTGGCTGCTGGACAGAGGAATGGGAGGGGGAAAAAGCCCAGCCGTGTGAGAGATCCTGGCTCCAGCCTCAGCATGGCCTGAGTCTGCCACCTTCGGCCATCTCCCGGGGAAGAACCAGCATGCCCTCTGCAGACCTGGGAGAATGTTAACTCTTTCTTTGCACAGATGAAACTTGAGAAGCACTAACCCTTCTCTGAGTGAGAGAAATGACAGAGTGATTGAAACGTAGAGAGACACAGCATGAGATTAAAGTCAGTGAAGAGAAAGAGAGTAAAAATCCTAATTGAGAGGAGATGGAGAAGATGCCTTAGGTTTTAGGCTGAAAGTCTTTTATGAGCCAAGGTAATGATCTGTAATATATTAGAATATTCCTTTAAATGGTGGAAACATGGATTGGGGAAATGATTGTTCAGATTGTGGATAAGCAAAGGTATTTGTGATGGACTAAGTGAATATTGATCTTATGAGAAGCTGTGATCCCATGAGAAGTTTGAACAGAGAGAGAAAGATGAGATAAGAAGCCCTCTGCCCCAGGGAAGAAAAGAGATCTCTGTTCCATGAGATGACGAAAATACTTTGTTTGAACAGTCCATTTTTTAAAATGACATCCCAGTTGTGTCTATGACCCATATGTAGCCACGAGAAAAGGCTGCATGATATGGGAGGTTCACAAAAGCAGGTTCCCAGAAGGCTTTTTTTTGTGAGAATTAAAACCCACAAGAGAACTGTTCTATGTTTTCAGTGGGGAAATTCCATGGCAGACTAAAAGAGACTTCTCTCTCCAAATGAACTGATGAAAGACTATTTTATGGGTGGTAAACTGACCAAGAGTTCCAGGTTTTGTCTCTTTATGTTGTTAGTGGGAAAGTGAACAGTTTGCGGGGAGGGAGAAGTGTTTTGAAGGTTTCATTTTGAGTCTCATTTTCTTCTTTTAGTGTGTGTTAATAAACCTCTTTCAATACCCTTATAAGTTTGAGACTGCTTTGCTTTTCTCCTAACCCTATCTCACAGTAGCAGGAAAAAGAGTAGATGATTTCAACAAACACTCAAAACACTACACTGTCCTAGACTTTTGCCCCACTATATATTAACAGGTCAGTGGGACAAAGTAGTTGGAAGTCTATCCAACCAGCTCTTAGTACTCACCCCAGGCCTCCACATTTTTGCAGGACCAAGCTCCTGTTTGCTTGCAACTTACACGACTGCAATCAGAGAAAGAATTCTCGGGTTTTTTAGGGTTTTCTCTCCCCATGATTTAGGTTGGTGGTTCGACTGGGATTCGGGCTGGTTCTTTTTCTGCTCTCTGTCCCTCTGAAGCCTTTTAGCTCGGCGCGGAATGAAGGAGTCGCAGATCTTGTTGTTTCTTGGTTTCTCGCGTGTTTATTATTTCTTATCTTACAAATTTCTCTGTGCCCGGCCAAGATGTTCACAGCAGCTCGGACACAGGGCGACTCCCCCGTGATGGGAGGTCACTGCCTTCTTATACAGATAGTTACATGTCTATTATTTACAATTTCGTGCCAATGCCTATTATCTATACTAAAAAGGTCATTTCTACTTTGACCCAATCTTCTTACACTACTTTGTGCCCATGTCACATTAGAAAATGGATGCCAAGAGAGAACAAGAAGAACCCAGGGCACCACCCTAAAATCTCCATCGTGTCCCCAAGTCAGCTCCATTCTAAGAATCCCAAAACTACCAAATTTTCCACCCTGTGCTTAGCTAAACTACTGTTTTCACACCTTTGTGACTTGTAATTCTTCTCTCAATGTTAGAAGATTTTTCCATGGACTAAAATCAAAGCCCGTGCCTTCCTGGGCTCTGTGCCAGGCAACTCTCCTGGAGAGACCCCCCTGTCCAGGATTCAAACCCTCTTTCTTGGGTCTGCTGAGGTCTGTGACCATCCAGGGCAACTAAAGGAATGCCCTGGACTCCGACAAGAATGACAAGCAAGGTTGCAACAATGTGTTAATGGTGGGAGTAGAAAGAAATGGGAAATGAGAGAAAAAAATGAGCAAGAACATGAAATGGAAGGATAAGATAACCTAACAAAGAGGAAAAAAAGAAGTGCAAATGAGCATAGGAGATAATAGAAAAGAGCAGAGCTAAGTTCAGAAATAATTCACTATGAATTTGAGGGATAAAGACTGAAAAGTAAACTAAAGGGACATATTTTGACCTCACTCATACTGAATAGGATTTACAAATATTGAACCATAGAGTTCACATGAAGGACAGGCATGTGACTGATTTTCTTCAATGTGAATATGGGTATCAAAATTGCAGTAAAAAAGACAGAAAAATAATCAGGACAGAAAAAAAAGGACTTGGGTTGTGAGTAAAATGTAAGAGTAGCCAAGGGAAGAAAAAGCAAGCATGGATATTCCTA
The DNA here is from genome assembly GCA_024734555.1 of Trochalopteron elliotii. Taxonomy (NCBI): domain Eukaryota; kingdom Metazoa; phylum Chordata; class Aves; order Passeriformes; family Leiothrichidae; genus Trochalopteron; species Trochalopteron elliotii. The sequence continues at coordinate 24,693 of JANPWX010014050.1, forward strand.
GGCAAATGATTGAAGGATACTTGATACTTATTTTGTTACAGCGTCATGGTTTTTAAACCTTGCAAGAGTCTTCGAGAGACAAGATATGCTGTGGCCTGATGGTATCCATCTGTCCTAATAGGGAAAATGTGTCATTGGCCATAAGCTGGCAGGACTGATTGAGATGCCTTAAACCGGAATCGATGGGGGAAGGGGATACCAGGATTGCAGTAGGTAAGCCAACGGCTGGCATGGCATCACTGCGGGTGTCAATGCTAATGGGAATATTTA